>LR750068.1:458740-1003633 GCA_902729485.2 Mus minutoides
AATTCCAGCTACATGAGATGCCAAAATAAAGGTAAAAAAGGGGAGTCTAAAGACTATTAACATGTTACCAGTGGTCATTTCTTGCCCAGTGGTCATTTCTTGCCCAGTGGTCATTTCTTGCCCAGTGGTCATTTCTTGCCCAGTGGTCATTTCTTGCCCAGTGGTCATTTCTTGCCCAGTGGTCATTTCTTGCACACAGTACTGGTTTCATAAAGATATTTTCAACCAAGTGTGCAGTGTACGTTGGGCACACTCCTTTTTGGCCCAGCCCTCCTCTTTCTCATTCCTTTCTCTTCATGTTAGTTACCCCCGATTCCCTAAGATAGTATCAGTCCATCTTTACTGAATAAAATTCCATTGTGCATGTAAACTGTATTCTCTTGGTTCATTCCTCTGGTTTGGAAATGTAGGTTAGTTCCATAACTTCGCTATCATAAATAGTGATAAAATAAGTGTTGACATTCAAATCTGTCTGTGATCATACCTGGCAACCTTTAGATAAACGCCCAAGACTGCTATAGCTAGGTCATCTAGTAGACCTATTTATTCTATATGATACTTTGGGTTTTTTTTAGGGGGGGTTGTTATTTGGGGGGGGGTGGAACTACCATAGTGATTTCCTGGAGGCTAGAGTATTATCCATTCCCACCAGCAGTGAAAAAAGATCCCCTCTTCGTCCTCACCGTCATTTATTATTTTATTTTGTTGTTATTATTGTTGTTTTTTCCTACTGACAGTCATTTTGACTTTGGTGACATAAATTCTCAATGTAGTTTTGCATTTCTCTGGTGACTATTAATATTGAAAGTTTGAGCAATGAGCATTTTGCTAATTCATTTATTAGTGATATTTGATTTCTTGATTCTTAAAAAAAATTCAGGTTTCTTAAATATTCTTGGCAGCAATTCCTTATCACTTATGTAGTTGTCCAGGGTCTCCCCAATTATATGAGCTTTAAAGACACTTTTAAAGACCAAAGCAACTTGTTCTTGAATTTGATAGAGGCTCAAATGATAAACATTTGTCTCCAATTTAATTATATAAACATCAGGTATGTGTGTCCTTCATTAGAAAATCTGAATCTAGGAAATACATTTCTTTAAAAAGATTGAGCCATGGCATTATTCCTTTATCCATCCTTGCATCCGAGCATTCTTCCATCTATTAATTTCTTCACCATTGTTTTCTGTTATAAAACCACTACATGTCAACTGTGGTTTTGATGCTGAGGGTAATGACGTGAGCAGGACACTGTCCATGCCCTTACACAGTCCTATCCTCTCAACGGTCATCTTCCTGCAAGCTCATTGTCTTGTAGAATTCTTCCAAAGTTTTGAGTAATAGATGAGAATGTCCCATCAATTAATCAGTACTTAAAGGGTAAAGAATCATGAATGCACTAATTTGTAGGAACAGAGAATGACCATGGCAACAGGGAGGGTGTAGGTCCTCTGGAACTGGTTGGCATCACAGTGACATAAGTCTGTGATAATACTGCCAAGAACTTAATTACACAAGACATGTGAGCAGTCTTGCATAGTTGCCTCGGGAGAGCCTGGCCAAAAATTAGAAAGATGACAGAGTCAGCTAGCCGCCTAATGTCCTCAGTAAGGCTAAAGGTAGGGTATAATGGTTCTCCGACTTAACTTTGTATCTACTTGCTGCAAGGAAATTCTTCTTGTGCAGGAGTTGGTTCTTCCTGCTAAATATATCTCTGTTCATCTGCAACTGCCACCTTCGCAAATGAGATGCAGAATGCTTCAAAGAACATATGTCCAGCAACTTCTTTAGCACCAGCCTCAGAAACTGTGTGCATCCTTTGCAATCCCTTCCCCCTCTTCTGCTGCCCAACACCCTTCATCAAATACTGAATGCCTGCTGCATGCCTACAGGACAGCATTTTATTTTTCTGGGACCTATAACTATAAATCTCACAACTACTGAATACATTGTAAGGTCTAGCAAATTTAGTAAACAATATTTGCCCGTGGCAACTGGCCATCGACCTTTACATCTAAATAACGTAGCAGTGCTGAGAAACTCAATGCACTGATAAAACAAGTGGACAGGAAAGGAGGTGACTGTGTCACTCTGTGGTTCTCTGGGAAGTCCTTGAAAGAAAAGAGAAGAATATGCACTTCAGAGAGGTCTTTGGTTTCCTATACTGCAATGAGCAGGAAAAAAATGGATGAATTTGGAAAGGAAATTCTACTTAGAGAGTAGGAAAAGGTAAAGGACCCAGGCTTGGGAGATTGCTTGATCTCTAGTGTAAATGATGGCTTGAACTTTGTCTCATCCTATCCACGTTCCTAACCTGAAGCCCTTCCCTCAGAATCTCAGACCACGATCTTATTTAGGAACAGGATGTTACAGACACAATGACATAAGACAAGGTCACACAAATGCAGGCCTCTTGCTTCACACAGTCTGGCTGGTATCTTTACAAAAAGAGACATACAAAGGGTCACAGGAGAACACTTGGGAAATAAAAGCAGAGCTGGGTGGAGCTCTTCTACTGGATGGAAGCCAGCAACCTTCCATTCTGCAATGAGGGAGGCCTGGAACAGTAGCTGCAGAGGTACTGGGAGAAACCAACCCTACCAGAACGGTGGGGGGGCAGCATATCCCAGCTGTTTGTGTGGTTCGGACTGTGGCATTTTATTACTCCAGCTAAGTCAATTCATGTGCTAATAAACTCAGACACCCTTACTACAGAACGGTGTTATTCGTTTTTTAGGGAAAAATATTTGAAAGTACCATTCTGGTATTGTTTCATATCAGAATATTGTCTCCTTTAATAAACAGATACTTTTTTCAAAAATTGAGAAAATAAGCATATTCCAAAATTCTCTTGAAATAAGTGCTAAATGTTGTTAGGAAGCCAATCAAGGCTAACCCACAATTCTGAATACCTCATTAACACCTTCAGAAGGACCATTAATTAAATCCTGGACATGACAGAATTTTGAGCAGTTGGAATTTATGCTTTAAAAATAGGCAACTTTTGTTTCCTCCCAGGTTTGAAATCTTTACTTCTGTCTGTGACATACTAGTCACCCACCCGTCCTTTGTCTGTTAGCTCTGTAGTCCTGAGAAAATGCAAAGAAGACGCTTGTCTTTTGGAATGGACACTGAAGTGGGCATTGCTCCGGGGTTCTGATGAAAGGAAAGTGTCAAATGGCCCCTTCTACAGTCTACTGCTAGAGGGGGTTACTGCTTTTCAAAACATTTCATCAAATAAATGTTTTCTAAGCAGAGGACATATGTGCCTTTATTATTTATTTATGTTTGTCTTCAATACAGATAGAGAAGAAGTGATTTGATCATAAGAAGTGACCTGGTTCTGCTATTGACAAAAGCAGGTCTTGAGTGTCTTTTAGGCTTTTGGGTCTGGAGATGCAGATAGGCACCATTTTGTGCTCATGTCTTTCATAACTACTACTTCCGTGGTTTTTCTCTACCCTAGTACTTCATCACTCTATAAATTAGAGATGGAGGGCTTCCTAAACTGATTTAAAGCCACATTAGAAAACCCAAGTAAAGCCAGTTGTAACACTTGTGGTGTAACAAGTAGTGTTGAGTGACTGTGAGAGTCATGTGTCCTCTCTGACCTCAGTGTCTTCATCTGCAGGAAGGATATGTATATAACATAACCTTCTGCATCTCTGTGGTGGCATCAGACCTCTGGAAAGGTGCAGCATTAGTGACCTACAGGGTTTGCAGGAGACAAGGGAGTTGTTAAATGCATAAAAAAGAAGTCTAAAAATTCACCAAGAACTGAAAAACATACATCAAAAAGCAAGTCATATGAAAGGGAGGTCAGGGAGCCTGCAACCCCAACAGAAGTAGTCAAGAGAAAGCTTGTTACTGCCACCCACAGACAGAAGCCATTGAGCATCCTGGGATACCTGTGATTGTGGACCCTGATACCAAGACATTCAGCTTTTTACCTTGTAATGAACAGAGGCAGAAAGGAAAGAGCTAAGGAATTCATAACCCCTTCATAGGTGTGCGCCCATGACTGGCTTCCTCCACTTACACCCTACATAACCTGTAACAGCTCCACCAGCCGAGAACCAAGTCTTTAGCTCATGAGCTCTTGAGCTATATTTAAGAATAAACTGTGACACCAGCACCTCCTATTCTTTGCAAGGAAGTCACTGAATGATATGCTTCACTGAAATGGGTTGAAATGATTTCAAGATCTACACAAAGGACAATGGGTAACATATAAAAACAGAGCCAATAAAGAGAAGCTCACAAAATCCTGAGAATCTGCCAAAGACATATGTCCAGAGTAATCAAGAAAAAAGGGTAATTGGCTGGAGAAACAGAATTCTTGAGAGAGAGGATAAAGAGAGATAAAAAGAATGAAATGAAATAAAATGGTAGGTAGATAGATAGATAGATAGATAGATAGATAGATAGATACATAGATACATAGATACATAGATACATAGATAGATATTAAATAGAAGAATAGATGCCAGGAAAATAAAAATTAATCATGAGCAAAGAAGGGAGCTGAGGTTTAAGTATAAATCTTTTCAGATATACCACATGAAGTCACTCAATCAGTGCTTGGATGCTCCTGGTTTCTCTATGCTGAACTATCATTGTGTGTGTGTGTGTGTGTGTGTGTGTGTGTCTTTAGTGTTGCACACTAACTCTTATTGTATTATTTTACCAGATAATATTACTAAGTAAAATGCAATCTATGGACTCAATCTATGGACTCAGCCAAGAGCACAGATAGACTCTGAAGACCTGGGACATGTCAATACAGTTGGTGTGATGATAGCTGATTGACTCTAGGAAAGGAAGGTGGTAAGGGTTGAAAGAAATGGAGAGATGTTGTTGAAGTTGTAGTATCAGGAAATTGAAGTCAGGGTACCAGAAAGATGGGAAGAAAAGAAAACTAAAAATGGGATTCTTTAGAGTGTGAGTATGCATGTGTGTGTGCACTGATGTGCATGCATATATGTGCATGTGTATACATGTGTGTACGCTGACATGCATGCATATATGTGTATGCCTGTGTGTGAATAGACTGATGTGCATGCATCTGTGTGCATGTGTATCCTGTACATATGTACACATGTAAGTATATATGTATGTATGTATGCATGTACTATGTATTATGTATGTGTGTGTATAAGTGTGTGTGTGTGTGTGTGAGCGTGTGCATGTGCATGGATATGTCTGTATGTGTATGCCTCTGTTTGCTTCATCTAGCAAAACCTACTAGGAAAAAGCAGCCACAGAGTAAGCAGAGAGTGGGATTCCGGGAGGGTCTGGGATTTTATTTTATTTTATTTTTAGGTAGAAACTTATAAAGAAGGTTTGCCTTAGGAGATGCAGGACAGTCAGGTCACTATTAAAGAACATTCTCTATGTCAATGAGGAGGAAAGTGTGAATGTGAAAATTTCAACACAAATACTGCTCCGTGCCTGAAAATGTCAACTCCTCAAGCACTGAATGTTGCTGATCGATGTAACATGTGTCCCTCTGAGCGTAACTGACGGGCTTGAGTGTGGCTGTCTGTTTGCTGCCTGGCCACCTCGGGTTTTCTTCTTTCCATTTGCATCTTCAAATCTGCCTAGTATTTTCCCAGTCATACTTGCACTTTAAGTGATTTTCAGGAATTTATATACATTAGTGATATTAAAACTGTTGTCAGTGTGAAATTATCTACTCTGCAGAATATTCTTTAACTTTCTATGGGTGTTTAACTCTTATTTGATCATAGCCCGCTCAGGAGTTTTAACTTTCTTAATCTAATATTGTCCTGAATATATATTTGAGGAAATGTGTGTGTGTGTGTGTGTGTGTGTGTGTGTGTGTGTGTGTGTGTGATATACAGTAAAGGTCAACTTTATGTTCCCATACATATTTATTTTCTTATAAGTTTCTGGGGAAAAAAAAAACCTTTTCTTTTTGCTCTCCTATTTGCAATGACTGCGCTATGCAATGGCTCCTGTCAGATCTTAATGTATTTAAGGCTTCTGTGTTGTGTTCTCATGAGAAGCAGATTCTGTTACAATAGGCGCTCCTTAGAATATTTTAATATTTGATAGGATAGATCCACCTCCGTTATGCATACGTTTCACATTGTTCTTGGCAATGTTCAAACATTTATTCTTCCATATAAATTTATATTCTATTTGTACAGTTTCCAAATATTTCCTAACTTGTAAAAAGACATTTCATTAGACTTAACTATTTATTTGGGAGCATTGATATTTTAATTTGGAATAAGACTCACCATTCTTAATTGTTTTCTTTGTGTCTTTCCACGAAATATTGTTGGCTTCATGTGGGATTTACATATTTATCCTTGTATTTGACACTATCTACTTCTAAGTTATTTTGCCATGCTAATAAGCCTCATTTGTTACTCTTCTACTTAATTCTGTTAACTGTTTTTGGAAAGAGACTGATTCTATGTTCCCCATATCCTACAACTTATGGAAATGATCTTATCTGCTGCCATCCCTTTTACTTAAGCATCTCTGTTCTGTGAGCTTGTAGCAGTGTCTGAAAAAAGGAATGCTTACAGATGCTTACCCTGTGAGTTTTGAATTCACAGCTGGATCACACAGACAGCCTTGCACATAATCACCATCCTTGTCTTCACACCTCATTTTTGTGAGATTTTCCTAAGACTTCTTTTTTTTTTCCTCGTGTAATATAATGTTTGCTGTGGAATCTGACAAAATTCTTTCTAAGCTCTTGTATTTTCCTCTTATTGAGGTGGAGTTTTCCTCACCTAAAGGCTTCATCTGATTTTGCTTTGCCCTCTGGGTCTGTTTTAGGTCAAGCCGGACAGCCTCCAGTGTGGTCTTCATTCACTCTTCCTTACTGCCTTCTGCGGAGTTCTATTTGACTTCCTCCATTGTGGCTCTGTTCCCTGTAGCCTTCCCATCCACACCGGTACTGTGCCGTGGAGCATATGTGAAACCTCATTTCTGGGGAAGCCTAGGCTCATTCTCCAGACAACAGCTTCATCTTCTCACCTAGGGAAGGAGGAAATCTTTAGAAGACAGGACTGTAAGAATTCCTCATTTTTTAAAAAGAAACACCATATAGACGGGAAGCGGGCGGTGGGGAACTGAGAGGGGATGAGAAGGGGAAAGGGGGAGGTCAGTATTAGGTATGGGTAGAGACAGGTGAAAGGGCCAGAGGGCCAGGAGAATGAATGGAAATCTGCAGCTGCTAGGGGTTTGGGGTAGGGGTGAGGGGTAAGAACACCAACTGACCCACAAAATTTTCAACCCAAAATATGTCCTGTCTAAAGGAAATGCAGGGGTGAAGATGAAGCAGAGACTGAAGGAATGGCCAGACTTGGGCAAGCCCCAATCCCTGACACTAATGATTCTCTGCTATGCTTTCAGACAGGAGTCTAGCATGACTGTCCTCGGAGAGGATCTTCCCAGCAGCAGAAGGGGGGAGGTTTTTTCATATTGTAAATGTCACCGTCACATACACAATGGCTTGACATAACTTATTTATCTCAAGCTTTAGGGCTGGAAATGATCACATGTTCTTATGAAATGGAAAGAGTTATTCTGTTGAAAGAAGGGTGTTATGTAATTCCAGACTTTTAGTGTTGGTCGGGGCTGACTGGACACTCAGCTCAGTTCTTACACATCTTACTGGATTCTTGTTATCACTCACTTTGTATGCTGCCTTTGTGGGTTGGATTCTACCTTTACTGTTTTTACCTTTACTGTTAGCTGTCTTGGTGGAAATGTCTGTCATAATTAAATATAAGGAACGACTACTCGGTACCTCTAAAGCAAAGGAAGGTTTGGTTTTTCCTCTCCCATAGTATTTTTGTTGTTGCTGTTGTTCTAATGCCTGGTATATAGTTGACTCCTGGCAAAGACTCACACCTGGAAGCTGCACCCCATGTCTGTCTATGTCAGGGATGCAGGTGGTTTTAACTCTTGAATCCTGAAATGAATGATGTGTCAAAAATATTAGAAAACAGACTTGTGTTGTGGAAATCCTTAAGACCACAGAATAAACAGGTTTTTGTTTTATGGTAAACTATTTATTATGGTTTTAACATGGTCCTTGAAGCTTAATTAAAAGTAGTCAATGAAAACCTTTCTGATACCTGCTGTAGTATCTCTGAGGCAGCAGTGGTAACCCCTGAGGCCCCTGCTCTTAGCTTTCCAGGCCTGGTGCTGCATTTTTCTCGGAGCTCTGGTATCAAATGTGTTCTCAGAGCCAGCGGTCTCGTTGTTTAGACTCTATCATGCCCCTCAGGGATCTACCCTGAGAGTTCATCATTGACATATAAAGTCAGATCATTGATTCGTGCAAACCAAATTCCCACAAGAAATGCAGACTGTCGGCCCACTAACTCTATCCTCAGGTGTGTTCAAAGGTAAATCCCCTCAGAGAGTGCACTCAACTGCCCAAGCATTTCCTGTGGCCATCGTGAGGTGAGTGACAGTCATCACATCTCAACAGAGAAGAGAACAAAACAGGCATCATTCCTCGCCTACAGAGATGAACGTGTGCGGCTTCACAGTGCAGTGTGCAAACTCCAAGGGGTGGGGTTGAAAAACTCTATAGACTTGATAGACAGCAGCGGTGCCTTTTCCTGTGAGCATGTGTCCAGAGAACCTGGGACTGTGCTGAGAACAAAGATAACACCTCAGGCTAGGTAGGAGGCTGAAACTAGCAGAGAACTATGAAATGGGGAACTCTGACTGCTGATTGGTACTGGTGCATTTTATTGCGTGGCATATACCTGTACGTACATGGTACCATCTTGGAGTCTGGATCAAGTCCTTTTCCCCTGCCTGTTAAAGAGTTAAAAGGCAGGAAAGACATTTTTGGTTTTTCAAGACAGGGTTTCTCTGTGTAGTCCTGGTTTTCCTGGAACTCACTCTTTAGACCAGGCTGGCCTCGAACTCAGAAATCCACCTGCCTCTGCCTCCCAAGTGCTGGGATTAAAGGCATGCGCCACCACCGCCCGGCTCAGGAAAGACTCTTAAGCAAAATTGGTAACAATAGGGAAAATATCCCACACAGCAGCAGAATCAACAGGTGGAGACACACATCAGTAAAAGTCTTTTAATAGCACTACATACAGAGAGAAAGACCCACTGCGAAGCACAAGCCAGTCTTTCTCGAGGACTTAGAGGTTCAAGGGTCTTGGGGAGGCTGAAATAAGGTCCCCTTTATCGAATTGGGTGTTAGTGAGTTTAGACAAAGAAAGGTATTCTGGTTAGGATTTCTACAGCTGTGGTGAAACATGATAACCAAAAGCAAGTTGGAGAAGAAGGGGTTTGTTCTGGCTTACACGTCCACATCATAGTTCATCACTGGAGGAAGTCAGGACAGGAACTCAAATAGGGCAGGAACCTGGAGGCAGAAGTTGATGTAGAGGCTGTGTTTGGGGGGGGGAGGGGGGAGGGATTACTGAGCTTCCTTCCCATGGCTTGCTCAGCATGCTTTCTTACAGAACCCAGGACCACCAGTCCAAGGATGACCCCACCCACAATGGACTGGGCCCTCATGCTTTGATCCCTAATTAAGAATATATCCTACAGCTGAATCAGCATTTTCTCACTTGAGTTACCTCCTTTCAGGTAACTCCTAATGTAAAACTATCCAACATAGAAGGGAACCTGATAAACCCACATCTTTGGGTAAACATGTGCTGATCAGCCGTAATCTTGTCTGATAGGCCAGGGCCAGTCAGTCTACAGGGGACTCTACTGTTAGGGGAAAGGCCCATGCTGACTCCAGATATCAGACCTTTGTCTCAGGCCAGGAGGATGAGGAGGAAGATGGAAGTTTGCCACCTTCATTATCTACCTATGGCCCCGTGAGTGCACGGGAATGGTTAGGAGTCTAGAGTCTGGCTTTAAGGTTTCAAAACCCCAAGCCAGGTTCCATGCCCCCTGCCTGAAGATCAGGATTTAAAGCTCTCAGCTACTGCTCTGGAGCCATGCCTGTCTGCTCCCTGCCATGGTGATCATGGACTAACCTCTAAAACTGTAAGCAAACCCCTAATCAAATGCTTCCTTTTAGAAGAGTCATCGTGTCTCTTGACAGGGACAGAACTATAACTAAGTCTGGCCTCTTTCCTAATCTCCTGTTGGGGGTCTAACTCCTTGTCCTCCACATGTGTGTAGAGGATGGAGATGGATATCAGGTGTCTTCTTAAACCACTTGTCACCTTGTTTCTTGAGACGGAATCTTTTCCTGAACCCAGAGCTCACTTCTGGAAGCTTCTGATATGGAGCCTCAGGGTTTTGTTGTCTCTGGTTCCCCAAACTGCTTACTTCTGGCTCTTTTCCAGGGTCTGGGGAATCTAACTTGGCTTCCCAAGCTAGTGACTGAGGCATCTCCTTGTCCTCACTTCTTTTCTCTGACCTCGAATCACACGGGCCTGTTCCTTTAAGATCACCCTACTTTACATGAGCTGTACCATGAAGCTGGCTTCTAAGTTTTCATTTATTTATAATTTTTACTTTAATGGCATACTATTTTCTAGTACCTTCTACGGCTTGAAACAGAAGTCGGTTAAGAGTTTTAGAATCACTTGTCTGTCTGGCTTGATGACTCGCCATCTAGGAAGGTTTCCTAGACTGAAAACAGAAAAGCTTAGGCGAAAACATCCTTTCAACGTGGATTTTTAATTTTATTTATTCCTAATGATATAAAGGGCACATGCGGTTTGCTGATAAGCACTGTGTCCAGTCAGGTTTGTCCAGAGGCAAAGTCCCTAATGATTTCACCCTTATTGAGTCTTTCATAAAGATCATTTCATCAAAGACAGAAGTGATGGGTCCGAGGGGTGTTGTGATACCCCTAAATGTTAGGGTCAGCAGATGCCTCCTCATGGATGGTTTCCCTTAGGTCAGCAGGAATCCTGCTGTAAGAGAAGGGGCCTGGCAATTCACTCATCACACTATATTAAGTGCTTTGAGCCGGCTTCTCCACTTGAGTATCACAAAAACCTCCCTAAACCATAAGTCTTCCAAGTTCATCTCCAGACAGGCAGAGCATTGCACCCATCAGCACTTTGCTGGGCAATCCAGCTCCTCATTGCTGACATAAAAATAGGAGAATCAGGAAAAAGGGGAAACCGATTTGGAATTCAGAGCCTGATAAAATGCCACTTGGGGAAGCTAGAGAGAACAATGGCTGCTTTGTCCTTCTTTTCTCAGCCCATCATAAGCTCAAGAGGAAAACTGGAGCATTTAGAGGAGAAATTATGCCTCCCCCACCCCCCACGCAGGGCCAATCCCCTGGACAGCCCTGAGAGATCTGAAAAGCAGATCAAGTTCTAATGGGCTAGCCTGCAATATTTTCATGTTTCCCACTGAAGTCTTAATTGCACAATCTGTAAACAGTGGGTTCTAAATAAGTCTCAGGTGAATAAAGGTGCAAGCGAAAAGTGTGTAAAAGAATGTGTAGTCTGAAATGACACTTCTGAGACTGACTTGGGGTGATGTTGAAGTAACAACTAATAAGAACAAATGTAAAGGCCCATTTTAAGCAAACCAGTGTTCCAGGGAGCCTGAAGGAAGCTGAAACAGCCCATAGATTGCATCTGTCTTTGAATCTACTTTGTCCTCTACTTGAAAGATTGTAAAAAAGACAGCTGCCAACACTTTAAAAAGCTTCTGCTGGTGCCTAAATTATATTTTAAATGAGCCCCCCCCCCACCCCCGAAGCTGCATTCTGATGCAGTGCTTTTACTTGCTAAAGTATGCACCCTGCTCTCCTTGTGCTCCTGAGGAAGCCATAGCTTGATCAGCCTGAGTGCAGATCCATCAGATCCAGGACACAAGAATCTCTGTTACAGGTAGAACTGACTTGAAGGGATAACCTCTCTGACAATGCATGACCTACTTGAAGGCAGAGGAAAAAGACACATAACTGAGCAGGAGACAGTAGAAAGAGGGAAGATGCCTTTAGATAACCAGTGTGATGTATGCAGCTTGCCTCCTTGCACTTTCTGTGATGTGTCTTACTGGAAAAGTGGCAATGAACAGATTTAGGCTTGGAAAAAGCTAGCATCGTAATTGGTGCAGTACTTACCAAAGTTTAGTTTGGAGGTATGAAGGAGTGATTGGCTGTTTCTTGTTCTTGGAAATTGTTGAGGTTTGATCTTTTGATATGTATCATAATGATAAGTACTAGCCCTCACGGTCTGGTTGCCCCCAGGGATGAGAGAATCCGCAGGTACCTAAGTAATTCTATGTAACATTGCACCCCAAGTTATCCATGATTGGTGAATAAAGATGCCTACAGCCAATAGCTGGGCAGAAGAGAGAAAGACTGGGCCTTGGGTTCCCAGGTCTGGGAGTCTAGGGACCACAAGAAGGGAGAAGAAGGTGAAAGGAGTTCAAGAGTTTAAGAGTCAAGAAAACATGCCCATGAGGGCTGGCCAATTAGAGTTAAGAGCAGCCAAGATGAAACATAGTGGGTAAAAAGTTGGAGTTATCAATAGATTTTAATTACATAGAGGGTAGATATCTGCCCAGCATTAGTACTAATAAAGGCTTATTATAAATATAAAGATCGTGCATGCCTTTTATCCAGAAACTGAGTGATCAAATATTTTCTGCAACAGGAAATGGCAAATACTATAAGTACAATTGGCTCTGACCTTTAGTCCTGTGGCCAAGAATTCAACCAGCTGTGGAGGAGGAGGAGGAGGAGAAGTAGTAGGAAGAAAAGGAGGAGGAAGAGAAAGAGGAGGAGTAGGAGAAGGAAGAGGAGGAGGAGGTAGTTATATATTGAATAAGAATAGGGTTTTTTTTCCCCTTGATCCCTAAACAGCCCAGCAAGAGAACCTTTTCCATAGGACTCACATTGTATTAGGTATTGAGAGTCATGAATAGATAGAGGGACATATGTGGGAGGCTGTGAATAGTTTCCATGCACATACTAAACCATCTTACTTAGGGGACTTAAGCATCTACAGATTTGGGTTGCCATGGGGGCCCCCAAACAAGTCTCCCACAGATACCAAGGCAGCTTAACCCGAAGTTGATGAGGGTTCCATCCAAACTTACATTAAACAAGAATCAATTGGGAGCTGGCAGGATGGTGCCTGACTACAAGCCCGATGACATGACTTCAATCCCCCAGAACAAAGATGGGAAAGGGAGAAAACTGCCTCACATAGGTCATTCTTCAATCTCCATCTATGCATCAGCACACGAACACATCAAACAAATAGGCAAATATTCTAAAATTTTAAAAATCAGTTGGTCTATGAGGGTAAACCCCCTGGAAGCCTGTGCTGTAGGCATTTATCCAAGCATCCTGGTGGCTGCTGCAGGAATCTTTGCCTGGGTATTGCAGATTTGGAGTCAAGTTGATAGAACATTGTTTATTAGCTACAAGATCCCATATGATTGGTGTCACCTGGGGTTCTTCCTCATGTTAGAAAGTATAAGGTGGTGATTGCATAATTATATAATTGCTGAGAGCCAATGCCTAAATTTTCCTGAGGTTACCACTGTGTGCTCTCCATTCCTTCCTCAGGATCCACTGCTAAAGGCATGACCGGGATTGTTGTGGGTAAAGAGGCTGAGGAGCCTTTCTCACTGTCTTATGGGTAAGCTTTGCTCACTAGCCTCTGCCTAACAGCCAGGAGTCAGGGTCCATGAGAAGAGAGTTGAACATTTGCTGAACATCCCTCCCAAGAATGCTTGGTATCCCATTGCCAAAATCTTTTTTTTTTTTTTTATACTTCAACAAAAATGTAAGGGGCACCTAGATAACACACCCAAATCCACTTAATGACTATGCCATAATATTTATGATAATTTAGGCATCAGCAGATCCCTACCTACCAGACCTTCATCCAGTAATGAATGTAAAATAAATTATGTTGATATATTTCAGACCAAAGTAAAGAAATACCATTTTCCCCCTTGTGAAAAAGATTCGTTTTTAGCTATTTTGGAGCTTAGTGGATATAAAATATGATTCCCACCAGAGTGTTGAAATATAAAAGTAACCCCTATAAGTCTTTGATTATTGATCAGTGTTTTTAGGGTCACAGAGAGCTGGGGTTAGACAACGTGACACTAACCTGTGTTGACAAGCAGCATCCTGTAGGTGATTTATTTTGTCTATCCGGAGTTTACCTACATGTCTGTGAAACCAACTAGACTGTCAACTTTCTAGGGACCTCCTACCCTCTAATATGTAACCATTTGGGAGCAGAATTTCCTAGCGTGTTCTGGGTGGGGTGTATAATTCTGATGGAATGTCATTCTTTGCTTAACATGGAAGGTGTTTTTGCCCTTGGGACTCTAGGAGACAATTTCTTTGAATCCTGTTGTATTAACCCCTCCTGATATCTGTGACAAGGGAGTGGAGGGCAATGTGTGAGACAGCATTTGCAAGTTTAAGAGGGCTCAGTTCTGCTGACAACCAAGGTAAGTCGCCTTGCCTTTCACATATCAAAGTACTTGAAGCTGTGCTTTCGCCTTCTTGCTCTGTGACTCCTTTTTCTTTAAATAAAAATCCACCTGTCAGATGCTTTCTGATTATCATAGGAGGAAATCACTCAATTTGCCCAAGAAAATTGGAACATGTGTTCTGTCAACCAAAACGTCTTAAGGTTTCCTTGTTTCAGGCTCCACATGGGCACAAGGAACATGGAGGTGAACCTGCTAAATTTCCTAACTAGGAAAACCTTTCCCCCTACTCTCAGGAAGACAGATGGGGAAAATATGTAAATATGATATGACAAATGTAAATGTAGGGGAGGAAGGAGAGCAGGTGTGTTTTGAAAACTGTGAGGCAGGGTTTGGATTTGGCTAGGCATGCTGAATGAGGGAACCAGTACACCATCCCTGTCATCCTCTCTCCATCCAGAGGGCAAAATAGAGCTGGGACCAACAGGTTCTGCAGGGGCTCTGGACCAGCTGGGAAAGTTGGGGGTACTACACAAGGCAGGTAGCATGGGTCTCAGGTCTCTTGTCAGCTACCATAAGGCAGCAGCATCAAGAGACGCTGAGGCTGAGGGAGAAGCATGAGCCTGGAAAGCCAGGTGCGTACAAGGTCCAGTAATGAATGCTATGGGAGAGAGAACTCTTTCCCCAGTGCTACTGTTCAGTAAAAAGTCACTCTCAGACAATCCTTGGTGAAATAACTTGTGAGCTCTATTCCATGTGGACAGGGACTATATAAACACTGAAGTGTGGGTGGGATTTGGGGGTAGGTGTTTGGTATCGGCTCAGTTTGAGATGTTAGTGATGCACAGTGTGGATGGGAAGGACTCCAGGTGTTTCCTTATGTGACTGACTAGCATGATCCTCTCAGTGGGTGGTGTGGTTACATGTTGCAGAGCAGGTACAGACATGGGAGGGGTATGCTCCACTCCTGCTAATCTCAAGTCTTTGAGATTCCCCAGCTCTGAGATCACTCAACCTTACCAGTCCTTCCATCTAGTGGGACAATCCATTTGTCCCTACATACCCCTGTCACCATTTTTCTGCATGCTGCCTTTCTGTTGTTACCACACTGAACGATGTGGTAAGGGCATTATCCCTCAGCTCCCATCCATAAAGCAGATAGTGGAATATTTAAAGTGAATTACAAGTAACAAGCTCATCTTCCTGTGAGTACTTAAGAAGACTTGAGGGTAACAACTTGGTGTCCATACTCCCTCCTTGCCTTTCTTTTTAATTTATTCACCCCCCCATTTCCTTTTCTCATACCTCAGAAGGATCCAGAACGCTCTATGCCATTGCACAGGCTTCCCCTCCCCACTGCCATATTTCTGCTTCTTCCAAAGAATTTCTTCTTGGAAAGTCCTCAGTGATATCTACTAATAAAAACACATCCAATTAAGTTCATGAAAAGGCAGTTTCCTTAGAGTACCTCACTACCGATATTGTAAGGTTGAATTCTGCCCTAACATTTCAAGGCATAAGGCATTGCGGTGAAGTTAGAAGGCTTTTCTCTGCTGGCACTGTGCTTTCTAGAGCACAAATTCAGTTATCAGAGGCAGGAATTACTGCACCAGACATAATATGTATCCCTGGAATGTCGATCCAGGTGCCGAAAATTGCAGGCCAGTAGGAAAATGGTGTAATCTGTGATTCCATCTGGCCCATGAATTTCCAGTGGCCTTGCTTATAGATTGTCAGAACTGTTCATTAAGTTTGTTTTGAAACCAAGGGCTTAATATCTGTAATTTAGAGGGCTCAATAGGCAGTTAAATTGAGTGAAACTATTTTTGAATGACGACTCCAGTTTCAGAGAAGGAGCGGACATTGCTGCTCAGAAGAACCACATTTGGAGGCAGCACCAGGAATTCAAGATTATTTATAGGTCTTTTAGAAAAAGGGCTTCACTATGCTAAGTTGAGAAACTTTTCCCCCTCCTATTAAAAAAAAAGCCACACACTGAGGAAAGGAAGCATTTCTAATGCAGATAGGTTATCAGCCACCATCACAGAAGGCTCGGTGGCTCAAACGGAGCACAGGTTAGTGGTGTGCTCTCTAGGTGTATAATATGAGGCTGCCTTTATATGCATATGTCACTGTGTGCTGAGCCTGTGATTAAAAACAGAGTTCATAAATGTGTTACATTCACACAATGGACTACCACTCAGCTATTAAAAACAATGAATTCATGAAATTCTTAGACAAATGGATGGATCTGGAGGATATCAACCTAAATGGGTAACCCAATCACAAAAGAACACACATGATATGCACTCACTAATAAGTGGATATTAGCCCAGAAGCTTTGAATACCCAAGATACAAATGGCAAAACATATGAAACTCAAGAAGAAGGAAGACCAAAGAGTGGATACTTTGATCCTTCTTAGAAGGGAGAACAAAATACCCATGGAAGGAATTATAGAGATGAAGTTCAGAGCAGAGACTGAAGGAATGGCCATCTAGAGACTGCTCCACCTGGAGATCCACCCCATAAACAACCACCAAATCCAGACACTAGGCAGATGCCAACAAGAGCTTGCTGACAGGAACCTGATATAGCTATCTCCTGAGAGGATCTGCCAGTGTCCGACTAATACAGAAGTAGATGCTCACAGTCATCTAATAGATGGAGCACAGGGTTCCCAATGAAGGAGTTAGAGAAAGTACCCAAGGAGCTGAAGGGGTTTGCAGCCCCCTATGAGGAACAATAATATGAACTAACCAGTAATCCCAGAGCTCCCTGGGACTAAATTACCAATCAAAGAAGACACACGGAGGGACTAGTGACTCTAGCTGCATATGTAGCAGAGGATGGCCTAGTAGGTCATCAATGGGAGGAGAGGCCCTTGGTCATGTGAAGGTTCTATGCCCCAGTATAGGAGAATGCCTGGGCCAGGAAATGGGAGTGGGTGGGTTGGGGAGCAGGGGGATGGGGGAAAGGATAGGGGATTTTCGGAGGGGAAACTAGGAAAGGGAATAATATTTGAAATGGAAATAAAGAAAATATCTTAAAAAACAAAAAAACAACAAACCAGATTTCCTTATCTGGTGTGCATGTAAGCACTTATAGGCGATTCACTGCATCGCTGGTAGGGATAGTATTCACTCCTGAAACCAAAAGGAAAGGCTTCTGGACCTGAAATGTAGCATCAAGCCACAGATATAAATTGTGACATTTGTCCTTAAAGTGAAATGCAAAGGTAATATAGACAGTGAGGTATCTCCCAGGAACGTGTACATAAAAGGTGTCAAGTCCATCCAAGGAAGAGACCACAGAGCTGCATAGGCTCTGGTGTCTCAAAGCAGAGTCTCAGAACAATCTCAGCCTGGCTCAGAAATGCATGTCTACACTGAGAGCCTGACACTGGCAACTAGTGTCCTAAGGGCTACAGTGACTCTCATAGGCAGATGTGGTTAGTTACCTGTCTTATGGTCAGATTCCTGGCACAAGAAGCCTAAGGAAGCAAGGCTTTATTTTGGTCCCCAGTTGGATGGTATCATCTGAAGGGTGTGGAGCTCATGGACCCAGTGGCTTGAGGATGTGCTGGGTGGTGCATGGTGCTCATCCCACCTTCTCCTCTTTGATAAGTTCAGGACCACATCATGGACTCGTGGGTTCCTCACACAGTCAAGAAGGTTCTTCTAACCCAGTTAACCTAATCCAGGTAATCCCTTACAGGCCTTCCCAGAGGTTTGTTTTCTGAGTGATTCTAGATCCTGTCAAGTTGACAACCATTATTAACCATGAAAGACATCAAATAGGTCTAGCCTGGTGTATTAAGCATCATTTGGTCCCTACCCCAAACCATTCTTCCTTCCTTTTCTTAACACACTGATTATTTCTCCCCTGGACGACCACAAAATGGCACTTACAAAACCTGTCCGGGTAGCCTGTTCACACGATTTTGGTTGAGAAGATGTACAGGTAAGTCAGCTGGGGATCTCTGGGAAAGTTTGCTTTCCTGGAATGAATTCTTTCTCTCTCTCTCTCTCTCTCTCTCTCTCTCTCTCTCTCTCTCTCTAGTGATTTCCTTTCTTCCACTTTTATCTCCTTCCTTCCTGAAATGAGGGCTGATGTTGGAGATAGAGCCTTGTGGTTTTGGTCAAGGAACCATTACTCATGGATGATAGAACAGAAAGCAAGAAGAAACCCAGAGCTGATAGCATATGAACTGGGAGAAAAACACAAAGCCAACTGTAGGAATTAATCTGAAAGAGCTCTGTGAGAGTTCATGTTCAAATGGCTTCTGTGAAGCTATAGGAAGACACTGTTCTTGAAGCTGGGGAGATGACAGAGTGCATCAGAATTCGAATCTCCAGGCCCACATAAAAGCTGAAGCAAGTGTCAGGCTACCAATGATTCCAACCATCTGGATGCAGAGACCATGGGGCTCCCCAGAGCAAACTGGCCAGCTACAGGAGCTGCTTCTGGTGGCTTCAGATTCCCTTAGAGGTCTTTCCCCAGTAATTAAAGTGAGAGACCTAGGAAGACCCAGATATCCAGACCTAGGAAGACCCAGATATCCATCTCTCTACACACACACACACACACACACACACACACACACACACACACACATGCCACACATTCACATGCTTGCAAAGAATAAAGAAAGCACACATTCTTCTCATTTTTAAAATACTTTGTCTGTTTCTGTATGTGTGGTGTGTGTGCACACACACGTGCGTACTTTGATGTTCTTTGTTTGTGTGTGTGAGAGACAGAGACAGAGACAGAGACAGAGAGACAGAGAGATCCATAGTACAACCTTGGTTTTATTTGTTGTTTGTACTACACAACACATATACAGTGTATACATTGATAACAAGGGAGCTGCACACATGTGGCCTGGCTTTGATGGATCTCAGGGTATTATGAATGCCAATAACATGTCCTCAGTCTCTGTATCAGTTATTTTTCCTCTTGCTGTGACCAAGTACCTGTCAAGAAGCAGCCTATGGAGAAAAAGTATTTATTTTCACTCCAGTGATTCAGCAAATCATGGCCGCATCATAGTAGCAACATGAAGTAGTTGGTCACAGGATATCTATAGTCAATAAGCAGAGAGACCCAAATGCTGGTGCTCAGTTGGCTGTCTCCTTTATATTCATTCTGAGTTCCTGGGCTATGGAGTGATGGTGGTCACATTCAGGCTGAGTGTTCTCATCTCAGTTAACCTAATCTCAATAATCCCTATTCCGGATGTGCCCAGATTCTATACCCTATTAAGTTGACAGTCAGCATTACCCATGTATGCTACAATTCAATTTATTTACTATTATTAAGATAACCATGCTTGCCAGGCACTGGTGGTACATGCCTTTAATCCCAGCACTTGGGAGGCAGAGGCGGGCAGATTTCTGAGTTCATGGCCAGCCTGGTCTACAGAGTGCCTACACAGAGAAACCCTGTCTTGAAAAACAAAACCAAAACCAAAAAGATAGCAATGTTTATCTTAATAAGTCTTGTCTGGGGCCCAAGGTTAGAGACCATGTAGGGCTAGAGATTGAAGTTATGAGACGTGAATCTAAAGGGGTTCCTGGTGGTAGAGTTCTGTGTCTTACTGTTAAGGTTGATGTGTGATACAGAATGAAGCACACACAGAGACTAGAGATGTGCCATGCCCTACACATAGCATTGTGCATTCCCTCCTGAAACTCTTGAAAAAGCAAGTAAAACAAATGGTGGATGAGGGGAGCTACTTACCAATGGCTAGTAAGATTCAACGATGGCTGGAGTAGTGTCTCAGTGGTTAAGAGAAGAACACTTGTAGTTGCAGAAGACCTGGGGTCAGTTTCCAACACTCATATCTAATGCCACACAACCACATGCAAACCCAACTCCAGGGGACCAATGTTCTTTCCTGGCTTCTGTAGGCACCTATATACATATGGTGTACACACGTATGAGTAATGTAAAATGATAAAATAGATCTTTTAAAAGTATATAGGTACATGGATACATTGTAATGCAGCCAGTTCAGTGCTTGTGTTGTGCTCATGGGCAGTCTCTTATAGATGTTCAGATGCCACGGGCTGTCTATGACTGGATAAGCTAAGACCTTCACGCCTGGGTGCATTAGACCCATGACCAGATGCACTTCTCCAATTACTGAGTCTGTCTGTCCACCCAAAGGTGCCTGTGGGAGCAGAGCTGCTGTCAACAAAACATCAGATTCCTGGTTGGCTGCCACCTGGGCTGCAGGGGCTTCCATCGTCTGCTGTTTACATTTTAGCTGGAGCTCATTCACATGTTGCCCTTTTATCTTCAGTACAATTTAGTTCACAGCTGTTGGACACCAATTACTCTGGGCCAAGCACCGGGCCTCAAGTGTCCTGTGGCCACTTGCAGAGGCTTTCAGCAGAGGCCTGGTTGACATTGACTGCCTCTGGCTTGTCTTCAATTTTGAGTCTTTCCATTTTACTGGAATATGGCTAGTCACCAATGTATGACCCTTGAAGAAAAACAAAAAGCAAAACAAAAAAAGAAAACTACCACATTTGTGAAAATGTTTTAGTTTAGGGATCAAAGTACATGCCTGGATGTCCATAATTAATAGGAAATGCAAAGAACACACTAAGTTTTCAGAGAAACCAGTACACAATTGCACGTGTGTGCATTCAGGTGTGTGCTCCTGTAGGTACAAGGTTTTGCTGGTACATATGCAAATGTGTGTATGTGCCTATAGAGGCCAGAAGTCAACCCCATGTAGTTCTCTAGGAACCACCCACCTTGTTTATTGAGATCAGGTTTCTCACTGGCCTTAGTACACTGTACTGACTGGCCCGTGCGCCTCAGAGATCCATCTCTCTTTGCTCCCCAGGGACATAATTATAGGAAGTATAACAGTTTCGAGTGTATATTTTTGTAGGTTCTGGTCATCAAAACACAGGTTTTCATACTTGTGTACGTCTGCACTGTTTCTCCAGCCCCGTTATATATACTGTAATTCATCCTTAGTTATAGCAAATAGGCAGCAATACATTAAAATGTGGGTTGAAGGAAGTGAAGAAATCAGAGTGTATGTCACAATTATATCCATATATATGTCTCTTAAAAAAATAAAGGTCAAGGAAAGTATATGATCTTTTTAACTGGTTTCTGTCACAGTAGTGAAAGTAAGAACCTCCCCAGACCCTCACTTTTCTGACTGATATATTAGAAATTGTTCAATTATTGTATTATATACATATGTATTATATACATACAATGTGATGAGGATTTTTAAGGATAACAAGGTGACCTCTGTTTTGGGTTACATCCTTCTACTCATCCTCTCTCTTCCAAATGTACAAACATCCTACAGGTGAGTTATTTATCTATCCTGTGCATTTATAATGTGTACATATACATAATTATATATAATGGGGCTTTAGCCTCACTCTCTCCTTTGCATGTACAAGTGTGTGTGTGTGTGTGTGTGTGTGTGCGTGTGTGTGTGTGTGTGTGTATGGTGTCTCTGTGTCTGTGTGTGTCTTGTGTGCCTGATGTTACACTCATTCTCGGGGGCCTATGTGGAGGCCAGAGGTTTACATCTCTATCTATCCCTGCATCTTGTCATTTTGTCTAGACTGTTGGCCAGTTAACCCCTAGCATCTAACTACTCACCATCCCTAGGGTTAAAAAATCACTCAACCCGATGTGGCCGTTACATGGGTGCTGGGGATCCAAACGCAGCTCCTCTTGCTTACACATCAAGCTCTTTAGCACTGATATCTTTCCAACCTCTGGCTGTCTTATTTCTTCATGGCTGAAAGACTGTAAGACAACTCCACATCAATATATCTTTATGTTGATCTTTTTTATTATGTGTCATTTCAAAGCCCATAGATTTTAATCATTTTTCTATTCACGGGCTTTAGACATTGTGATAATTTTGTTATTACAAAGTTCTGTAATAAACATGAAAGTAGAATCATCATTGGCTTTTCAGAAACCTTCAATAATGTCATTGCATTGAATTTTATGATGGGAAACACATTTCTAAGCAAAACCATGATCAAGTCAAAAGAGAAATCAATTGTGCATTCCACAAAACATTAGAAAGAAAAATGTTCACTGGCCAGAAAATACTATTCATTGTATATTGAATATAAACTCAGATTATTTTCAAATGATTCCAATATTCTTGAAACATATTTTCTTGTTTTTAGACCATGTCTGATGTATCCTCAATTGGGCCTACTGATGACTTTGAGGCCCTGATCTTCTGACCTCCACGCACAGGCCCCTGAGTGCTGAGATTATCAGGATGGGACACCAAGACTGTTTACGAGGTGCTGGGGATTGAATCCAGGGCTTTGTACAGACTAGACAAGCACTCTAACAACTAAGCTGTGTGTTTTTGCATTAACTGGAAGTCCCTTCTCTTGGCTGCCTTTGTCCTATGAAGTCCTTTTTCCTGAGTCACATTTCTCCCTGATCATCCCATACATGCTGGGAGTGGCCAGCTGCCCCTTTGCCCATATGCTCATCTCTCACTTGTGTCCGCTCCATTATCTCCTTCACATCTCTGACTCCCATTCCTTGGGCTTCAGGGATTGTAATTCATTGCTTTAGAACATATTAGCACATGCCTAGCATCTAGTTATGACTATACAAATAAAGCATATTGAATAAATGATGAATCTATAGTATATCAAAGGTCTGGCTTCATATGGATGTGGGAGTTATGTTATTTCTTCTCTATTTTCCCTCAAGCATATGAACCTTTAAGGATGTTGCTCACTTTTTCGCTGCACTTGGCTCCCCACTTTGCACAGCAGTTTGGCATGGACCTGTGAGAGGCATCCTCCAGTCATTATGTAAGCCATGGCTTTATTATTGGTAGTTTGGAGTTAGCCATGAAGTTGGAAAACGCTACACATAAAGGTTTTGTGTGTTTACTATCTTTGCTTTTGGTGAGTCTGCTATCAAATTTATCAGCATATGACTCTGTGTGGGTATGTTTGTATGCTTGTGTTTATAAATATATGTGCATATCTTCACTTATTTGTATTATTTTTCTATTCTAAAAATATTATAAGATGCAAATGACAAGCAGTTTGTATTTTTCTCTTCTCATAATCAAAATAATATTTACAGAATATACTTCATCTTCTTCCAAAACTTATTATTTGTATAATATACTGACTTCAAAAAATCTAAATGTACAAGAAAAACAAAAATATTGTGAGAACTAAGGAAAAAATCCACCTATTATAAACATTTCAGTTCACAAAACCACTGTGACTGGGAATGAAACAGCCTCGTCAAGTCTCCTAGTAGTCAGAGGAGAAAGAAAACAGCATTTTTATTCCACTTTATTATCTGCTACAAAATACTGACTAAAAGGATAATATCCTTTGGTGTCAAGTAAAAGCCTAATGTGACATTATATTTCATTGCACAATGTTTTCATTATTATTTTTTGCTCAGGCTTTGTGAGAGTGGTAATTCTTGTAGTCTTTGTCAATGGAATGAAGCCTGGAGAGATTAAGGGCCTTGTCACTAGATCTTACCTGCTAGTTACTGGGTAAAAACACAGTGTGTCCTCATTCCTCTACTCTGCTATTCCCAGGTGTTATGCTATACCACTAGCTTTGGCTACAGTTGCAAGGACTAGCTTGAAAGGTTTATTACATGTATTAATTGGACAATATGTGTTTGTGCATGTCTTTGTGTGTATTTATATATACATGTATGTGCATGCATGTGTGTGTGCATGCATATGCATGGGTATATAAATCAGAGAATAATTTGCATGAGTTCTTTCCTTCTACCATAAAAACCATAAAAATGCCAAACATTGAACTCAGGTTGTCAGGCTTGGCAGTAATTATCCTTATTTCAAGGGCCAGACTTGGCATAGAGAGAGGATCTGAGGAAAGGGTGTTTGGGAGTGGCAAAAGAAACTACTTGAAGTCAATTGTGGATGCAAGCTGAAAGCTCTGTGTTCTGCTAGAGACAGGTCTCCAGAGATCTCCAGACAGCTCAGCTTTTACAGACCAAAGCTCAGTTTTTTACTTTCATATCAATTCAATTGTCCACCCCAGGTTCCCATTTGATTATTCCATGAATCAACATTTTATGACAGTGGCCCCTTGATTCTTAGAAACAACAGCAAGTACATTTTTTTTTTAACATAGCAAATGAATTCAGAGATCTGCCTGCCTTTGTAAGCACAGACAATAAGCTAGCTGAGTGGGATCTGGTTCTGAGATCACCATTCTCTAGACACAAATTCGTGAATCTGCCTGCCAGACAATAAGGTTAGTTGGGTGGGATCCTGCTCTGTGATCATCACTCCCTAAATCTCCTTTAATATCTTTCTGAGAAGATGGCTCAGAGTGCAGCTGTCTCTCTTTTTGTAGGTCAGTAAAGCACCTCATATAATTCATATTACATCCTTATATTTTTAACTTGTGTTTTTAGAGTTCTTTCCCACAGCCTTAAGGGCTGTCTTGAAGGTCACAGCATTTACCATTTTGCTAAGGACGTTAGACACATATTTGCCTCCTGGACTCAGACTCTTGCTGCTTTTAATTATCATAGAGTCATTAACCTTCACAGGGAGAACATTCCCCCATAATGTTGGCAGGGAGAACATCTCCCAGAGGAGGAACATCAAGTAAATTATGTATATATTATTATATAAACAAGCCCCATACCCAGTGCTACTTTTAGCATTTGCGGAGGTTCATGCCCTGCTAGCTCTGCCCCAGGAGCATGAACTGTGTCACATTGACCCTTCTGCATGACCATGCAGATCTCGCCACTTTTACTCACTGAGCTATCTCACTTATAAAACTTCCATAAAGTAGAAACAAACAAACAAACAAACAAACAAAAAACATTGGTGTGGTGATTATTTACAAACCACTTAAAAAAGTAAAGGCCATGAATTGAAAAGTAATTGAAGAGTGAGAGTCTCTCAAGGCCCACTCACATGCTGCATTCTGCCCATGGTGCAATAGGATATGAGATCAAGATTTTGGCACCCTGACCATGTGCATCTGAAATCCATGCCTGCCACCAACTTTCTCAAGTGTTAGTTACTAATTGGGCTCTCAACGTCCAATTGAGGTACAGGTCAAGTTCATTGCCAAACTTCTCTGCTTGATGACTGAGACACAAAGCTGGGTTAGAGCCATATAAAGCCCCAGTCTAAAAATGGCAAGAAGGTTTTCTTAGGATGGGCCATGTGAAGCAAACAGGGTTTTATCTGGGTGTATATTATTATTATTACTGCAGCCTCTCAGAGTAACTACTCATATGACAAGCAGGTATCTCCTTGCATTAGTTAAGTTCAACACAAACACGGAACTCTCTCCCCCCCCCTTTTTTTTCTGCATAGGAGACAATGCACACACAAAAAATTTTTTTTCAGCTCAATCCCTCGGGGCTTGAGCCTCATCAAAGAGAGAATAACACAGTCCACATGAGCTGTGACAGAAAGGGCTCTGGGGGAGTCTACCTAGGGAAGCATTATGCTAAACTCACCCCAGAAGAGTAATAAGCCAGAATGGTAAGTGTGGAATGAGATAGATAAAAGGGTGAGAAGGGTGGGAATAGTAATAATAATAATAATAATAATTATTATTATTATTATTATTATTATTATTATAGCTCTTGGCTCATTTCCTCACAGACTCTAAATCTCTTATCCTGTCCTACGTGAGGGAAGATGCCTTCATCGTCTCTCATTTTGTAAATCAAGTCATTTTGCAAGGGATTATTTCCTCTGACTACCTGAACCTGCAGACGATGCTCAAATGTCCTTGGAGCTGAACAGTGTCTGGCTCATGATGATAATGGGCAGCAAGGGTTGTGTGAATGCTATACAATGTCCCTCATTAGGTTTATTAAAGTTCATAAAGATACATTATGTAACTGTTTGAAAAGGTCAAAGAAGAAATAAAAATATTAGTTAAAAACAAAACAAAACAAAAACACTTGCACATGCCCATTGTCACATGTCAGCCTCCTTAATTTAGAGATAGCCCAGTGTGGACCCTAACCACATGTCTAAGAAGGAAGCAGTACTTTGTATAAGGAATGAGTCGCCCAATCAGCTCTTTCATAATGTGGGTGAACAAGGCAGGAAGGATGCTGTGAGCTCCTGCATGGTCTCCACTTTCTCCTGGGTAGGTGTGGAAATACTTGAAGAATGTCAGACATCTGGAATACCCCTTCGAGGTACTCTGCCTTGGGGCTGCAGGAGTTCTCTTGTGTGTTTAGAGCAGATCGGACCTTGCTGCCAAACTTCCCGCTACTGCTCTCCTCTTCCTGAGTCCATCTCCCACATCATTCATACCTGGACACTAACGTGACCCCACTGGACTCTGTGCCCTGCATGCACGTTTCCTGCCCATCCTGGTCCTGGAATGTAGTGGGCTGCACTGGCATCATGCCTGCCTCAAGGCATCCTGAGCATTGCTGCTGAAGACCAAAATTAGCTGGGATGGGTCCATTTGACAGTCACCAGGGCCAAACTGGCACCTGCAAGCTGAGTCACTGACTTTTAACTGTTTATTAAGTGGTGACAGTGACAGCTAAATAGTGTAGAGGAAGGACCCCTTCTCTGCGTGTTCCGGAACGTAAGGCTTTAGAGAAAAGGCAGAGGCATTACCAGAATGGGAGGCTGTGTGGGGGAGGGGCACAGGGCAAACACACACCAAATTACTCTTGTATCCCTTCCATCTGCGCAGATGGTTCCTTGGGAGTACATCCAGTGAGGAGCATCCCTCTACAGCTCTGGCTTTACACTGTCCCATTACTAAAAGTTCTGAGCAGCACTCACAATTTCTATAGAAAAAAAAAGAGAGAGAGAGAAAGAAAGAAAGAAAGAAAGAGAGAGAGAGAGAGAGAGAGAGAGAGAGAGAGAGAGAAAGAAAGAGAAAGAAAGAAAGAAAGAAAGAAAGAAAGAAAGAAAGAAAGAAAGAAAGAAAGAGCAAGCTCTTAAAGGTAACAGACACTGTGTGTCTGTTAAAATGTCCCAACATGAGTGACCAGGATTGCTCTGGAGAAGAACCCAACATTCTCCCAAAAGGCCTTGGAATTTCTGTGGTGTTGCTGAGTTTCCAGTTAACTTACTGGTCAACAGAGGCATGGACACCAGTATGTTTTCTTCAAATCAAAGTGGGTGGAAGTGAGTATTCTTGGCCAGGAGATGACTGACCAGGCAGAAACTTTTTTCTTCCTTTGAGTCAGCCTTGATACACACATCAGGATAGAGCTCAGAGTATATATATTTGATTGTCTTCCATAACGTTGCCTTGAGATCAGAAAGTCAGGACTGACTGTGTCTTAGGATGATGTTTTGGAAGTTTGTGAACATCGGTATAACCTGGTCACTTACTTACTCAAAAGCGTGTGCATAAAACACATACACACACACATACATCAAGACACCCAGACACACACTCCCACACACACTCGAACACACACACAGAGGCTTTTGTATATCATGTGTGGCCTATAACAAATTCAAGCAGAACTTCTCACAAACACTTAAGGAAAGGTGGAGGAATTCCTCTCTAAAACCCAAACTAAGCCTGTAGTCCTTCATTCTGTACCCTGTGGTTCATTCTGGGTGTCCACAGGATTGTCTTCCATGCACAGAATAAAGGAGGATAATGATAATCCCTATCTTAGGGGTGGCTTCAAAGATCAGCTTCAGCCTTCATCAGAGAAGTTTCTCCCTGAAGTAGATGGGAACCAATATAGAGGCCAATAGATCGGCAATATGCTGAGAATGATAGACCTTGGAACACTAGGTCCTGAATGGGGATCAAGGAGCCCTGTAAGAGTATACGAGAAATGGAGGACACCAAGGAATCCAGGCCCTCTAAATCAGCAGGACAGATACAAAGATGAACTCACAGAGAATGAGGCAGCATGCACAGGGCTTACATGAGTCTGCACCAGATGGGGTCTTCCAGCTGAAAGGAGACCTAGACGAATGTCCCATCCCTAACCCAGAAGCTATCTCCAATTGATAACCACTTGCAAAGGAAAATTTAGTATTCTCCAAGGGACTCTCACTGGGGAAACAAACTACTCTTAAGTGGAGTTCACGTGCCCAGCAGTAAATGTCCGAGAAAATGAACTCAGAGGCCTATTTATAGGCTCCTAGTCTCACAATGTCATCTTAGAACTTTTCTATTTTCATTGATTTTAAGCTTTAACTCTATTTTTATTTTTATCCCCCACCCTTTACCTTACAGGTCCTTTGCATATCCATCTGGCTTCTGGGCTGTGTTTTTATGGGATTCCTGAGTGCATTAATGAGCGAGTCTCTGGGTCTATATCTGTGTCTTATGTCTTTTCTTATGCTTCTGCTTGCTTTGTTCTATTCTGATGCTTTTGTTTTATCTTATTATATTATATTTTATTATTATCCCTTAGAAGCCTGTTTGCTTTCAAATGAGAAACAGAAAAAGCGTGGATCTGGATGAGAGGGAAGGTTGGGATGGGAGGGAAGGTTGGGAGAAGCTGGAAGGACTTGAAAAAGGGAAAATTGTAATCTGGATATATTATATGAAAAGACCAGATAATTCATGCTGGGTCTATTGACCTCAGCATGGGTAACATTTTGAGCCAATGGATTCCCATCATGGAGGACTGTCTGCATCACCAGGAAGCCATAGAGTACTGTTCTCCGCCACTCTAACAGTCAAAGGTGGCTCCAGGCTTCTCCAGTTTTCCTTGGAGAGTCAGCCTTAATCCCTTATTGAAAGCCAGTGATTAAAAGTGTATAAAGAATCAAAAAGAAGAAAGAACGCACGCTATACAAGGAAGACAGTGAGGGGAGGCTAACACTTACTAACAAGCCAAGAGAGCTCTCTCTGGCTTAATAAGCCCAGGCCTGCTTTCAGATTTATAGGGTGGGAAATCAGATTAATCCAGCAGGATGTATTTTGGCTCTATGCTGTTGTGAAATGCCATATTAAATTAAACAAATTCTGTTGCTTTCTTCTGAGTCAAGGGGAGGGAAAAGAGAAAATGAATAACATGTTAAATTGCAGGATATTAATTATACAGAGCTACATATTGGATGTTATGCATCGAAGGAGCTAATTTTCTCCACAATGTTATTATTATTTGTTGCTTGTGTAGTACCATTGATATAAACACACCACTTTATAAATACTCCTGTAAAGTTTATTGCTCTTATATGAGCATGCTGTGTAATTATGCATTTACCTTCTAATAAATGATATGAAAAGCACAGCTCACTCTCAGCAAAAGCCACGCGCATGCAATCATCCGACTTTCTAAAAAATCGCTGGGTAGCAACTGAGCTGTGTGGTTCTAGAAACAGAACTGATAGGATCTGAATAAACAAGAAAGTTCTATTTTTGTTATTTTTTTCCAGCTTTAAAGAAATAGGCCAGACTTTCTCAGAAAGTTTCACACTCTGGGGTATTTTTTGGAGGAGGGGTATTTTGAATTTTTTTTCTTTGTTCCTCTAAGGGTTGATCCATCCCTGTCAAGTCTGTAAAGCGTGCTGGCTGTGTGTGGGTGGAGGGACAAACCACATAGAACGGTTTCACTGCCACAGTCAGGTCACCATATACATTGCACGGCAGCTTTTTTGCAAAAGGGAAACAGTGCAACAAGAAGGAACACACACACATGCACACACACACACACACACACACACACACACACACACACACACCACCATCACCACCAGCAAAGGTGTCGACATGAATGGTATTCTGGATAAAAAGCTGCTTTAATTTCTTAGTTCTAGTCATCAAAATAGTGAAAGCTCTCCCTGCCCTACTTGAGAGTGGGGTGGGGGGGGGAGGAGTGAGGGGTAGGCTTGGGGTGGAAGGCAGGCCCGTCTTCAGCCTAGCAACTGGTGAAACAGCCAGTGATTCACTCTAAGGAACTGGTCTAGATGGCTCCTAACTCAGACCTACTAACACAAAGTCCTTTGGGGAATCTGCTTCAGTCACTGAGTTGATCAAAGATGTTAGCAATTTGGTGGTTCTCTTTTTTTAGTTCCTCACTGTCTATAAAGTTAACACCTAGGTCCCCAGAAATCATGCTTAAACAATGAATTGCTTATGTAGGTAGCTGAACAAATTATACATGGAAAATACATTTTCATTTGAAATTTTCAGGAGCAGAGCTGGGGTCCTCAACCTGCACAATCGTGTGAGCCCATCACTGAGTAAAAAAAAAAGTAGTTCTAAAAGGGCAGTTGTGTATCTGAGGGCTCCAGAATCCACAGGAGCTAAGAAGCAGGTGAATGCTCCTATGCTAAAGCAGCTCTTCTGCGTCTAGTAATGGAAGTTATTGACTTGTGGAAAAGAGTGATTTTAAATAAGAGGAAAGAGATCTGACCACAGAACCTCATTAAGCAAGTATTTTTCTAACGAATCTAACGTTAATTTATTTCTTCTAAATCTGTTTAAGTCTAGAGAGAAATTTATTTTAAAAACTCTATATACTTTGAACTCAATGCTGTGTGCCTAAATAATTCTTTATATCATAATTTTCTCCATTTCTCTATATAACAGTAGATTGATTTTCTTGCACATTTTGGGGGAGGGGAATCCAATCTTACTGTAAGATGTGATGTTTTCCTAACTTGGAATGGTCAGTAATTTTAAACCACAGAGGAAGAAGAAAGATGGGAAGGGCAGATACTTATGTCATCAGGATGCATCTTCTTCCCTCCCCGCCTTAGGGGAAAGGCTGCTGGGTTGGAACTAACTCCTTGCAGTTACTCTAAGGCAGGATCTCACAGGTGGATTTCACCAATCTGGAGTAAACATCCTAAGAATTTACCAGAAACCTGATCACCTCAGATCCAAGATGAACTAATTTAACCCAGATTATACCAAGAAGTTTCCTTGTATGGAAAATAATGTAAAACAAAAGAGTTTATATGAAGCTGAATATGGGCAACAGTGACCTGACCTGAAATTCTAATACTCAGGAGACAGAGGCAGGACTGTCTCAAATTTAATGCCTACCTGGCCTATGTATGGAGGCACACTCTCAAAAGCTTACCAAGCAACACCTTCTATGGGAAACAGAAATTCATCCTGGTGCATTAAAAACTTGACTAGAAAGAAAGGCATGTGTGCAGCACAGGCATGGATGCCTCATATGAAGAAAACTACAGTCAGAGTCAAGTCATTCCAGAACTGCCAGATGCCTTTTGATGTTGAGTCTTGCCTTCCTGAAGGTGTTGTATGCTTTACTCTGGCCTGCTCCCCCAATTTCTTCACCTTAAGGGCTCATCCCATACATGCAGTTCTTTCTGGAGTCCATTTGACACCTTGATATGAAAGGCCAGGCTTCTTGAAACTTATTTTAGAAATAACCCTTGCTCTTATGTCATCTCAAAGAAGTCATCACAGACCTTGCTAGCCTCATCTGTTCTCAGTAGGTTAAGATGGATGAATGGGTTATCAGAGTTACACACTTTTAAGTTTGGCCTAAAACTACTGCCATGTATATTTTAAAGGTGTTCTACATGTATTCATACACAGTGAACTGCAATGTAACTTGATATGTAAACAGACTACAATCTACTCTTGCTACAAGCTATAAGTCACAGTCACTTATCTAAAAACTAAATAGGACAGCCTGGAGCTATTATCAACTGAGCTAAGGGCTGTCTCTGCACCCACTTCCTCCTTTTGTGAGGGGCTTCTTTATCTCTGGATATAAATATAATCTGCTCTTTGAAGAGAAAGGCATTACATTATTTTGATGCAAGGCCTCAATGTGTAGTGCAGAATGACCTTGAGCTCTCCCACTGCCATATCTATGCCTCTGAACCCTTCTAGGTGGAAACTGCTAAGGAAGTAACTGCAAATGTATCAATTAGAAGCAATAAAACCAGATCTTCTGGAATCCTGCCTTTGAATATCTCTTTGGATCATATAAATGGTCCTTTCCAGTGTAAGAGACCATGATTCACTGAAGAGTGATACCCCAGACTCAAATAGTATACAAAAACAAAGACTTCTTTATTCTGCAGAAGTCCAGCATGCTGGGGTCTACCATTTACCAAGATAGAGACACTCAAGTGAACTTACAGGCCCAATTTAAAGCACATTAGGGGAATTTCAGAAAGGGGTAGCTGATCTTTATTTTAATTGGTTTTGACATTGCAGAACCATTGCTGGGGTGGGGATGGGGGGCTGGAAACTGTTTCTGGGGAAGCCTGGAAACTCTTGCTGACCTAGTGCCCTTGCCTCAGGCCAGGTGGCAGGGCAGCTTTTGATGGTGGGGCAGTGGATTTTTTTCCAGTAACAGAGATCTAGGCCTAGTCTCCTGAACTGCCAATTTGAAGCCTGTCATGGAGTCAGTCTGTCTCAGTCTGCTCACCAGAACTGTCTGATGAGGATGCTCTGACAATGTAGAGGCAAGATCTCAGTGAGTGCTAAGAGATCATCCAAATGAGGCTCACAGAGTGGCTGCAGTCACAAGAAAAGGCGAGGGTAAACTGGGAAGACAAAGAGCTTCAAGCAAAGAAAATGAAATAAGAAGTGGCGGAGCCAAAAAAAAAAAAAAAAAAAAAAGCCTATGACACTCCAGGAGCTTAAGGACTGTCAGAGTGGTCCCCCTCTGGTGGGAGGTGGGTAAGGTGGGAGATGTCTCAGTTAAGAGCAATGCTGATGTTAATGGGATATTCTTTTATTCATAATGAGATCAGAGAATTAATCAGGAACTAGTGTATCAGGACCTGATAATACTTCTAAACATTTACATATTATTCAGGTGGGGACTTGAAGTGCAGTAAAAGATTACCTGGGAAAGGACACATGAGTCCTGTTCCATAAATTAGCAACTCCAGAGGTCACTGTGACTTTGACCTGTGCTGCACTCTGGGACCTTAGCTTGTTCCAGGCTCTCCTTTTATAGACCCTGATGTCCTTTCATGCTTAGTCACCAATGACTTTAATGTCAAGATGTTAATTAATAAGCTTAATGAATTAAGGGATTTAAGCTTAAAGAGAAGAGAAATTACTTGGTAGTGATGACAGATTTTTGTTTTTGTTTTTGGTCTAAATGACATTAATTTATCAGTATAATGTCCTTGTTTTCTTTTTAGCCAAACATACAGTTTTCATTTTAAGTCTATATATTCCAAATTATCAGGAATTTGCCAAGAAAGAAAACTAAAACACTGGTATTCATTCCATGGGTCTAACTTCATAAATGCAAGCAAAAATTGGAGTAAATTACCTCTGAGCCATTTCTCCTTACCGTGGGCGTTTCACCACATTAAACTCATATGATGTTCAGAATTTGAATCCTACTTTTCTAGATGACTTTATATTTCATAGGAAGTTTTCTTATTATTGGAAAGGTTTGCTGATCATCATTTCATGTAAGCGGCTATTATTTCTTAGGAACACACACAGTATGGTGGCGCCAATTTTGCTGTTATAAGTCACCCATGCATTTGTATATTCTTGCCTTGTGTGTTTTAGAGAGTAAGTTCTACTGGCTGGTTTGAAATTCACTGTGTAGACCAGGGTCACTTCAAACTCATAGAGACCCACCTGCCTTTGCCTCCCAAGTGCTGGGCTCCAAGGGGTGTGCCACCATGCTCGCTATTTCCTAGAGGTTTGGATTGTCATGTTGTTTGTTTGAGACATGGAATTTCTACTGAAAAAATAACTGTGTGTTTAGTTTACTTATTTCATATTCCCAAATTTCTTTCAAATGGATTATATCAATTGATCCTCAGATCCATTGTTCCACAAACTGAGGATACTGAAGAAGTGAAGGTGACTTGTTACCTACCCATAATTCACACCATGGCCCCAGCCTGTGAAAAATAAGAGCAAAGCAGCCACAGTTTACCATATTTGCATGTGTGCTGGGAGAATTCTGATCCATGGCAAATTGCCTTTGGATAGTCAGGTCTCTCAGCATCTCTGCATTTGAGAAGCTATTTTAAGAATGTTTCTATAGCAGTCCTGGAACCTAGTGTTGCCTCAGGACAGACAGGACAGCCCATGGGTCTGTCTTTTCACTAGCATAGCCAGGACTGTGTACTTAGAGGAAAAGGCAAAGGAGCACTATGAGATATTCCCTAGTAATATTAGGGGTTTGTGCATCCAGTGTTCCTCAATTGTTCACTGGATTGTTGTTCAGCTTCACCATCGGATCTGCTGGCATGAAGTCAGGTAGTAGTGTTTCTAGTAAACTCCAAAACCCAGGCAGTATACTTAGATACCACCCCTCCTGGGCCTTCAGTATATAACTCCCGGCAAACAGTTCTCCTGTGCAGCACTGTTTCATAGTAGCATAGCGGTTAGTGTGTTATTCATTGTTGAGCTGTGGTAGGACGTGGTAGTAGAATCACTTTTGATACCTGCCTTATTGTGCCTCTAAAAGGGAACTGTATGCCCACAGGCTCCCGGTAGCTGAATAGCATAATGACAGGGGAAACATCTTTGTCTTTCTCCTGAGTCCTCTCTGTGATGGTAGAACACATTTTACATTTTGGAAATGGTTCTTTTTGAGTTTGCTGGAAGACGGAAACCAAACAAGATCGAGACGACTCAAGCTGAAGTGGTGAGGGCTGAAACCAAGAGGTGTGACAGAGACAACGCAGCTATCCGGAAAGCTCTGTGCTTGTAGACTGTAAAAAAACCACCAGAGAAATGAAATTGTGAGTTGATTACTGTTCACAATACTTCCATTTTCCAAGTAATTGCTTGATGACTTCTGCAACTGATCAGCCACTTTCTGCTTGTTCTTGAGGTTGTTTTGTTTTGTTTTGTTTTAAATTAAGGTTCCAACTTGTAAATTTCACCAAGATATAAAGGTGATCAAAAGATGTTGTCATCAAAATCCAAGGATCTTACAAACACTGGGATAACAGTAAAACATGAAAGCAAATTTTTGGAACTTCCCTTCATTTCATAAACTGTGACCCAAAGTAACATATTGTAGTTTTGTACAGAGCTATGAAGGGCCAATGGTAGAGTTTCCAACTTGACCCTTTAGACATGGCATGCAATGTCCATGAGACAATACAGTTCCATTTTTGTGTTTCCAATTACCATTTCATGGGCAGATAGCCACACCCATTTGTTCTTGTCTTATCTGTGGCTGTCTTTATCACTGCAAAGGGAGAGAAGAATAGCATCTGTAGAGGGGAGGATCTCATAGCCTGGGTAGCTTAAAATATTTACTATCTGGTCCTTCTCAAACCTTGAAAACCCTTACAGAGTGAGCATTATATTAGCCAATGTTAAGCATTTTGGAATAGAACTTTCCCCAATCTTTAACCATCTGAATACATTCCAATCCTAGACTCTTAAACAAACAGCGTTTCCTCATTTTCTTTATGTCTTAAAAAAATGTGCTGAGGAAGGCCTGGGGAGATGGTCACTTTGGTTAAAGCTCTTACATCAAATTAAAGACCTGAGATAATCTCCAGAACTCCAGTAAATGTTATATGGGATTCCAATGACTCCAGCCTGGCAGGCAGAGACACAGGATCCATGGAGCAAGTGAATTAGACAGAAGAGCCAAACTAGATGCTGTGGGATTAACTGAGAAACCCTCCCTCAAAGATTGAGATGGAAGACTGATCCAGGATGACTGGGTATCAGTCAACCCTGACCTCTATATGTATATATACACAGACATGCATACCCACCACACTTACAATGCATGGAAACAAACAAAGAGGAAGAATCAATTTGAAAGCTGCATTGAAGAAAGGTAGCAGATCAGAAGACCTCTGTACAGAGAAATGCAGGACAGGCTTGTTATGAACAGTAGCAGGTGTTTTTTTTTTATTTTATTTTTATTTTTGTTTCTCTTTGTTTATTGTTTTGAAAGGGTTTTTTGTTTTGCTTTGTTTTTGTTTTCTGTTCTTTGCTTTTGAAAAGCAAACACTGCCACACTGTTATATCAAATCCCTACCAGCATAGTGGAAGAGTGTAAAATATGGCCCCGTTTCCATTCCCTGAGACAACATGGTCAAAGATCACCATATGAGACCCTGTTAAGAGAAGACACAAAGCAGGACAACACAGCCACGGTCACACTACAAAAGTGCTTGGGAGTCCAAGAAAGTCTTGATGCCAATTCTCATACCAGAACAATTAAATTGGATTTTTCAGAACGCCTAAAGAACTGCTGAAGTGCCCCAGATGGTTCCATTGTGAGGATGAAATAGCAGCCCCCAGTACATAGGACGCTACAGGAAGAGGAGTTTATTTAACTTCTGTGGCCTTTCCTTTCAATGTGTCAGAGGAAATGGGTGTGATGGAGTTCCTGGGCCATTTGCATCTGTGATTCCAGGTTCAGTTCAACTGAATTGCATTAGTTTCCCCAGCAGAGGACATGTGGGACACTGTGATACCTTATGCTTTAATGGGAAAGAAAGAAGTGCAAGGATGGGTTTATCATCATGGGGACACAGGGAGAAAGTCTGGCTTTGCACTGCTGCTGGATGGCCCAGGACCTGAGACCAGTCAGATGAGTAGATGTGGCCTTGTTGGAGAAAGGGTATCACTAGGGGTGAGCTTTAAAATTTCAAAAGTCCATTCCTGGCCCAGTCTCTCACCCTCTGCTTGAGGGCCAGGTTGTAGCTTTCATCTTCCTGCTGCCTGGGGATTAGGATGTAGAACTATCTCCCAGCTACTTTTCTGGTAAGTGTCATGTCTGTGTGCTGCCAAGGGACAACCTTGTCCCTGCAGCTTTCCTGTATGGCCCCAGCACTGGTGTTCCTATTTCACTTAACAGACAGCAGCTGAGCATATGCTCTCAGCCATGCTCTTGAGAGGGTAGACGGAGCTTTACAATGTTTTGTCAACAAAAGGCATCTCATTGGATTTATGTTAATATTTAAAGTTTTATTTGTTTGTTTGTTCTTGTTATCAGTAAGATGCTGTATTAGTCTGGTTCATTGCTCTGAGAGACACCATGACCAAAGCAACTCTTCTAAAATAAAGCATTTATTTGGGACTTGCTTATTGATTCCGTTTTAGACTGCTATCATCATGGCAGGTAACATGGCAGCACACAGACATGGCACTTACCAGAAAAGTAGCTGGGAGATAGTTCTACATCTTAATCCCCAGGCAGCAGGAAGATGAAAGCTACAACCTGGCCCTCAAGCAGAGGGTGAGAGACTGGGCCAGGAATGGACTTTTGAAATTTCAAAACTCACCCCTAGTTATACCCTTTCTCCTACAAGGCCACATCTACTCCAGTAAGGCCAATCTTTCTAGTCCTTTTAAAGAGTTCCCTTCCCTGGTGAATAAGCATTCAAATATAGGAGCCTATAGGGCCATTCTTATTTAATCCACCACATGCCAAGATGTGTTTTAAAAGTTGACTATTGCAGGTATTCATAATAAGACCAGAGGGATCTTGTCTAGCAGTGTGCACATATACTCCCAGTCCTTGTCCACACCAGAGTGCACAGAAGCCCACTTGCAAGTCACACTGGTATCACACAGGCATACAACCATAAGCAAATGTATGCTATTGTTTAGAATGATTTCAGATTCCATATAAGTGGATTCCTATTGATTGCATGATGGTAAATCCTACTGTTTATGTTCAAGGTTATACTTTTTAATGTATTCATAACACATTTGCAACATAAGTTCATCCATTTTTGTCATATTTTACAACTTATAATCACAATTACAAGTTATCCTATCACATGCCACTGGACATCTGGTTCATTTCAATCATACTGTAGTCTAGAAAAGGACATTATGCCAATAAATAATGGACACTCACAGACATTACCTTGTGCACAAGTTAGGGAGTCTCAGGACATTTGCTTAAGCATGGCTAATGTATATACAGCATAAGAGGGTCTTTAACTTCAGTTTGGTTTTGGCTTTTTCTCATCTCCCAGACTTCTAAATGTTGGTGTATCCTATGTCCCAGTCCTCATATGGCTTCTTCTCTCTGTCTCTTCTCAGGGAGTATTATCTGGGTCCCCTCAGGGTTATTCTCTCCATCCTTGACTTGACCTTTGCAGTCAACATTCATAGAATCACTTGGCCACTTGCTATCTCCTTAAAGACACCCATACATCAGATCAATATCTGCAAAGCCAAGTTTTGCCTCCTACCCCTCCAAACCTTTCCCCAGTCTCCAAGACCTGAGTAACCGGAGATTCCATTTATCTAGCCAATGAGTCTCTGCTCTCCCCCTCACTGTTTCCATCATTTCAGAATTTAGTTTTCTGCATCTATGAAAACATCCATGGGGCTTTCTCATAATTAATGGTATTCCTGACGCTTGGCCATTCTCAGAGCTCTGTAATAATCACCTTGCTATTTAAAAAAACTCTGTCAGGGCACAGAGCTTATTATGAAGGGCAGGACATGGCCTCCAACTGAAAGGAGGACTGGTTACTACTCTGTGGGACTCGCTGTTTTTCTGTCAGGGCTGCTCTTCTGTCGGGATTGGTGGGGCCCCTAGAAGCCTGCAGAAGCCAGAGAGAGGCTGTGAATGAGTGAACTGTCTGAGGGTGGAGGTGAACACTCAGAAAATCTGCTCGAGTGGCTGTGACCTTGTGGAAACCAACATCCCGTATTCCAGATGACTCAGCATTCATCCAGAGATACTGAAAAACATCTGGATTTGAAAGTGTTAAATAGTCCAACATGAAGTGGTTTTGATTCGTTCACATCAGGTCTAAATAAAACATCCCTAGGACAGGTTAGGACAATGAGTTTGGGTTCATTGGCACTGGTGAATGAGGTTGCGTTATCTCTGTTTTCTATATACCTTTAAATTTCTTCAAGCCAATCTGTGGTGGCTCTGCTGAACTGTAATGGCTATGTTACTACCCATGACCACATCACTCTAGAGAAGAGGAGAAGGTGGATGGAGGTGAGAATTTAATGCAAGTCTACAGAGCCTGGAAGAGGTCTACTGTGGAGGCCCACCATTGAGCTAGATCAATGCAAGTAGCCCCCCTAGGCAGTGGGAACTTCAATTGATTTCACCTTCCTACTATCCATCACAACCAAACTCTATCATGGATCTCCTTGGCCAGCAGGGTAGAGTCAGACAGATGAGTGAGCAGGAAGAGACGACTCATGCAGGAGCCAGGGTAGATGCTTAGGACACGGTAGCTTCCTTTTATGTTGCACAGCTGCACAGTTACACTATTTAGGTGCCTCTGAGATGAAGAACGTCAGGGTCCAGACCCCACAGCAAATCTCATCAGACAAGTGGGGCCAGGGCACATCTCAGACATGTGTGCACAGCAGTGGGTGTGAAGATGCGAAGGGGCGGACCCTGGCTTCATCAGCACCATCCACGGTGGGAAATCCCTGTGTCTGCCTCCTTGGATGAAAACAGGGATTAGACCCATATGGTATTGAGGGGAGTTAATGAAATTAAGGCACCTGGCATTTACTGAACACTTCTTTAAGGCAGGCAAAACACCACAGAGAAATGTCATAGCTATCCAAAGAGAAGACAACTGGACTGCAAGGCTGGACAGCCCAGACCAGCTCTGAGGAGATGGATAAGATATATACAGTCAGGGACACTCATGATATGCACAGAGTTTTCCACACATAGGGAAGGAGGTTCACAGATCTCTCTGGGGATACACTGAGGTGTCCAAGAAGCTGAGTTAGTTCAAATCGTCTGATTGTGGGCAGAATGGCGGCACCTGCCCAGTACACCTCTCATCAAATCTGGCACTGTCTTCTCATTATCTACAGGATTCCAGTTTCCAGTATTGTGGACCCAGGGCCGTGTGTTCCTTACTGTGCACTCTAGGGAGCTGCGAGCCTAATACAGGCAGCGCTAACATAGGCTCTGGGGGGTCTGGATTGGAGCTGGGACCTCCAGTCCACACCTGCGTTGACATCACCAGGCCTCACCTGCCGGAGCGGAAGGCCTGAGGATCTTGGGGCGCTGGGGGCGGGGGCCATCTGCTCCAGCCCCACAAATGAGTCCTTCTCCCAGAGAGTGAGAGCCGGTTGATTAAAATGCAGCCCGCTGCCAGAGGGCGAGGCGCGCAGCTGGACAGCAGCTTCTCCGGAGCATTTGCAAAAGCCTCTCTCACAGCTGGAGCGACAGTTGCCCCTGCGCCACTGGCCGGCCATTGTGAACTGCAAAGAGTCCTTCTTTGGGCGGAAGCAGAAGTTCACCCAGCTGTCAAATATTTGAAATGTAAAAAGCTCAGGGTGCTGGGGGAAGGGAGAAGACACAGACCACGTCAGAGGAAATGCAAGCTGCCCAGGGGTGGAGGAAGCCGTGGGCTGAGAGTTCACTTTGAGCAATCAATAAGGCCTTCAGAGTTAGAAGAGTAAGACAGTTCCGGAGAGGGAAGAGCCGGCAGAGGCTCAGGATGGCAAGAGCCAGCCAGGGCTGGAAGCTACTCAGATCGCCCCAGTCCCAGTGGTGACAGGGCTGCTGAAGGACAGATGGCATTTCCTGGACCCCTCTTGGCTGCTCCCCTCCTACCGACAGGGTGGTTCCTCTGTAGAACACCTGCTCTGGCTTCATACCCTTTACATTGCGCTGTAAAGCTGGGACCCAAAGCATCACTGGGGCGGCCGTGAACCTATAGTGCAGCCTCCCTTCCTGTCTCTGGGCACCACTTCCTTCACTCCTTGGCTTCCCTTGCTCCCCGGGCAGTCCTCAAAACAAGCTGGGGATCCAGATCCCTTTCTTGCTTATCCAGGACCAACACAGAGCATCGATTGGTTTTGCTTCCATTTACAGTTCTTAGCATTTTAAAAACTCCATATTAAATGTGGCAAAAAAAAAGCATCTTTATGTCTTTATGTCACTAAAAGGGTAAAGCTGTCAAACCTGCTAGAGTTCCCAGGTCCAGCACAGCAGGCTGATGAAGAGCCCATGCAGCTATGCTTACATACTCTACTCCAAGTTTCTGAATCTACTCTACTCCAAGTTTCTGAATCCTAAGAGTACCTGAGCAGGCGTTGGGCTAAGCAGGACATCTCTCTTGGGCAGTAGAGGAACCCCTGAGATGTGTCCCCATCAAAGGCAGGTTCTCTTACACTTTTGATTGGCTTGTCTTCACTTTGCAGCCTGCTTCGTGGCTTAGTCTTGCTTCTATTCCTACACACACACACACACACACACACTAAAGCAGTCCTCTCTGCATTTGAGGGTTTTATTTCTCTCTCTCTCTCTCTCTCTCTCTCTCTCTCTCTCTCTCTCTCTCGTGTGTGTGTGTGTGTGTGTGTGTGTGTGTGTGTGTTTGTTATCAGGTTTCTTCTTATAAAAAAATGCATATAGTGTTCCTGTTCACAAATTCATCATGGTCCACAATATAACTTGAATGGAGGTCCAGTCTATCCCCAGCAATCTCCAGAAGGTTCTGGTTAGCCTGTCTCCACCCTTTTCTGGAGTTGCTACCTGCCACTTCCAGGCTTTACTTAAATCTCATCCTGGAAGGTTGGAGTTCAAGAGGAAAGAGAGACCCAGAGAGTTGTTACCTATCCCAGAGGAACCAAAGACCACATGTTCATCATAGCGGGCCAGCAAAGCAGACCTTCCCTCTCTTAAAATGCTCTTGAGGTCTTTACAACATCTGAACACCAGAGAGGAGCCACACCTTGGGAATGTCCCTCATTTTATCAATGAAATTCAAACAGAATGGATGACGTTAATACTGGAGAACGGTAGCTTGAAGGCAGAAAGGAGTTAGCATCCTACAGCAGCAGGGATAGATGCTCAGCCCTAGTTATGGGGGACTCTGAACAAAGACGGGGTGAGGAACATATAGCTCTTGAAGAGCTATTACCCAGGACCTGGCATGGGGACCTGAGTGGTATCTAAGCCAGAAGAAGGGTGCCATGTGACAGAGGTGTGTGGTGGTGGTACAGTTACAACTTCTAAGGAAAAAGAATGATGTATTTGGCTATAGAAACAAGGAGACCCTGAGTGCTGAAATACTGTTTCTGAGACAGTCAATCAGTGGACAATAGTGTCATCTGCCCACAAGAGCAGACAAATCCATCTTTTTGTCTCCCCAAGCCTCCCAGTACTACCATAGACAGAATTGACCAGGGAACCTCAGAGAAGGAGAGAGGAGTTTCCTGTCTCCAAGCCTCCCAATAGTCACAAAGCTAAGCATAGAGGGGAGATTTGGAGCTGAGATTCCTTAGCTCCACTCAGTCACTTGCCTGGTGGCTTCCTATGTCCTCCCTCAGAGCCTAAGCATGATGATGGTACTTGTGCCCATAGCAAGGCATCCATCTGAAACTGAGGATCAAGAACTTGCACCCCACTCTGGAATATGACACATGCCCGTCTGTGAGAACTTTCCGATGCACCAACCATGTTGTTAATAAACTGGAGACTGGGGAAGGCTTCTATATTGTAGAAAATGCCACGTGCATTATTGTTTTCCTATTGTGTATGAAACATTACAAAGGCAACAAAGAGGAACGGATAGAACCCTTTTGTATGATGTACAAATGACTCCAGTAGATAAAAGAACATGCGGGTAAGGGGAGAGGAACCACGCACAGTGTGCAGAACTTCACGGGGAGCTACAGCCAATGATGGGTAGAGAAAGTCAGAGCTGGCTTTTGCACAATCAGCCAGGTAGAAAAACAGTAGTGAGTAAAGATACCCTGGAAGGGGTGATGCTACCTATAAAGACTTGGGGTTACCAAATAAGATAATGTGTCAGAGACAACCTAGACAGGCAAGCAGAGATGGATGCTTCTCTTCCCAGGTGCTAAGGAGCAGCCTCTAGATCCCCAGCCAACGGGGACATCCGTGACTCAGGATGTCATCGTTGTTGTTGATGGTTTACTGTTTCGTTTCTTTATACGCAGAGAGGAAATTCTCAACTCAAGTGACCAGTTAGCAGAGTAACAATCATAGAATATGAATTTGGAAAGCTTGCATTTCTGAGGGCAGGCAGAGAGAATAGCTTCAACAAGGTTTTGTATTCAGAGAAATGGGGAATGACAATCAGGGCACAATGATTTGTTGTATATAAATAGAGGTGTAAAAAAAAAAAAAAAAAGAAGCCATATATATGTACGTAGTAGCCCCTTCCTTCCTGGGTGGGAATTGGGAATACAGGGGAGCCATCATGATGCCCTTGGGAATTGCAGGCGGAGAGTCTTATTGGTGGGATGAGAGGACTAGGAGTTGGGGAGAGCTCAGGAGAGGAGTTCAGGGTGTACCCCTTTGGGCCTTTGGCCTTCACTATTCTCCACTCCACAGAGCAAAGCCATACCAAAATGAGTATTTGAGTATAACCATCCATACATAGAACATCTCTCTTAAGTGTAACTGAAATAAAACTCTCTGGGTGATCAACAAGCCTAAAGACCTTGTCCTAAAAGAGCAACTATAAGACCCCTCAGAGGAGCTTTCTAGAGAGGACTCACCTTCCCCTGCAGCTGAGTTCCTTATTTACAGCCCCATAAAATTCACCAATCACCTGAATTTTGTTGCAACACAGTGCCATCTAGTGTCCAGTCTGGCTAACACCAAGCGACTGCTCCCCGGGGAAGTATTGACTCGCCTAGGAATCTAAGCTTCTGGGCTGGACATCAAGCATTTTGGAAGAAACACTAAGTTTTCTGACGTCCCCTCACTCCCAGCAGGTGGAGAAACGGTGTCTACGGATAGACCAGAGCTCCTGAGCACAACCATACAGGAGCTCACATGCTCAAAGGAGTCCTCAAGTTCATGTGGTCCTCAAGTTCCAGTCAGAAGCTGTGCCTGTAAAATAGAGTATTCGTCTTCTTCAGTGGGGGAAAGTCTCCTTTCACAGATTTGTGTTTAACTAGGGGTTTGGGTCAATTGTGGTGCAATTAGAAGAACTTGAATCGTCAGCTTGCTTGTTTAATTCATCGTTAAAATTTTACATATAAAATAATTACTCTATTAAAAAAATACCCTCTGGCTTGACATTTCAAGACTGGTTTCAGACATACTCTGAATGGTTAGGTTCAGAATATATAAGAATATGAAAGACAGAAACAAAGCATGCGACCCCAGCCCTCAAACACTGCCACACACATTGCAGCCTTTCTGGACTTGAAGTTGGAAGCTATGAGCAGTTATTAGAGCTAAGGTAATCCCTGATCTTGTCTTTTTGTATCTGTGATGCTCCCTTACTTAAGGGAAACACTTGAGCTCCTAAGCCACACTGAACCCCAGGCATGAAGCCAGGAGTCCCCAGCACATTTTATCCAGGTACACAGTGAGTGTTTTACATATCTTATCCTGTCAACCTTGCAGCGTTCCTTTCAGATATGTGCTGCTTTGTGTATCCAATGAGGAAAATGGGCAAAGAGAAACGAGAGTGAGTGTGTCAGGGTATACATGGCAGTCCTGTGGGTAGATGGGAGAGGGGACAAGGCTCTGAGCTCAAGCAGGATTTGGGCAGACACAGAAGCTGTTGTGAATGAACTCTGCACCAGTACCCTGCACCTTCAATGAAATACAAGGCAATGCAATTAGGTGCATCCGTCTCTGTGCATGCATGTCTAGCTCTATCTATATAGGTAGTGTCTGTCATTTACCTCTATTATGTCACCTATCTATCTCCTGTCTTGTTTTTATTATCTATCTACTGATAACCTATTGCCTATCTACTTATATATATAAAATATATATGGAATATAAGTATATATAATGATATATAATATACATGGGTTATTTTAATATATACATCTATTATATAAACTCTATCCATTATCCTTCTATCATGTGCCCCCATTTTCTGTTGTTTATCTATCTATCTATCTATCATCTATTATCTCATCTATCTACCTATCATATATACAGTGATAGATAATATATATTATGTATGAGATATATAATATTTACTTGTTATATATAAAATCTCTGTCGCTATCCATTATCCCTCTATAAATCATGTACCTCCCTATTATCTGTTATTTTATCATTTATTACCTGCCAGCTGTCTTTTTCTATCATTATCTATCATCTATCCATCTGTCTATCCATGCTGCTACCTACCTATCTATCATCTAATGATCACACGTCCTATTATTAAGAAGCCATAGGTTCAGTGACACCAGTATCTAGGATTCCAACACTGTGATTATTAAGCTTGATGGAGTCTAGCCTGGAGACATGAATCCTGATTGCTGTATTTAAACTCATCACTCCCCGTCTTAGCTCGTTGACCACACAAGCTTTCCAATTTCCCTATGACACATTCTATCTGAAATTAAGACAAAAATACTTCTTCCTAATCCTTCACTACCCTCCATGGTAAAAATGACATCACTTGTCAACGTCCACTCCCACTTCTACCTGTCTTTTCTCCCTCATTGACCTGTATTAGTGAAACTTACATTGCTTTGATAAGCATCATGACCAAAAGGCAACATGGACAGGGAAGAATTTATTTGGCTTATGCTTCCCAGGTCCTAGTTCACCAGTGAGGGAAGTCAGGGAAGGACTCAAGGCAGGGAGCTGGAAGCAGAAACTGAAGCAAAGGCCATGGAAGAACACTGCTTACTGGCTATCTCCTCAGGTTCATATTCAGCCCTGTGATGGCACTACCTACTGTAGGTTGGACCCCACCCCCAACCCCCAACATCAATTATTGATCAAGAAAATGCCTCACAGACTTGCCTACAGGCCAATCTGATGGAGACGTTTTTCTCAATCAAAGTTACCTTTTTCTCAGTGACCCTAGTTTGTGTCAAGTTAAGAAAAATCTTCTCCCCCCCTCCATGCCTCTGTTTCAACATATACACATGCCATGGTGTCCATACCATCAGCAAGCCTTCAAACTTAATTCTCAGGAGAGTGACAAGTGTTAAAATTGTTAAGGGACCATTTACTATTATATGTACTTAACGAGTATTTTTATTTTTATATAGTACCTTAATAACCAAATGTCTGTTTCATTTCTTCTGTCAAACACCACAATGATGCTTCCAGAGTGTAAACTCTGTCTTGGAAATGCTCCACGTGAATCCTTGAAAACAACACAATTTCTCTCTGCTCAGATTTACACAGTGCTTTGCAAAGCTGCTGGGGTCTCCTGAGGCATGCAGGGAGAGAGGTCTGCAGCAGGCACATCGTACAGGGCACAGGAATCACACCAGTGTAGAAGCTTCATGCTCAGTCCTTTCACCTGTCTGCAGACAGCATCAAAGCTCTTTAGCCTGCTCACTGAACATTAAACAGTTCTCTAGCCTTTCAGTTGTCTCTCTGTCTGTCTGTCTGTCTGTCCCTCTTTCTCTCTCTCTCCATCCCCCTCTCTTCCTTCTCTCTTGCTTTTTGAGACAAGATCTCTCTACATAGCCCTGGCTATGAGATTCACTATGTAGACCAGGCTGACCTGGAACTCACAGAGATCTATTCCTCTCACATGTCCAGATTAAAGTTGTATATCACCACACCTGGCTACTCAAACAGTTCTTAATGCATTAGTCTTTACTACTTTGAAAGTATCTTTATGCTCCTTAAAATATAGTTATTGCTGCTTCCCTTGATAGGATCCCAAATAATATTCTTTTTCTCCTCCTCATTCTACTCCTGCCCTATGCGTCTGCCGAGTGCTACCTCCTGCTTCTACCCTAGCTCCAGGTTAGCTCATCGAACTTGTCACCAAACCCTTGGCCATGTTCCTATTGCTTATCAGACATACCTAGAAACTCACAGAAGCAAGAAACCACCTTGTCTAGTGTGTTGCAGGATTGGCTTGCAAAAAACAGTCTTCTAGAGGGCTTGTGATGAAGATAGTCTATCTGGACCCTACCTCTGAATACACCATATGGAGGTGGAAGGGTTGAAATGTAGAAGTGCGGCGAAGACCTCAGAAGTGTCAGACCCGAGGCCTCTTCCTCCCATTCAGGAGCTCTACAACAGCTCTCCAGGTCTTTATCCCTGCCCTCTAGCATAACTTTGGGAAGAGTCCCATTTGATATCATACTCACCCCAGGAACAAGCAGAGCTGTCAGTATAGAGGTCATATCCCAGTCAAATTAGTATAAATAGTGCTCTTGAGTAATTAGAAACACCTATTGAAAGTGCTATGAAAATGATAATATATCATATTCTAAAGACAGAGAGCCCAAAGCGAGTAGACACAAAAAGGAGAGGCAAAGAATATGGAAAGCATGGTGTCTCCCCAGCCTGCACTGTTGTGCAGTGGCCATTGTCCCTGTGCATGGCTACATGGTTTTTGCAGAAGCAGTATGAAATGAGGCACTCCACACCAGCTATTGGACGGGATTGATACTCGTGTTTCACCAGCTCCATCCCATAGAGAGATGCTGTGCTCTTCTTTCAAATGTCTCATCTAATCATCTTTTGGGAGGCCACAGGAGTTGTGAGAAAGACGTGGGAGTAATGGACAGTAGAGGTGGACCCTGGCGATATGAAACAGTAACAGCTTCAAGACAGTTAAAGTCTGCTCACAAATTCCATGCCCCACCCCTTAGGAGGAGCCTCCTAGGAGGAGGGGGTATGCCTGCTCAAACCCTGTTACAAAGTCAGTCCTCCTTAGCCAGATGGCTTTAGTCTCCTAAAGATTATTGGCTCCTGGGCAACGGCCCGATTTGTGAACATCTGACAGCCTAGAGGGGTTCTCATCTATAGACCCCTAACAAGATTAAAGTGCTAATTTAAAAAGTGCTTATCTGGGACAGTTAGGCAGCATCAGCCCTGCGAGCCTGGAACTGCAGTTTTGTGTTGTTGCTGAACAGAAGCCTTGCATCGTCTTCCACAGCTGTGGATCAGATCAATCACATTAGCTGGGTTTGCAGAAGCAATCGCAAGACGCTAAGTAACTGGCTGGGGCCTGGCTTTCTCTCTTGCCTTCTCTCTGCAAGCTTAATCCTTATTCGCAGGTGGAGATAATGCTCCATAGGTGCTCCTGGCACTTGTCCTCATACATAATATGGGGTTCTACCCACGCCATGGAACTTAAGCATTTTGATATAGTCAATCAGCAAGGGGGCAGCAGCTAATTCAAGTGGAGCAACGTCTAATAAAAAAGGTAAAAATTGTCCGCCCTCGAAAAGGCGAGGGGGTAGGAATCACACAGTAAGGCTTGATGTTCTGTCACTAAATTATCTCTGTGGGGCAGGCAGACCTGATAAAGAGAATTCATTACACTTACACACACACACACACACACACACACACACACACACACACACCTCTGCAACATAACCAGGGGACTCAGGATTTCTCCAGGTTGATGAAGTTCAGACACTAAAGGAAAGGGACCCATGTACGCTCTAAGTCTCCTGCAGATAGTGAATTTGCCTGTCTGGCTAGAGCCTTAGTACCTTGTCCAGGTGACTATGGGTGCCCTCCCCCAGGCACCATGTTTCTCCGGGAAATGAATTTGTGCCAGCATCAGATTATGTGATACTGCATGGTACCCCACAGTGCTCAGAGCAGTTCACCGGGATACTCAGTTGCCACTTGCTTCTGCAGACTGAGATGGAGTTAGATATATATTATACTGTTGTATTATATAGTAACTCACACATATAGTGTTATACTATATATAATACTATTGTTTTTATACTAATTTCCCACAGCTTATTTTCTAATGAGATCTGAAAATTGGGAAGTAGAAAGGAAAGAAGGAAGGAAGGAAGGAAGGAAGGAAGGAAGGAAGGAAAGAACAAATGAACTAGAAAGAATTATCAGAGAATTTGGAAAATTTGAGGAAAAAATATCTAAAGGCAAGAGACTGAAAGGGACATGCTACTCTATGCACATTATAGAGAGCTAGCAATATAAAGAACAGATACTGAGCTAAGTTGAAGAAAGGCAAATGCCAGCCACCCAGAAGGGTCATGTGAGCTGGAACAGAATGTTCACATGCATGGAGACAAGGAAATGGTGAAGCTTGATTGTAGATTTACCTAACACTATCTATGGAATCTGCTGAAATCTTTTTAATCTTTTGATTTTACTCTTTCTGAAGGAGAGAGGGGGTGGGGGAATGAGAGAAAGATTCTCAGCGCTAAGCAAACAGCAGGCACAGAGCAGAGAAAGCCAACTAGAAATGGGGAGGGGCTATGCACCCTCCAAGTCTGCCGCAGTGATACACTTCCTTCAAAGGCTGCATGTCCTAAAACTCCTATAACCTCCTCCAAATAGCACTACCAACTGGGGACCAAGTGTTCAAACACCTGAGCCTAAGGGAGAATTTTTGACTTAAATCACCACAACATCTTAGAGGTCTTCAGTCTTCACAGAGAGCCATATTTCCTTCTAACTTACACACACCGGCTAAGACCAGGACCTCTAATGTTCTCAGCAAGTCAACTCTAGCTCCAAAGATGCCCACTTGTTAAGGAAAGCCGCAGTTCCAGCAACCAGCTATTAGACTGTAGTCCCCCAAATAGCTAGTACACTCAAGGTCCCATGCTACTTGGGACCTCTCCCAGGACCCTACGAAAACACCCTACAACCAATCTACCCATAACACTACTATTAATTAATGACCTGCCTTGTTTCAAAACAGACTTTAAAACCATTGTTTATATTACTACAAATCCCCGTGAAATTTGGCAACATTTTTGTTGCTCTTTCAGAGAAGATAAGTCATCCTAGAAATCCTTTTCCAAAATTATGATTTCGGCTTGCTTTATTCGGCTAAGATTACTGCAGAAAACAAAAACAGCCTTAGAGCATTTTAATTCCTCACTATTTCTTGGAGTTGCTTAGTAAAGTGTCATTGTAGCATTTTCAAACACACTTTGGTCCTAATTGTCCCCTCCCTCACTATCCTCTCCACTGCTTTAGTGCCCTTCCTTCATTCAATAGCCACCCTCCCTCCTATGTCACTGATGTTCCATTCTCTTTGTTTCACCTTGTCCCTAAGGCATCTTTCCCTCTCTATGGTCTCCTTGGGAGATTCACCACATACACATATACACATGTTTACAAACACACACACACACACACACACACATACACACACACCACATACTCACATGTATGTACATAAACATAAAACATATACCCACACATATACACACATATATATACACCTATATTCACACATAGACACTCATTTAAATCCAAGGTGCCCATACGAAAGCATAGTATTTGCCTTTCCGAATCTGGTTTATTCTACATAACATAATTTTGATCCCAGTTGTATTCATTTTCCTGCAAATGTCACGATATTCTTTTTCATTATGACCAAATAAAATTTCATCACCAGACTGGAAAGACAGCTCAGCCAGTAAGGTGTTTGCTATGCAAGCATGAAACTTGAGTTCAATCCTCAGAACCTTTATAAAAATTCAGTGTTGGTAGTAGAGGCCTTTAATCTCAGATCTGGGGAAACTGAAGTTCTCTCAAGTTCTCTGGCCAGTCAGCCTAGCCTAATGGTAAAGCTCTGAGCCAATGGGAGACCCTGTATACAGGTACAAGAATACATACATACCCCATTCACATAAACCTACATGATCACACACACACACACACACACACACACACACACACACACACACACAGATACTGCTTATGTCTTGCATACCACATGTTCTTTAACTCAGCTATTGTATATAATACAACAATAAATACACATTAATTGGTATCCAGTTGGTATGCTGATTTTTTTAAAGGTCTGCAGGTACACGTCCAGGAGTTGTATAGCTGGACTATATGACAGCTCTATTTTTAGATTTTTGAGGAGTCTCCACACTGATCTCCATATCAGTGTGATTTTCCATATGGTGACATCATATCACACTCCCACCAATGGTGAGTAAGGGTTCTGCTTTCCATAAGTCATCAGCAGCATCTGCTCTTATTTGTTTTCATAATGACAGGCATACTGATGGGTGAGGTGGCATCTCAAATGTCTTGTGACTATGTGACTTATTCAGGAAAACGTCAACTCCCTCCCCTGCATCTGGCACAAGCTCCAGGATCATTCTTTTATAGTATTAAGAAAATGCATGGGTTTGAGTAGAGTAGGAGTCTTCTCCTGAGTGTAGAGCAAGCCAGCCTGGACGATACACATCCCAGATCTGCTCTGCACACTTTGACGACAAGTGACTTGGCCTCTTGTGTCATCACTTCATTGGCTACACATGCTGAGTCATGGTTTTCGACTCCTGATTCCCTTTCCTTGGGCTTTGCCTGTGTTAGTCATGTAAAAGCAGGCACCAGAGTGGTGATTGTCCACAGGCATGTGCCACAAGAATCTGATCATACTATTTACTGCACAAAGAGATGGCAAAGTCTGAAATTAAGACGCTATCAGGCATTGAATTATGCTCAATGTGAAGTCCCATTCAGAGCTTCTGTCAACTGTTGTCATGAAATTTTAGTCTTCATTTGCAATGCTTCTCTTTAAAGGAAACATCTTACTGGGCATGTCTGGTAAAGAGCCCCCACCCCACCCCCAACCCCTGTGGCACCTTTGGCATGGAAGGGTTACAAAGGAAGACAGTGGATGAACAAATGCATGGAAATTAAGGATGTCTGGAGTAAAATAGACTGCTTTAATCCCAGATGGGGACTGTGGAACACTTGTGAGGGCAGAGTTAGACTCCGTGTCCCCTCCAGGTCTGAGGAGAGACATGCAGAATTTTAATTTGCACTTTCCCAATGGGTAAAGATGTTGGATGCTTTTTCAATTATTTATTGTTCATTTGCTCTCAGACTTTTTGGAACTGTCTACTCAGCTTATTGGATTATTGGCTGATTAATTGGGAGATTTAGGGGGCACTATTTAATTTTTGCAGTTTGTTAAATATTGTAGATATTCTTCTGTCTGGTGCTTAATAAAGTGCTTTATTTCCCTTTTCTTCTTCCTTGTTTGTTTTTCCCACTCTATAGATTCCTGATTTTGGCGATTACTTCCTTTATCATCTAAAAGGGTGTTTTTGGGTTTTTTTTGTTTTTTTCAGTGTTTTATGATCCAACCCAAGAGGTAATAGTGATGACCAGAGTACAGGGATGGCATTTCAGATATTATAGCAAGAGGAAAATATGAGACAGAAGCAATTAATTAGGCTGTACCTCACTGAAGTAAGTTATTTATACTCTATGAAATTGTTATCCCAAAAATGAGTACCCTGGGCATGGTTGAACAGGCCCGTACTGGCACAGCTACTCTCAATGCAGAGGCAGGAGGACCACAAGTTCAAGACTAACCTGGGCTACAGAATGAGTGCAACAGTAGTCTGGAAAACTTAGTCCAGAAAATTTAGTCCAGAAAACCCTGTCTCAAAATAAAAAGCAAAAACAACCTGAGGATACAGTTCAGTGGTGTTGTTCTTACCTGGCATCCAGGAAACCCTATGTCCAACTCCTAACACTGGTAGAGGGAGAATGAGACAAAGAGGGAGGGGTAGAGAGAGAATATACAAACCACACATTTGCAAGAAAATATTTACAAAATAAATATCTAGTAGAATATACTTCTATAAAGAATGAAAAGGGGATATTAGGTCAGGAAGATTTAAATTTGGGTGCCAGAGCTAACAATAAGGAGGGATAAATAACACTGGAGGACTTTTGAAGAAGATATATAGAAACACACTACCATAGAATCTTAAACACACACACACACACACACACACACACACACACACACAGACTCTAGGATCACTGCATGGAAGGGAGCAGAATAAATGTATGGGACTGTGACAGTGGATGACTAAAAGAGAACATTACTTTCTGGATACGGCAAAGCAGCTACATATATGAACTCACAGTGGCTGTGACAACATGTAAAAAGTCTGTACAAGCCCAAGGCAGTCCAAATCCCATCACAGAGAAGGGAGTTGGGCACACAGTCCTACCCATAGACATCAAGCTATTGATCATGTTTATCTTCTGGAAAAGTAAGAGATGACTTTCTTTAAGTGCATAGTCCCTTATACAGTTTAGTCAGCCATGCTCCAAAGGAAGACCACCCACCTAAGAATAGTTGGGAGTCACTATTGGTCTTGAAGGATTTCAAAAAGAAAAAAAAAAAGGACACACATTAGGTGGGTAGGAAAGGAATGTGGATTGAGGGATACTTTGGGGAAGAAATGTCTATTACCAAAGCATGTTGTATGAAACTCTGAAAGAACTAATAAAAAGATTTGAGAAAAAAAATAACTCATAAAGAACTTCCCTCTGAAGCCTACACAAACCTTTGAAATGAAATGATATACTAAGAAACCACTCAATGAAAGAACATGCCGAAGTATTTAAGGAACAACTTACTGAAGACATGGAGTGGTAAATAATCATGAAAAGATGTACACCAGGAAAAAATGCAAATCAGAACAAAAGGAAGATACTGCTCTCTGTTCATCAAAGCCCAGAATGTTACCCAACTCAAAATGGAGAAAGTATAAAGCAACAACAGTAACTGTCTTTCTTGCTGATGGGAATTTGAAACGGTGCCATTTCCTGGGGAGACAGTTGGATTATTATTTTTTTTTAAAAAACTATGTGCACTTTAACTGTGGGACTTCTCAATCTCACTCTTGGCATTGACAATAAGTTGAACATATAGGTCTTACAGAATCTTGCACATAATATTTGTATGTATTCATGGTTACCCAGACTTGGAAATGACCCAGACAGAAGTCCTTGATTAAAAGATAAACAGACTAGTACACAGAGACATTAAATATTATTTTAGATTAAAAATAAATGAGTTATCAAACTGTGTCAGACACGAAGAAAATTAAATTCACATTACTAACTGAAATAAAAATGTCTGTAGTGACTATGTATCATAGGATTCTGACTAAATGACATTGTAGAAAAGGAAAATCTGTGGAGACAAAGGAAAGACACATGGTTTTCAGAGATGGAGCAAAAGAATAATAGATAAGAAAAAGCTGGAGCACAGGTCTTCAGGGCTTTCAAACTGCCATGTGGTATTATGATGGTATGTATTGACATTATCTGTCTCAGTTACTTTTCTATTGCTATGATAAAACACTATAACCAAAGTAACACATAAGAAAGCATTTGATCTGGTGCTCATGATTTTAAAGAATTAAAGCCTATGATGACAGAGCAGCATATAGCTCACATCTGTATCCTCAAGCACAAAGCAGAGAGAGTTAACTGGGCTCTAAGCTTCAAAACCTATTCCTGGTGACATATCTTTTCCAAAAGGATGACACCTCCTAATCCTTCTCAAACAGTTCCACCAATTGAGACTAAGTGTTCAAACACATGAACCCAGGGGGGCCATTCTCACTCAAACCATCACATTATCTATTTGTTAAAAGCAATGAAATAAATATATTGGAGAGGAGGCTAATGATGTGTTAATATAGGTTATTCAGTTGCAACAAATTCACTGCTGTGGTGGTAGACTCCCTGGTCTCAGAAGACTTCAGGGTTCTGTACTTTCCAATTTTCTGAGACCCTAAATGTGCACTGAAATAATTCTTTTTTTCAAGTAGAACGTAGCAGGTACGGATGGATGACAGTTATAGTTTATGGACACAAGGCAACAAGCAGGACCTTACATTTGATAGTAAAACTGATTTCAAGATGGAATACAGATATTAACAGGGCTGCACTTGTGAAATTGAACCAGAGTGCTCAGCCATGGAATATGGAAATTTGCAAGAAAATATTTACAAAATAAATATCTAGTAGAATATACTTCTATAAAGAATGAAAAGGGAATATTAGGTCAGGAAGATTTAAATTTGGGTGCCAGAGCTAACAATAAGGAGGGATAAATAACACTGAAGGACTCCTGAGCTCTTAGAACTCTTGCTCATTTGGAATCATTAGACCTTTTGAGCTTCATTAGCATAGAGGAGTGTCTTAGTTAGGGTTTTACTGCTGTGAGCAGACACCATGACCCAGGCTACTCTTATAAGGACAACGTTTAATTGGGGATGGCCTAAAGGTTCAAAGGTTCAGTCCATTATCATCAAGGTGGGAGCATCGCAGTGTCCAGGCATGGGGCTGGGGGAGCTGAGAGTTCCACCTCTTGTTCTGAAGGCAGCTAGGAGAACACAGGCTCTCAGGCAGTTAGGAGGAGAGTATTAAAGCCCACATCCACAGTGACACACCTATTCCAACAAGGTCAGAGCTGCTCCAACAATTTCTTAATAGTGCCACTCCCTGGGCCAACCCTATACAAACCATCACAATGAATAACATAAGTTTAGGAATATAAAAGCAGCTGAAGAAAGCAGTGTACTTTCAAAGCTACAGTGCATACCATGCTCAGAAGTTTATTAACATTCTGCATTTCATTAATGTAGATAATTATCAAAGGGGGGGGGGATGATGTGCTGTACACAATCATATTCAAGTATTAAAAAAAATGTGGATAGAGATGTAGGAATTTTTCCAGGGTCTTCCTTTCTTTTTATTTTATATTACATTCTAGCTACCTCTAATGGGCTTGAAGCTATCTGGTGGAAGTTGATATTCTCCCTTACTGACTTACATATGACTGGAAGAAGACAATCCTTTTTCCCACATCAGAGTCTAGGAAAAGTAATTTTTACTAACAGAAGTGAAGGGCCAATCAGAATCCTGTGTTCAGATGTGTTCAGATACTTGCTGTAGTTAGTATCAAGATGGAACAACAACATGAACTAATCAGAACCCCCAGAGCTCACGTCTCTAGCAGCATATGTATTAGAAGTTGGCCTTGTTGGCCATTACTGGGAAAGAAAGGCCCTAGGTCTAGCAATGTTTGTAAGCCCCAGTACAGGAGAATGCCAGGGCCAAGTAGTGGGAGTGGGTGGGTAGGGGAGCAGGGCAGGGGGAGGGTATAGGGGACTTTTGGGATAGCACTTGTAATGTAAATGAAGAAATTATCTAATAAAGAAATTTAAAAAAAAAAAAAGAAAGCTTGCTCACTAGTGATTTGAGCTGCCTAACCTGCTACTGTTAGAGCTCCAGAATGCCTCTCCCTAGTCTCTCTGGAAAAAATCATGAAAGGCAGGTTGTTGTTAGCTTTAGTTATCAGCACAACCTAGAATCACCTGGGAAGAGAATCTTAATGAAGGTTTGCCTATATTGAATTGACAAAATGGGCATACATTAAAAGAGGGATTGGGAAAAAGGGTGGAAAACAGGGAGGTTGTAAGGTTCCATTCTGAGCTAAGTAAGCCCTTCCTTTCAACCTTCTGCTTCACGGACCTGCAGTGAGGACACCTTACCTCTTAGACTGTTAGAGGTGTCCATGTAGAGAAGTGTCTGCATGCCACAGCAGCAGCATTCTTGTAGAACTGTTGCTCTAGACTGGGATTTCTGTCTTTCTCTGTCTCTTTCAGGCCACCATTTCCTAAACTACATCTGAATTCATGTAAACCTTTGATAATCTTAAAAGTTCTACTACCCTCTCCAGGCAGTACTAATTCTGTCATGTACCTTGCACTATTGTTGCTAAATATTAACTCTGGAGGAAGACAAAATTATCACCTCATATAGGATGGCAATTATTACAGTATTCCATTATATTATTATAATATTTCATAAAGTAGTGACTATGTTGTGTTCTTCCTGGGGGTTTTGTGAGCAGGATGTCTCTCAAGAGACACATGCAGATATTTACTTAGCAGACCAAAACAAACACTCTGAAGAGAGACTGGAGTAGGCTGTCCCCTAAATAGAGAACAACACAGTAAATTCTGTATTTTTCATAAGTATTACTTGTGTACGGCAACCCTTTTCCTCTAAATTATGGTAGAGCCAATCTCCCTTTGATAATAATTGTCCCCATGATCTCCACAGAAAGGGAAGGTGTCAAAACCACAATGCAAAGTTATATAATGTAGATGTCATCTCTTCTGAGGGTGTAGGGCACATGGACAGATGAATGCCCTACTGCCTTGACTTCCAATATGCTAAGAACAGGACATCTATAACCTCAAGGATGCTTTAAGAAAAGACACAGATGTAGTTCTCCTCATATCTACTTCCTTGTATTGTTGGCATCAGTGGGAGCACACTCTTTTCTCTTAGAAACAAAGGAACATAAAAAAAAAAAAAAAGCAGGAAACCAGAACGTTACAAGACCTTTGTTTCCATAATTAATTAAAAAAAAAAAAAAAAACAGTCCTCCAGGACCAAGACTGAAATAGATCATGAGCAACTGAAGTCAGTGCTAAAATGTGGTCATGGTCTCTTCTAGATAGCCACCAATGCCTATGCAGTCACACTCAGTGGACGAAGCACGTACTGAGACTAAGGGGACTGAGGCAATGTTACATGATGTCACATCATATGACAAATACCAGTTCAACTTCACTTCCCTTCCTCCAGAGCCTGCTGATAGTTGACAGTCCCTGCTAGTTAGCAGGATGGTATTCTACTCACTATTCTGGTGCTAGAGCCTCTAACACAGAGAACCAGACTGTTAGTTAACACTGTACAGAATTTCAGTCTCTGTAGTTAGTTTTCTTAGTACATTTCTCCTGACAAGTAACCCACAAAGAGGATCACAGACTCAGTGTTCAGATTCTGAATTCAGACTTGAAAATTATGAGAAGACTTGAAAAACTCTTGGATAAATTTCTGTAGCCATTTATGTACACTTCTTGATGCTAGAGAGGTGGCCCAATAAACAGGAGAAGGAGTAAGTCAACCAAATCAAGCTGACAGTATTTTATGATAAATTAATGAAGTATGATTCATTTTTTATTTTTAAATGTTTGCATTTGGAGCCGTCAAACGATATATTTTAGGAATATCGAGTTTGCAAAAAATCTTTATTTCCATATACTCCGATGTAAATATTTAGAAACTCATTTGTGTCTGCTTTATTTCTCTATTGATTTTGGGGAGCTCCTGTTGGATGTTATATCAAGGAAAAAATGGTTGCTGATCACCATGTTCAGTTACCTCATGATACCACACTTTATATTGCAGGTTGTCTTACTTTGAGTAAGTTACAACCTCTTTCTGGGACACAGTGTTCTTACTGTACAGATGAAAAAGCTAGCCCAGGCTGATAAAACTTCTGTGGTAGCACCTTTGGTGAGATAGTACTCAGTTTATCTACTGTGTGATGTGCCCCTACTTTCTAAAGAGACAGTTCATCACCTGGAGAGTCAGAAGCACACTGTTCCAGAGACCAGGTACAAAAGCATTTATTGTGAGACCAACCATCTCACATTATCAGGACTAACCAAGCCCAGTGTACCACAGTTAGTGCAATGGTGTTTCTTTGAGCTAGTCAGACCCTTTGGCCTCCCAAGGTTTCTCCTCTCATCTGACCACGGGAGATAAGAAGGCATCCCAGAGCTGCCTCTCATGTAGAATAAGATAACGTGTATAAATCCTGGGCACAGCAGTTAGCCCCTAGCACAAGCTCCAAAAATGGAAATTCTTCCATCCAGGTCCCAGGGGGTAGAAAGCAAGAAAATATAACAATAAAGGAAAAGGGTTTCTGGGGAGGGGGAGCAAAGATGGATTGCCATTCTTTAAATAAAACCAGGGAGTGAGGTGTGAGAAAGCTAGAGAAATGCGGAGAGTAGGAGAGAGAGGGGAATAGCTGCAGGCACTTGGAATGGTGCTGGAAGATTCTCATAAGTAAAAGCTCCTTTTAAAATATTGGAGTTCTTCCATATGGGAAGCTTGGGGAGAGAGGAGAAAAAATTAAATTAAAGCATCTGAAAGTATATTATAGTTTTATCTCTTTGGCTCTGCGATTTCAGAAATAATATAATTCTATGGAATGCACACTGCCAGAGGATTTTGCAGAGTAGCGCCCCGACAGAACGGGACCGAATGATGTCAAGGAAGCTTCTATAACAGTTTTGTTTTATTCATTTACATAAATCACATTTACCGTAGGTGTTTTATTCAAAATAAAGTTTGGGAAAAATAAATTGAACAGATGAACCTAGGCAAACCTGGTGATTTTTTTCACGAGTAGTGTTTGATGATAAAGGCATAAAAGCATAATGTGGTATCATTTCACTGAGGCACAATATGGATCACCCATATGGAGCAGAAGCCGATAATGCTGCAGAGAGGCAAAAATAAACAGAGCAGATGCACTTGCAAAATCAAGTCTGCACCCACCCCTGAATTACCTGCTTGGTGTTGAAGAAGTTTCTACAGAACTCAAAACTGGCTTTGAGTCACCTTCCCACAGGGACTCGCAGGAAGCCTTACATGACAAGAGACAGGAAGAGGTACCCTAGAGTATCACATGGCTCTCGAGGGAGGTAGAACTGCAACTTGCTGGCTCCAAACTACAAGCCACATGGAAGCCTCAGCCCTCAGTTTGGGAGCTCCAGTTCCAACCCCAGTTCTTCTTGTTGCCAGGCAAGTTCCACCCTGGATCTGTAAGTTCCTCAAAGGCAAAGTCACAGAAGAGTGAGGACTTAATAGGACTGATGAAAAGCTCAGGCAATAAAGTACCAAGGACGGAGAGTCATATACAGAGGCAGGAGACTAGCCAAAGTGGCTTGTTGGGGAGACATTCTAGAGCACACAGAAGAAGAGTGCTTCAGGGTACTCTTACTTTCACAAGGAGGTAAGGTGTTTGGGGAACCCAAGTGCATTATTTAATAAAGATCCCATAGAGAATCCTAACATGCCCAAATTTAGGCCATCCTTAGTCTCAGTAAACTAACAACATGCATACAAAATGTCACAGTCCTTCCTCCTGTTCAATCCTAGTTACCTGTTCAATCAAGCTACCCTGTGAGAACTACAAGAGGGCGAAGAAGTGTCACTGAGCAGACAGACAGATTGTGTCATCCTTGGATGGTGCTTGGGTCAGCCAGGATTGGAAACACCTCGGTCAACCCCACACTGACATCATGGTCGCTTCCACGCTGACATCTTTCCTAGTTCATCAGCCATGAGTCTTGAGGCCTGCGCCTGGAGTGTGGCTACCTAGAGAACAGGTGAGACTGAAGTAGTGGTGGGTAGCAAAGGATAAGCGATTGCCTCTAATACATAAGGTTTGGAGGTCTTTGCCAATGGCGTAGTGTTAGGACAAGTGTGGTGTGTTGTATTTTGGTCTCACATCCAGTTTCACTCCAGAGGAACATTCAGTGATCCCCGGAAGATCTAAAACCCCCTAGAGGATCTTAGAGCAGCAATTTAAGGCTTGCTTTGGGGATGAGATCTCCTCCCTTTACCCAGACCTGCCATCTTTCCAAAAAGGAAGCTCTTTCCTTATTATGTGGAAAGCCCATCAACTGTTACTGGAGTTCTTCAACGTTCCTTTGCACATCCTGCAAAAGGTATGTGGTAATCGTCTTTCCTAGAGGAAGTCATGGCTGGATACTTCAGAAAGAAGGAGGCAGGTATGAATTCAGCCACACAGCAATGGGACTTATAGAAGCTGGAGACCAAGGGAAACCTGGAACAGACAGGAAACATTCTGTCTTGCCCATAGTAAACCTGGTCACATGGTCAACAGCTGGAGTATACCACCCATGGCCCCTGATGTCATCAAGTAGACACCCATCTGCTCTGTTCCTAAAGCAGCCAGGAAAAAAATAGCGTCCCACGTCCCACACACTCCAGCTGTCCCCGACATCCAGTGCTCAGTGATTTTTTTTTCTAAAAATAAAATGAAATAAAGTCATCACTTTTCCAATCAACATAAGCACTTGTTTCATCAAGAATGGGTAGTACAGCCATCATCCCAAAACTATGTGGGCTTGTCCAAAGTTATGACTTTCTGGGAGTTCAATGACATCTTCATACAGGGAGAGACTGGCCTGAAGTGAATGGAGGGGTTGTATACTCACCTGTATGAGTTGTATGTTCACCTGGAGAGAGGTTACTTTAACATCTGAGTCCCATGTGGCCATTGTGCGTGGGGACTGATCATCTCTTGCCTCCTGGCTCAGTTTATCTTGAGTCACATTCTGTGTTCTGTTCCTTCTAATCTGATCCTGAGGCACCCCATCTAGAATGTGGACATATGTCAGTTTTCAAGAATAGAACAGACAGCTATTTGCAGATATGCAGCCTTTGGGTACATCGGCATCATCTTCAGCCAACTTTGAGTTTAGAGGAATCGCTTCCCCTTGGACTTCAAGTTGGAGAACAGAAATGACAAAAGAGAGTCTGTTACTGAGCGGGAAGGAAGTATCCTGCTTGCCCATCCACAGTGGCAAGCAAGACCTGCCCCTTCCCCAACTTACCCCTCCCACCCTCTCAACAGTTTTCTCTGAATATGACCTGCCATGCACAGATGCCCAAAGTGCATGCCAAGAGAACTGCTGTTCACGAGTCATTTCCACCAGGAGATTTTTCTGAAACCAGTAAGATTGTGCAGATATGTCTGCAGGCGGTAAATTAATGAGATGGTAGGGACATGACATCCAGGGTCTCCTCTACCAGCACATTTATGCTTGCTTAAAAAATTGCTCAGCACAAATCAGGTACCAAATACTATTCAAAGCAGCTTGTACAAACAAGTTCTGTGAATGCTGCTACTTGCTGTAACTTTTCCACAGAAAGAGTAAACTGAGACAAGCGGAAACAACCCAGAGTATAGATGATATAACAAGCACCCAACCAAGGCACCTGTCTCCAGAGTTCTAATTCTCTATGGATGCACAACAAACATCTACAGGGCAGGGAGGCACCCGCTCACATCTCACGCACACAGCGCATCCTTGTCCCTGGATGAGCAATTGAGTTTCTCCTGATAAAGAGCAACAACGTTCACAGAAACATGGCAGCAGAAGCATATGTTCAATTAAGTGGTCACCTTGAGGCCAGTTCCAGGAAGGGCCATCATGGCAGTGCATAACTGAGTCAGAGCATGCTGTGACTTAGAAATGGTATAGAAGATCAGGTAGCTATCAAGAAGCCTCCTTCACAAATACATAAACTGATGGCCAAGGATTCCGGGCCTGACACCATATTAGCTGAACAAAACAGTATTTTAGGAAATCAACAACTTCACGTGTTAATTTTCTGGGTCAATGTTAAACAAGTGATCACAAAACCAGTGCATCTGAACAGGCCTGGACCTTCTGTCCAGGAATCTCCTAAAATCAGAAGGCCCTGGGCAAGCCTGGTTGAACTGATTCTCTGAAAGAAAGAGCCTCACGGCTGCTTCACTGCCCCATTCAGACAAGAAGCAGAGACATGGACCAAACCACCACGACACACATGCTTAGAGCCCTAGGTCCTGTGAACAGAGGCACTCACAAAGCTACCTACAAGCCAGTGAGCAAGCATTCTTCTCTGACTCAGAGCTATGCAAAGGACACAGAAGACACGCTTGATTCTGGAGGGTCAGAATATCAGGATGGCTGGCCTCTGGTCAGATGAGCGGCATGGGGCTGTCCTTTAGAGCCTCCACTGGCGCGTGAGGTGGTAGCACCTGCCTTATTGTTTTAGATATTCAGACCATCAGGAAAGGACCTACAGAGTCGCTTCTGAACTCACAAAGCTCTCTCTAATTCTGAATCCTTCAGAGTTTCCCTTGGCAGAGAGTATGGGCAACTTAAAATTTGGTTAGCAACTGTCAATAATCATCTTACACATTACTTAGCAAGGAAAAATGATATTCTCCTCGGGGAGAGGCACTAGATACCCCACACTCACTTCTGTATTAATAAAACACTAATCTCACTGTTTCCCTGAGGATTTTAAGAGCTATTGTTCAGATTAAACACGGTCAGGGCTTTGGTGCCATCTTATGAACTACAAAGTACTGCAAACCTGTGACAGGCTATAGTAGTCTCTCCCAACGTGTTTTGAAAATTAATTTGTTATGGAACTGCCTCAGTAGGGATGAACCTGGAAGTATCTTTGTAGTACCATGCTGGAAATACACTGAGCACTTAAAGGCCTTAGTATACAGGATTTTGTGAGGGACAAATTAAGTGGGCATCTTTGGGGCTTTTATGAACACATCCCCAGAAATCTCAGTGAGAAAGGGAATAGTGGAATGATAGTAGCATGTTCATCGAAGGCTTTAGGCTGATGGAATGTGGTTGATGTGATGGTTGGCTGATCTGAATTCACATCTCCATTCGTCACAGCCAAACATCAATGAGTGAGCCATCTCCCCACACTTTCCTTTCTTCCCAATGTACTAAATCATCAGCATTTGTAAGTAGTTACATCGATAGAACTCAGGCTACTGTAGGATGCTGTTACCCCGAGCAATTTGCCCCAGGTCTGTGCTTATCACCCAGTGTTCTTGGTGGGCTGACCACATACACCTGACATTGTACAGTTCTCTTCTGGAGGTCTCTGAGTCCGGTTGCAATGCTGATTTTGTTATAACAATCCCAGTCTCCTGAACTGGGCAGTTGATGAAGGTTATATAAGGATATGCATTTACCACAAGGTTTCCTAGAGCAGAATTGATGGTGACAGACAGAGGATTACACATGTTCCTAGGCAGCTGATATCCTGTGGGTCTTAGGAATACCCATGTACCCAGGAGAAGAGCAGAAGGTGTTTCATGTTGTAGGAGAACAATGACAAGGGACAACATCCTTGCTACCCACATGCTTTTGGTAAGTTCTTGCTCCTTCCCTCCCTGTTCCCCTCCCCTGTTTCCCTGAGGATTGGCACTAAGTATCCTGGCCTGACTCCTCTTCTCTCATGTATCTTTACACATCTTGAAACATTTTGTTAAGGACTATCTGTTCATCTCAAAAACTCTTACTGCCCCAATATATAGTTACTCTATAATTTTATTGTACCTTAGAAAGTATTTTAACAAACACGAAGCTCTAAAATTACTCAAGTCTCAATTATCATAATACTACTAAAATAATCCTCCAGGGACAATAAAAACAAGTTCCTTTAAGGATGCTTAAATGTAAATGAGTAGTCTGCAGAGTTGTTGTCAAGATGAGTCTTGTCTCTTGTTTTAGTTATTAATCTGGTAGAGGAGTGTGCTGAGTCCCTCCCAAGTTTGCAGACAATGCTAAAAATGTCATGGAACAGAAGACATCAGGCTGATGGGTAGACGGCAGCAGGAAGATTGCTTAAGGCGGGCTGTGGGTGGAAGTGGCAGATGAGCTTCAGTGTGGGAAAGTGCAAAGAAGTGCATTGTGGGAACATGAGGTCCAGATAATTCTCTCCTGGATGTTGGAGGACTGGTGTCAGGTGGACAATCTCAAGTCATCAGGAGCCTTGAAGGGAACATGTAGATACAAAGACTACCCTCATTCTAGTTCATAGTGTACACAAAATTGTGTTTAAAAAAATCACCAGACAGGAACAGGTTAATAGTTCAGTTACAGTTACACGGGTGCCTGATAATGAGGCAATTTGACTTTGAGAACCGCAGTATGAAATCTGTAAGGACAATTCCCCCATGTAACCCACTTTGTCGTGTCTTCCATGCACTGTTTTAAACATGAGTGCTGACTTCTGTGTCGTGTGGGAAATCCTTCAGCAAGGACAGACAGAGAGGGGATGTTATGTAAGCTGGGGATGTGCATTCAGCACAGCATTTGCCTCTGGGTACTCTTGAGCATGTTCACTGTCTCTGTCCAGGAAGTTAGATTTCATTGTTCAACACAGATTTGCTTATTTTGGAGAGAAATGAGAGAACAGTTTGCTTTATTTATTTTTTGTGGTTCCTTAAAAATTCATGAATTTCATAACTGCTCTCCTCCACCCCTGTTAATTTCAAGGAATGGGAAGCAAAGCGTCAGTTTTGGAATTCATTTGAAAAGAGTTTAAGACACCATAAAGAAAAAAGTGAAGTATTGACAATCAACCATTGACAATTAGCATAATCCAAACTGAACCAAACAGATAGTACCCAGCCAACAGCTAGTGCTGCAAACCACAATTATCACAGCCACATGGACTCACAGATTACCATGTGATCATCCATGTCCTAACATGGAACATGCCTTACAGTTACTGCAGTTGTATGGACTCCCAGACGTGCATGCCCTCCTTCTTGTGCCAGTATGGAACACACCAGGTGACTCAGCAAGGCCCATTCTCACCCATGTCCCTGATTTCAATCCTGTACCACTCAAAATGGAGTAACACTCATCTGGTTCTCCTGTTTGTGTCTGTGGCAAGGCTGCAGAAACAACCCTGAACGATTTTCTACCTTGAGCTGACTGGATTGGTCTAGCCTCATGCAGAGTATTTCTGCCCAGGAGACTCAGAGAGAGGCTACTTTGAATTTTCTTAAATTTGTCCCAGTAAATGGAATACATCCATTTACATCAATACATCACAAGAAGCCAGCTTAAATGTATGACTAGAGATCAGACACAACTTCTAATATAATAAAAAAAATAGTTGTCACTGGGGTATGAGGCCAAATATTTCAGGGCAAGTATTGCTTTCTTTATTATAAAAAGCTGTGTACTAATTTTTTTTAAAGACTACTCATAGTAATCGGAGGATGAGATAAACCCTTGAGCCAGGTTGCTGGAAAGAATATGTCAACACAAGGGAAAGCTATTTCAAGAAAATAATAGATTGGAGGTTACAACAGGAGCAATCTTATGAATCCCTATCTATTGTGTTCATTACTCACTTTTCTCCAAGCTAGGACAAGGCATTCACTACTATTTCTCAAACAAACAATAGTCAAATGCAAACATTGACATTTCCTTATTGGAGCAAAGACAAGTTTTGAACAGTGTACAATTAATTCTCTGGTATATATTTTTCTGTATTGTAAATGTTTGTTTAAAAACCCAGTTCAAATTCAGTCAACTTGAATATGTCACTAGGTCATCTCTAGTCTTCTGGAAGCAGGCAATTCTGTTGCCTGAAGTTGGTGACTATAGAGTAAGTGAGGGATATTATGGGTCTAAGATATGTGACTTGAGGTATTTGCATTAAAATTAACAATATATAAGAATGTAGATAGATATGGCTTATTTTAATATAGACACTACTGTATAATATCATTCAAAGTAAACAGGAGCTCTTGGATTTTATCTAATCTAAACATCTGCGGTCAAAGAAACTTAAAACACACACCCAGTTCATGGAGACATCCGAACTCCTAAGTCACCATATAACCCTGTATGTTAGTGATTTTGGCTCAGGACTTTTCTCCAGAAAATACCTCACAGATTTGGATTCAAGTTTGCCCATTGCTCTCTAGGTAAGAATGTGAAAGCAGGGATGGGAGAGATGGCTTTAGTAATGAGGAATGTATACTGCTCTTGCAGAGGACCCAAATTCCATTCCCAGTGTCCATTCCCAAGGCTCACAGCTGCTTATATCTGCAGCTACATGGATATAGGATGCCCTCTTCTGGCCTCTACAAGTATCTGTGCTTGTGCACACATACACAGACAAAAATATACACATAATTTTAAAAATAATAGAAATAAATCTAAAAATATAGAATTTAAACATTAAGCTTGGTAGTATAGATTACAATGATAAATTTCCACATCAAGGAATAAATACTTGCTCTTCATGTAACCTGTTGGATTCATTTCTTTCAATGGGCAGACAGGTAGTCAGTCTACATTTTATTCCTTTACTCTGAAAATCACAAAATTTGGAACAAGTGGCCTTGACTATAAACTTGGTGAAATAAAAGTAAGAATCCGCCTTCCTCTGGAAATATTAATAAATGTTCTTCCCAACACCATGACCTTCTCATCAAGTCAGTGTTAAACTCAAATGTCCAACACTGCAAAACAATCACTTCACTAAATAACAACATCAACAAACCTAAAAAATAAACAAACACACACACAAACAAACAAACAAACAAACAAAAATCCCAACTAGCATGTATCCTTCCCTATTTTGACAGTGCTACTGGACTTCTTGATTTTTCCCCCTCTGAAAGATCACTTGTTTGGATGCAAGTGTCATTTCCTCCTTCTCCAGCACCTTTATAGAGTTGACAAATGGACAAATAACTGTTCTTCAATTACTGCTTCCCATAATGTTTTATTTGTCACGTTGAATGTCATTGTATTTTGATCTGCTGTTGGTAACCTATTGGGGTGAGTGCATGCTTTTACATGTTTTTGTGGAAAAGGTTTATACAATAACATTTAAGAAGCTATAGGGATGGTTTACATAGAAACTGTAAGATATACACTATCCAGGTTTGGTTTTTCTCAGTTGGAAACAAACAGTCCTAGACAATGCAATAACTTAGTCTATGAGCACAACACTTTGATCCCCATTATTCAAATTTCCTATTTGACCTTCATTTCCTTATTTGTTATGACTTCTCATATAGGTGTCACCTAGCAGGTCCAGGTCCATCAGAGCACACAGGAGAGCCTCAGAGAAACTTGTGAATATTTCTGCAAGTATTTGCATGAAGAAAGGATGCTAGGGCTGAGACAGAAAGCATGCAGAAGGGTTAACAAAGGAATGCAGTCGAGTTGAAGGTGTTGGTGTGAGAACATTCATGCTTTAAGAAACAGAACAGAGAAGACTCGACTGCAAATGGATTCATGCAGCAGTTCGGCTCCAAAGGAGGAAACTGTTCTTATGCTGAGGATGATTGGAGACCACTGACATTTTACAGTGTGGAAGAAACATCCACTCTGCACCCTAAAGAATCTGGAAAATCCCAAAAGCCATTTAAGACTATTTGCTTCATGGGAATTTCCATCCCATCTCTTCACTGCTACCTTCCAGGCCATTCCTCCTGCGTTCTTTCACAGTTGCTTGTTTCTTCAGTGCTCTTTAAATGTCGGTGTTCCCTCAAACTCTGTTCTGCCCTTCTCTGTGCATAATTCGTGGGCAATCTAACCCATCCCCATGCCTAATTCTTGGTATTCTCATGCTTGCTTAACCTCCCGTGTACACACTGGTGACTCCAAACCAGTGCTTTGCCTAAAACTCTCCTCAAAGCTTGAGACCTTAAATATAAAGTGAGTAACGTTTTCCATGATTACCTCTTGTCCTAGGAGGACCTTATGCCTTTTACTTATCCATAGGAGATAGTTTTTATTACTGTCTGTCTAGTCTCTCATTCTAACCTCTCACTTTCTTGGGACACACCAAACTGTCTGACTTCTTTATTGCTGAGCAGATTCCTTGAAGTAGTTTGAGGGCTTTCACAACTGCAAGTGGCACTCATTTGACAGTGTATTCTTCATGCTTTGAACATTCTCTCTTTCTCTTGTCACCCTTTCACCTCAGATCATCCCCTCTCTAACTCTTTTTGAGGGGTTTGGTGCCTTTCTTCTGTGCCCAGCATTCAGCTTGCCTCAATCATTCCTAGTGACTGCAGTCCAGAGCCTGGAACCCAGGACAGGTATAAGCTGTCCTAGAACCTATACCAGTCCTGTTTTTATCGGGTCTCCTTATAGCCTCCTCTACTTAAGAAATAATGAATGAACCAGAAAAGAGTGTAAGGAGAGAAAGGGGAATGTGCACTGGTCAGTAACATCTTTGGGTTGTTGGTTATTGGTTTTCCTTTTAATGTCTAATTTACAATGACAGTAGTCTGGTTTGTTTGTTTGTTTGTTTGTTTTTCATGAAATTAGTGGATTTGCACTTGTTTCTCTAGTGACATTAGATCTGCCACATTAAGCAATTCTATACTATTTGAATATGTTCTCTTTAAATAAGTGCAAAGGAGCAGGGGAGATAATTCAATGGTTAAGAATGCTTTCTGCTGGAGGATGGCCTTGTGAGACATCAATGAGAGGAGAGGCCCTTGGTCCTGAGAATGCTCAATGCCCCAGTGTAGGGGAATGCCAGGACAGGAAAACAGGAGTGGGTGGGTTAGTTAGCAGGAGGAGGGGAGATGGGATGGGAGGTTTTCAGGGTGGGGGAATTAGCAAAGGGGATAACATTTTAAAATGTAAATAAAGAAAATATCTAATAAAAATGAAAATGAAAAAGAAAAAATAGAATGCTTTCTCTCTTTCACAGAACTTTTTGCAGACTGTGAAAAAAAAGTAGTAGCCAGGGCACCCACAACCACATGCATCTGAATTCTGCACTTAGCCCAAGATGCCTGGGGCAGATTGTTGCCCACTGAGTCTCTAGAGAACAGACATTTTATCTGATGGCTTGCTTATTGTTTGTTTATACAGGGTATTATGTAGTTCAGGCTGGATTTGAGCTTACTATGTACTAAAGAATGACCTTGAATCTCCTCCTGTCAATATCTCCCCAGTGCTAGGATTATAGGTATACATTGCTACACCCAGATTATACAGATTGGCCCCGGGAGTGGGGAGGGAGGAAGGGGTTAGTACATGCTAAGCAAGTACTCTACCAACTGAGCAAAGGTTGCTCGATATTTTGAAAATCACTTAGTTATGAGCTGAGGTCTTAGGTAGCTTAATCTGAATTCCCAAGCCACAGAAACCATGCTATCATAAACCGTGATTATTAAGTTTGTGGAAACTTAATGATGTAGCCATCTAAAGCAAATGTAGCCAACCTTATACAAGATTCCTCCAATTTGCACATGGAAACAGACTCTGAGCTTTCATTCTTCTGAGTCCTTGCCTTTAGAGAATCCTTGCGGGTTCTGAGCCCTGGAGAGACAGAAGAATATAAATTAGTTTGAAAATATCTTCTGAGGACTGAGCTACATCTACTAGGAGATGAAGATCCTGCCTGCCTGCCTGCCTAGCAGAGGGCTTCAGTTCAGTCAAGTACACTCAAGTTCATCCTCAAGTTCTTTTAATCTGCTCCTGCTTCAGACAGTGACACAGCTGACTCCCAAGGACCTTGAAGCAGAGCCCAGGCCTTCCTCCTATCTCCAGGCCCATGTAGATGACACTCTTTCCACCCCTGCTGAGTTCAGGCCAGATCCCACCCAGTTTGACACTGTCATCATAATCTTTATTTACTGGCTTTCCAAGGTTCAAAATAAGGGAATGGAGTATTCCCAAGTTTTGCATGCTTTTGTCACACCAGTAGTGTTTTGTTTTGTTTTGTTTTGTTTTGTTTTGTTTTGTTTTGTTTTGTTTTGTTTTGTTTTGTTTTGTTGTGTTTCATGATAAATTACTAACTTCTTAGGCACATTTGGTGAGCTGATGAAAAATGAGTTTTCCCAATGCACTGAACAAACACCGTCTTCTGGTTGTCTATCTCCCATACTCCACTGGCTTCAACACAGCACAGGCTTATTGACAGATGAGCTGCGAGCTCCGTCTGAATGACTGCTTCATCCATTACACCATGCTACATTTCATCCAACACCCTGGCTGCTTCCATAGCCCAAAGACTTATTGGAATCGGTTGTTTCCGGCTCATAAAATATAAATGACTTAGAGGGGGAAAAGATTATTGTACCAAGAACTCTACCAGCCTTTGAAGCTGCATCCAGCTATCTGTTGAAACTCATTTCATATCAGTGTGTGTTGTGTCCCACTGTAGAGCAGAAATATACAATCTGCTCAGTATGGCAGTTTGTAAGATGCTAGTGTGAAACAATGTTTTCAGTGTTATGGTTTGTTGACTGTTTCTTCTTTTTCTAAGAAACTACACCCATAAAACAGGAAGTTTGTTCGGGAGTATGAATTCTAAAATGAGCTTTAAAAAGAAATCTGATCTAAAACCTTAATTCAACCATCCTGTCTATCCATACACCGCCCACACTTTATCCATACACCACCCACACTTTATCCATACACCACCCACACTTTATCCATACACCACCTATGCTTTTATCAGTGCACTACCTACATGCCACATCGTAGACATTTTAACATGGAAGACTGATGAACTGTCTGAAGCTACATAGCTGAGACAGTGCACAGAAACCAGAAGCTGAGATTGGAGTGCCTTCTGGATGGGCCATCTGCCCTCTGTATCAGGGCCTTGTTCACTTCAGGGGTGGTCACCTTCGCTCTATACAAAAAAGCATGAAGGAGTGGAGGACTTCATTGAGGCACTTGCATTCTCTGGGGACTAGTATCCCTCTTTCGCTTGGAATTATCTCTAGGTTTGGATGTTCGTGTAGATAGTAACTTCCTCACTCAGGTTCTGCCTCATCTCCATTGTGTCATGCACACCATTGTGTATTATTCCTGTTAAAATTATATTACATATTTCCTGTGTGTGTGTGTGTGTGTGTGTGTGTGTGTGTGTGTGTGTTTTGTTTTTCAGAACAAGAGTCATGACTGTGCAGTTTAGGTTCCCAACTACCATTTACTTCACTTGCAGATCTCCCCTCTTCTCTTCTCTCATGAGCCTACTGGTGTATAACATGGGAAAACATGCAGTTCAATGCTTATAAAGAGTTCAAACTTTCACTGAAGACTTAATCTCTGCAAGACTTCAGAGAGACACTCTGCAGGCATGCACAAATAACTCAGGCATGGTCTCTGCAAACTGATGACCATAATAGGAAGGCTGTGGAAAAAGCCAAAGCTGAGATCAACAAGAGGAGGTGCGAGATGGATGCAGCTCCACATGGAGGGGACTCAGAATGGTGCAGCTTTCCAGCAGAAGGTGCCATTTGAGTTGGCGCTCAAAGGATGCGTGGGGCTTGATGCAGAAATGGACACACTAATCCAGGCTGAGAGAGTCATATACAGAGCAGGGCAAGAAGCAGAAGTAAAGCTTGACTACTGATCCTTTAACAGGCTCTGTGTGCTGGGGTGCTATTCTGCTTGATCCTTTGCTGGTGCATCTTTTGTAGACCTGGAGCTCAGCTGGCCACGCAAATGCAATCTTGATTCCCATCCTCCACTCCCCAACCCCACCAAAAAAAGCCTACTGCCTTCCCAACATGTACTTCTGTGTTCTATGGATAGGGTCTAAATATATTCAAAAAAACTATGGTGTTCTTAGTCACACCAAAGTTGGGGTGCAAGTGCTGAGGTTGGCCAGGGCAGCCTGGAACTGGGGAACAGAGCAGAGATCAGAGCAGAGATCAGTGTAGTTCCTGCGTTGTGTCTATCTTCACTGTACTGAAGAAATGAGGGTGGATGCAGGGGGGTGCGGGGGGGGGGGGAAGGATGACACCCTACCCCATCTGCCTCTGTCCAACTCTATCTGAATCTAGCTGGAGTCAACTCCTCTTGGATCTTTGCATTTGCTAGACATAGCCAATGTGAGAGATTTAAATTCCCTTTTCCTTAAGAGCCATTCCAGGTTGGACAGCATTAGCCCTGAGCACTTTTCCATATACACTAATAAAGAGGTACTGAGAAAAGATGTCTGGACTTACTAGCACTGCATACTGTCAATAAATAATTACAAATGAATTCACAAGAGGCACTTGGAAACAAACAACTACACTCCCCATCTAAAGAATCATGCAAGCAGAAACTGAAAAGCTATAACAAAACAGCTCCTAATTCCATCAAACAATCAGGTTTGTCCCCTAGAATAAGAAAGGTCAGGTACAGAGTCACACTCCTCTTAGAGGCTTCACTACTGAACCCACAGTGAGAACCTTCTTCAACGTAGCCACAATCCCATGAGCTGTGTCCTGGCTTTATCTTCATGCCACCTGGGGCACCTTGCTGGCTCTGACTTTAACTCTGGCATCAACACACCTGTCTGCCACCTGCCCCACTACTAGTCCATTTTATTTCATCCAAAATTTCAAAGCTATCTTGTTTTAGGTCTTTCATTTTTATTCTCAATGTTCTCTCTCTTATTCTCAACTCTGTCTATATCTTTTGTGTTCTCTTTGAATATAAAGATGTAGCTATTTTAAATCTAAATATGTTAGTATGTGTCTAAATATGTATCTTAATTATGAGAATCTTATGTGGAATATATACATATATGTATAAAATAGTTAGATAATAGACAAATGGAAAATAGGAAGCTACAATCGGCAGTAGATTGATTGACAATAGTAGATGGATTATAGATGAAAGATAGATAGATGGGTAGATAGACAGATGGGCATTAGATAGATAAATGATAGAGAGATAGACAATAGAGACATAGATAGATAGATAGATAGATAGATAGATAGATAGATAGATAGATAGATAATAGACATAAAATGATAGGTAGATAAACAAGAGATAGATATATAGAAGATGATAGATAGATAGATAGATAGATAGATAGATAGATAGATAGATATACAGACATATAACAGACCAAATCTATTGTGTTCATGCCTCCCTTTGGCTTCTGATGGTGCAAAGGGCATGGCTTGGCAACACTATCCCCTTGTACCTAGAGACCCTAGGCATCAAACTCTTGTGATACTATTAGCAGTTACCTAAAGGTCCCATGATCATTGACTGTAAGCAACCTTAGAAGGTCATATGACTTATCTTGTAGTCTCCTTTCATAATGCTTGGGACAACAATGCAATATGAGATGTCCAGAGTAATAAGTTACCTTGCCACATTTTCATACTAAGCTCTTTTGATGACATGTCTTTCATGATTCCCAAACACACAGTAGCAGATCTGGAGTCTGTAGTGTCAGAATGCCTTTGATAGTATCTGTACCAGGGTCCTTGCGTGCAGAGCCTCAGTCTCACCTGAGGCAGAAAGGGAAACTCCAGGACCACCACCAGACGTAGTGAGGCAGAAGTGAGCAATGCAATGTTAGGCACAACTTTCAGACACTTATAGTCACACTCACGGGTGGGAAGCACTTGTCCAGGAGAATATCCAACACTGGGTAATCCTTTACCAGGCTTCACTACCCATAATCCACCACAAGGAGCTAGCTTTCAGATCGCTCATTTGCCTCAGTCTATCCCTCCACCCTTCATCCTCTGACACTAAGAATTCTCTCCTCTCTGCTCTCTTCCCCTCTCTGTATCCAGACATTTAGATCTCTAATAAAAATAGAATTATCATTACCATGATTTATTTGAGTCAGGGCCTTATCTTGTAACCCAGGCTGTTTTCAAACTCACAGAAATTCTTTCTTAGCCCCCAAAATGCTGGTGTTAGAGGCATCAACTACCATAACCAGCAATAATATGATAATAAATATGTTAAATGAATCTTCTTTTCCTACCATCATCTAATAATATTAACTGCTTCCCCTCCTCCTTTCCATGTCTTGCTACTCTGCTCCTTCACCTCTGTATCTAGCCCTGTGATCTAAGTGGGCTATCTCTTCCTATTCTCACATAGTTGATGTAGAAAGCAGGGGACAGAGCTGTCACCCTAGCCTTGATGATTTGACTGAGAAGTCTACAAAAGCCATTGCCTGAGCTGGCAGCTTTTCTTTCCTAAGCCACTCATTTGAACAGAAAGATTCTGCCTATTATGTAGCTTGAGGTTCGTTTTCTTTGATATGCTGCATTTGCCTTTAAAAGCAGGGGCATCAGAAGCAAGATAGAGAAGGACCCAGCACCAGCAGAGACTTATAACGCTAAACTTGAAGAGGAAGCTGTTGCCAGAACCCCCAAAGCAGAAGGCACCTCCATTCTGTGTCCTTTGGAGGCTTGAATTGAAGGGTCATACTACATGGTAACTTTATAAGGTGCTTATTCAATCAGGAGTTGCAATATTGACCAAGGTATGGAGGAAATGGGCACTGATTATTGGAAAAAGAACAACAAATAATAATAATGGGAACTTTTGTGGAATGGAGAGAGAATTTCTTCTTGTGCCTTTTTGGGATAAAATTTGTGTGGGGAAGGACTATGAACAGCCATGTTGCTGCTTTGTCTGCTGTGAACGGTCACCTTATGTCCCCAAGTTTCTTTTTCTCCTAAGGTTGGGCACAGCAGATGCTGGATAAATCAAGACAGACTCCACATTTTACGTCCCTCAACTCCTACCCAACACACTAGCCCAGCAGAAATCTGTGCAGTTTTTCAAGAGTGCCCTGAATTCGCACATATGGTTTTGATTTGACGTCCTAAAATATCTTTGCCTCTTTTATTTGACTATTTCTTACTTGGTCTTTAAGATATTGTTGAAGTGTCCTTCCCTTTCTGGAAGCTCCCAGCACCCCTCCCACCCCAGCCTGTCCTCAGGATCTCTGGCATCTTTTGCAGCTATTACCATGTTGCACTGTTCCTACAGTTAAATTTATGCCCATCCAAATGGACTGTGAACTCTATGAGGCCACTGTGTAACTCACTCATTACCCTATCCTTGGAAAAATCTTTGTTTTGTTTTTTTTTTTTTCATTCCAATTTTGTAAAATACACATGAAATGAAACTTGCCATCTCAACCATTTTTGCATGTACAGTAAGTCTGTTCACGGTGTTCCACAGGCAGCTCTCAGAATTTGCTCATTTTTCTATGCTGAAGTCCAATGCCCATTAAAAAGAGCTCTCCACTGCCCTTTCCCCCGAACCCGTGACGCCATTTACTCTCTGCAGATTCTACTAAGTATCACATGTGAGGGAAAACACAGTATATGTCTGAGATTGGTCTGTTTCATTTAGCACGAGCACCAGAATCACATCTGATGCTGTGTACACCAGAATGTTAAAACTGTCTTTCTTTCATGACATCATGGTCATCATGGACCACACGATGTTTATCTACCCATCAACCATGGACACTTGAGTCAGTTCTGTCCTTGGCTATTTGACCAATGCTGCTCAAAAGTACCTCTTCAAAATGTAATTTCAATTCCTTTTAAAATCAAATTGTGCTGCACTGCAAGTTTCCTTTTTAAATTTCCAAATGAATGCTTTCACTATTTTCTCTACTAGGTGCAATAACTTATATTTCATTAAAAGTATGGAAGATAAAGGGCTGCAGCAGTTGGGAGTGTTTGCTGCTGCTTGGGAGGATGGAAGTTCTGATCCCTGCACCAATGTCAGGTAGCTCATAACTACCTCTAACTTCAGCTACAGAAAATCCAGTATTCTCTCTGACCTTCTTGGGAATCTGTATATATGTTGCATGGTTGCACACACACACACACACACACACACACACACACACACACACACAATTGATTTTAAAAGTATATATGTTCCAATTCTCCCTCACAGTTACCAACACTTGGTGGTTTTTACAGTAACTAACCTAATGGGTATGAAATATGTCTGAAGGCATTTTAAAAGATGATGAATGAGGGTTCTTAGATAGACTTGGGGTTCACATCTGGTGACATTCAGGTGTCTATTTTTATCATGGGCAGAAGATATGAAAATGGCCGACAAAGGGCATTTGGCAACCTCTGTGTTTTGTAAACCTGGCACCCATATTTGTCAGATCAGTATCACCATAAATTCTAAGGTACCATAATTAACCTAAGAAAATGACCTTCCTCTTGCCAAGATAGGGAGGCATGAGTTGGGGGCTTCTCAGCTGCAGACCTGCATGCTCTGCAAGGCCCCTCTTCTTTATGTGAAAATTCCTGAATTTTCATTCTATGGTGTGAATGAACCTCACCAGAAAGTAAAAGTTAGGATCTGATCAGAGCAATTCAAGCCCTTTCCCCTCTCCTTCCCTCAATATCAGTACATCATTCAGCAAACTATTACTCAGCCTCCCTCCTTCCACAGCTTTCAGCTTTTCCTATGACCAATATAAAGTAATACAACCCTTGTTTGCCTATAGACCACACTGTACCCTGTACATGTAATTATTCCTTTCCTATTGCATTCCTGCTGTCTTGAGAGCAGTCACATGTTTACACAGCCATGGACTATTCTTCCACATCATATTCTTCATCCAACACTGCCATCCTCTTGGATTCACTCAACCAAAGATGTTGACAGAGCATGTCTGTGTATATAGACCATAGCAGTCTGTCATTTCACTGCTTCTGGACAGCCCCTCTACTTGAAGCAATGAGGTAGGTTGGAGTTGGCATTCCTGCATGAACCAGAAGGGCTTATCTGACCCAGTCTGTTTGTGTGACCAGCTGGACAAGTGCAGGGGCCATCTGATTTATCTCACCTTCTGCTCTCTTCTCTGTGAAACACTGACTCTATCTTCAGTTGGCTGTCTATGAGTGTTGGCTAAGTGCTCTCAGAACACTGAGACACTTAGATTAATGTAGACAGAGCCCACAGCCACCTTCCACAGGAGGGTTGGCAAAGTGCGCATGTCAGGTGAAGGCACGGTTTGTCTTTTCATAGAGTTCTAACAGTTGCTTAGACAAGAGATGCACAGAATATAACAGGTGTTTCTGCATCTCCATGTCCCCATGTATCCTTAGGATACAACTACAGGCAGAAGGGTGGGGTTGTCCCTCTGAGGGTCATCCTATGGGGATGTGTTGTTCAGGTCCTTTTCTCTTCTCATGTTCTCCAAGGAAATCCTTTGCAAGGCTTCTAAGGAATCCCCCCAGAGTCAATGCTATGGATAGTGCTGTGTCACCCCAAATGTGTGTGTTAACGTGCTAGCCTTTAATGTGGTTGATGGAATTTGTAGGTCGGGATTTAGGGAAGTGATTAGTGTTAAAAGAAGTCTCAAGAGTAAGGTCAGAGAGTGTTCCTGAACATCCTACTTCCCTTTCCCAACTCTTCTCTTTGAAAACATGCCTAGACGAACACAGAAAATTGGTATCTATCTGCAAACCAGAAATAAAGCCCTCATCCAAACCTGATCACCTAGGCTCTTGATCTTGGACTCCAGTTGTCACTGAATGCATCCAGGTTCTGGTACCCTATTAAGTAAACCCAAACTCTTAACAGTCACCACTGTCTTTGAAATTATATGCTAACAGTGTTGTCCTGTGGAGAACCCTATAGGATGAATGCTGAGCTACTGAGAAAAAGGTCCCATCTTATGATTGCAACAACAGAAACAAGTGCCACATGTCTACAGCCACTCTACATGAGGACACAGAAAAGGTACATACAATCTAAAGTCTAGTCTTCTGAGAGCAGGGATCCAGCCCTGACACATTGGCAGCCAGAAAGGATTGAACTCAATGTGTAGCTTCTCCTATGGCCTCATTCCTAGAGGGTCCTTTGATTCAGCAGCAATCCACAGCCTCCACAAAAAAAGTTACTCTAAACAGAAAAGACTTGAGAATTCTAAAGTTTTGAAGACCTGAAAGACAATGTAATGCTCTAAGCCTTCTTCCACAACTTCAAGGTTAAGGGATTTTACAAGGTGAGCTCCCCCACCCCTTACCCCCATGTTGTGGTAATTTCCTATGAGAACTCATGGGAATATTTATATATGTGATCATGCCACACTGTCTTATATTAGGGAAAGGATGTGGTCTAAAGCCATCTGCTAATTTTTATTGTCATCTTGATTGGATTAAAAACCATCAGGAAGTCATGCCTTTTAGGTACTGAAGGGCTTTAAAGGGGAATTACCTGAGAGGATGAACTGAGGGGAGAAATCCCTCCCTGAATGAAGGTTGTACCACTTGAGATGGAATGGAGAAAAAGGAAAAACCAGCTATGTGCCAGCATTCTGCTCTCTGCTTCTGGGGCTACTCAAACATGAACAATTGAACTCTCACACTAGTGCAGCCACAGTTGTGTGCTACTCCCCCCAACCTCCGTGATGGCCCGTACCTCCATACTATGAGCAGAAACAAACCAGTCCTCCATGAGGTTTCTTCTTCACAGATATTTGGTCACAGAGATGAGAAAGTTAATTAGAATGTCAACCACAGAAACAAGTTCACAGAGTTGAGTCTTACACACACACACACACACACACACACACACACACACACACACACACACATACACACACACACTTAAATATAAAGCCTCTCTCCAGTAGATGGTAGTGATTCAAGCTGCTGTGAGTCTACAGGAACAATCACAAGGGATTAGCTTCCTTCCTCAGCAAATCCTGGGGTCCCAGAAACAGGAAGAGGGGCCCAGGGAAGCTGTATCTGCTTCATTTGCCTCCTCTGTTGTTACAAAGAGGGTCTTCATTGCTCCCTTAAGAACAATGACCCATTGAATTCATGGTGCTATTTATTCAGGGTTAAGGCTGATGCTCTTAGACTGGGGACTCTAACAAGACTTCCTCCATGACACTCTCAGTTCTATGCAATAGATATTTCTTTTGATCACCTTTATCCCCGAGTCCCAGGACTTTGTGATGGATGGGGTCATCTATAAGACTGAAATGGATTGGAACTATAACTCATTAAAAAGTGCTTTCTCAGTATGCAAGAAGCTCTGGGTTTGGTCTTTAGCACTGCACAAACAAGGCCTGGTAGCTCAAGCCTGTACCTAAGGAGATGGAGTCCAGAAGATTAGAAAGAAATCTTCAGCTGCACAACAAGTTTTAGGTCAGTCTGGGCTACAAGAGACCCTGACTCAAAACAAATAAATAAGCAAAAAATGATGAAAGGCCTCAGGGGTCTGATATCTCTTTAGTTAGCTGAAATTAGGATTAAGCTGTCTTTGAGGACTCCTATAATGAGTCATGAAAAATTATTTCCATGTTTTTATACGTAGTTTTTAAAAGTATACAAGCATTTTAAACCTAAAAAAAGAGAAAATGGCATATTCCAGAGCTTATTCTCCATGGCTGTGGCCAGTGCAGCAGTCACTGTGTGGGAGCAGGCTTGCCATCTGCTGCAAGAAGGCAAAGGTACAGACTGCAATGGGCCAGACACCTGGCACCTGCAAGCTGATGCCTCAGCAGCCAGATGCTCTGTCACAGGGCCCGTGTTCTGCACTTCTTCTATCTCATTACACGGATGCTGTGACTTCTTGTGTCTTCACACCAGGATGAAGGAATAAAAAACAATAAGGATAGTGCAGCACTCAGGAGGCAGGGGCAGGAGGATCTCTGTGATTTCAAGGCTAGCTGGGTTTACATAGTGAGTTCTAGGCCAGGGAGGCCAATGTAGTAAAACACTGTCATAGATAGATAGATAGATAGATAGATAGATAGATAGATAGATAGATGAAATAATACAGACCTCCCTGAAGACTAGCTTCCCATGGTACCAGAAGGTACCATGCAAGCTTCTAAAGGAGGGATGCGAGCAGCAGTCTTATTCAGCTACAATGCCTATAAACCACACCAATGACCAGCATGACACAATAATCCTAAGGGTGCACAAGTGACACCAGTACTTTGTTGGGAATCAATAACTCTCTAATTGGACCCACTCAACAAGATGGAAGTCATGCCTGGTACAGGAAACGCATCCGCCTAGCAAGGGCTAGTGAAAACATGGATCTGGCAACCTACAACCACTCCTCTACTAAACTGACACAATCCCTAACTACATTCTAAACATTTGTCTTTATGCCCACAGATAAGTGTGATCTTCACCATTATCAAGGAAACTTCTCTCTATAACAGAGGGAGACCATTACAGAAAACTATAATCAAAATGCAGAGTTGTGAAGCCTGGTCCTAAGGGATATGTTTACAGAATGACCCCTGTACCAAGGATCAGAGAACTGCAGAAGAGGGGCTGGAAAAAAAGTAAGAGCTGGAGGGTCAGGGAGTTTCCTGTGAGATGATGTCAGGAGATACAGCCATAAAGCTCATCAACTTGACTGCTTCAACATGAGCTGAACAAGGACAATAACAGACATGCCAAAGTGGACGGGAAATCCCACAAGATCTCAACCATACAGGAAACTAAACAATGCTAAGAGAAATAGTTTTACTCAGGGAAGAGCACATGGATTGTTTATCTAATACCAAATGGTCATCCCTGAAAACATATATATAAGTAACAATACACAGATAGAGCAGTTTATCTTTAGGAACATGTGTGTGTTATATAATGCAGTTATATGCATATTACATACAACTATTTATATTCATATACATATAGGGATGCAATAGCAATTAATGAAAAAAAGCCATTAATTTGAAAGAGCAAGGAGGAAAATATGAAAGGGCTTGAAAGGTGGGGAGAGAATGGAGAAATGATGTAATATTACAATAATCTCAATATAAAATAAATACTTTTAAAAAGAAAAAAGAAAGGAAGTAATACTGTAAGGTGATAGAGATGAGAGGGAGTACAATAGCGCACCTTTGACTACTGTCTTCATTGCTCTATTGTTCTGTGTATCCTTTACCAGTAAAACTTTACTATACAGTTTCAGGCAGCCAGTACCTGTTTCTGGGACTGCTCAAATGGACTAATAATGAGAAGAGAAGGTTATTATGATGTTGGAGGCTGAAGTACAGTCAGGCCAGGTGCTGTTCCCTCCTTGGCCTTCAGGGAACCCTGCTGTCTTTTGTAAGCTGTCTTTTCTCTTCAGTTTCCTTGGCTTGTGAGAGCATCACTCAGACTTAGTCACAGCCTCCATCCTCACACTGCTGCCTTCACATCACCCTCCCTCTTAGAGTACCTGTGTTGGTACAGTCCTTTCTCTTAAGGACTGCAGATGCTTTGCTTAGGTGAATCAGGACTCAATTTGCCTTCACGTTAGCAAATGAACCACATCTGCTAAGTTACAAGATGTTGGTGGTGGGATCCCTGATCCCCCAGTCCTCTTCTTGCCTGGATGGGGTTGTTGGGACTTTGTTTTTGGCATTTGCGTAACTCAAGGTCTTAATCCATCAGCATGAGAGCATTTTTATTAATTTATTTTCATCTATTTGTTTTTGCTTTGCTGCTTATAAAACATACTGTAAATTTGAAGTTACAGCCAAAGCCTTCGTCTCAGTTCCATTGGGTTTCCTCTTTGGATGGGCAGCTTCCCTCAAGGGCCACATCAAGAAGCCAGGCAGCTGCAAGCACACACTCCACATGGCCATTGCCCATGCATGTCAGTGGTAGGAACATCTCCGAAGCATATGGAAGGCGGGGAGATGGAGAGGTGCGCCCGGAGCCAGGATGAAGGGAAGATCTCAGGCGTGCAGGGGAGGGGCACAGATAACCAGCAAATCCCTTCTCTGTCGCAGAACCACTAGTGAGGCTGCTCGACAGACAAGTGACAGGAGTAAGCAGGACACAGATCTGGGCTCATAAACTGGACAGGTTGTGGCTCCAGATGGCAAAACGAAGAAGAAAGGGAGCCATGAACAACAACAGTTTTATTCAGTTTGAACATTTACAAAGTTTTCTTTAATTATTGCTCCCTTCTGGGACTCCAGCTGAACAAAGAGTTACAGGGCAGATTCCCCAGGGAGGCCTTCCTTGCCAAAAGCTGGTGGCTGAGTGTGTGTTCAGTCTGGCCAGCTCTGGAAAGAAGGTTCTGTGGGACCAGCCGGCAGGCTGTCAGAACATGTGGCTTGGACTTTCTTCCCTCAAGGTACAAGTGCCTTGAGTGAGGGGAAACACACAGTTGGGCTGGGAGAGGCGAGTCTCAGCCTGTGGTCAGACGGTGCCCTTGGAGACGCAGCATGCAAGGCAGTCTGGCAGGATTGCCAATGCCACTGGCAAACAGCCAGCGAGCACAGAAGAGGCCAGGCACACTGACAGGGGGCAGGGGGAAGGAAAGCAGGAAGAAGACTTCTAAAAAATTCTTTTGTAAAACAAACTCCCAGAGCACACCCATGCCCTAGAGCTCTTCTCCCACTCCACCACCCATATGTGGCTTGTGGAAAGTGTCCAAGATAAGAAGTACAAGGATGGAGGGTTTGTGGTCAAGCTGAGCCTTACAGAAGATGCTGGTAGTCCAGAAATATGGCCAGAGCTCTCATAGCCTTTGCATAATCCAAAACACCCTCTTCTGGAGAGAGAGAGAGAGAGAGAGAGAGAGAGAGAGAGACAGAGACAGAGACAGAGAGGGCTGAGGGTTGAGGGGTATGTGTTGACAAGACAGCTTCTGTTCTCCCCACAATGAAAAAGACATTTCAAACATGCACGGATAAGTTTTCCTGCCATTCTGCGTTTGTTTTCTCTGACCAAGGCCAGTGCACATCACATTTACCAACTCAGAGGTCAACAAACCAAGAATGAGAGTCCCAGGGCTGGCCATGAAGCCCAGCTAGTGAAGTGCTTTCCAGATTTGAGTCACACAGGACCCCATAAACCAGATATGGTAGTACTACCTGTAATTCCAGTACACAGAAGGTAGAGGTAAGAGGGTCGGAAGTTCAAGGCCTTCCTTGGCTAGGTAGAGAAATCAAGGCCAGTATGGACTATGTGAGATACTGTCTGAGAAAGTAAAAAAATCAAAGAGTCGTCTTCATCACTGTGAGCTTCCAAAGGGAATGGAACCACCTGGTATGATTCCAAAGACAAAAGGGGGGTTAGTAGGTGAGGGGCACCCAGTTCTTAATCTGCAAAGGAAGTTAACACTGATCAGTGGCTGAGCTCCATTCAAGGGCACTGAGTGAATGAATGGTGGACACACTACCTCCTCTATATAATTTCCTTTGAGTTTATAGACTTAGTTTGAGCAAACTCTATATACATGGCAGGTTTTCTAAAGCTGTTTCAACTTAACTAACAAAATATTAGTGTTTCTCTCGACCCTGAGGTGAGTACAAGGGTGGTGTGACCCTCTGAGAATAGGACTGCACTGGATGCCAAGTGGGATAAAGGTGAGTCATTCACTAACAGCTGTGGGACCTCACTCAGTAGCCATCAGTATTTGGGTCTTTGTCTCTACTTATACATGAAGGCTTCAGTGCAAATCCCCATGATAGCCAAAGGCATACACAGGTGATACAGTCTTTGACTCAGATGCAGTGGTGCTAGCCCTAACTGTAGATGCACATACTTATGCTTAGCCATAGAAGTGCTGTTTTGTAAGCTGTTGCCCTTTCTTCGGTGACAGGAAATAACTTTTCACATAAAGTAGTCACCCTTTGGCTCAACAAAGTGTTTGTGTTCAGGAGAACAAAAAGTCTACCTGCTCAAATAAACTATTTTCTACATTTACGAAGAAGACGCGTGTCTATTTCATGATTGACACTGGCCTCTAGCCAATAAGGTCCACTCTTTGCCCACACAGTGTCTGTATTTTCCTAATGACAGTCTGCTAATAATTAGAACTTGGTGACTGATTGGACACAAATACTAAGAGGGGAGGAGATGGTGTTCCCTCTCAGGGGTATCTGGGCCCTGGACAGAGTCAGCATGGCTGCAGGGTCTTGGTTCCCAGAACCTCAACAAGCATGAAGCCTGGGTGATCAGGGATGTGCCGGTTAAGTGCCAGGGCATACACTTGAGGGAGAGGCAGCTTCTCTGGCTAGTCACATTATTTGTAAGCCATAGATTCTAAAACAGCATTAGTAACTTTGATTATATAAATCTCTTTTTGTATTAGACAGCCATTCCGGTCGGGGGAAGATTTAAAGGAGGTTCAAGAATGACTCTTCTGATCACAATGTAAATAGAGAAATCCGAGAGAATAGACACTCCTACAAAGAAGAACACAGGCTCATAGAGGCTCCTGGTGACCAACTCCATCTGTATATTATCTAACCAAAGACTCTGGGGTGTCAGAGTGATCTCAGGTACCAAGTACCAATTTCTGGTGCCCTCTGAGTCTACAGAAAGTAGAGACATGTTGACTCGAAGGCCATTGTCCAGGAACCCAACCCTAGATGCCTGTGCTGTCCTCTGCATGCCAGACCTGTCCCCACCACTTGTTTTAAGATATCGTGACTGTGGTCACCAAGTCTAGCTCTCTCTGTCTTCTCTGTACTCAGCTCCCTGTGGGTTTTAGGAGGTGGGCTCTCTTTGGATCCTTCCTGGGTTAGCAGGGCTGGGGATATCATGGTTTGACACTCAGGAACTATCTAGAGGGAGACAAACTATTACCAGGTCTCAGTGTTCATGTGTTGAATGTGTATGACAGGCCAGCTGCTGGGTGACATTGATGCTCCTCCAACTACAGCAGAGAGGTGGAAAGTCAGAGACCCTGTCCTCACTCGACACAGAGGAAACAAAAGTCTTCAGAGGGCAGCCATTCCAGGACTACACACGACTCAGAAGCCCCGGGCAGCTTCTCAGTCCTGGCGCCCCGACTCCTCACCACCCAGTGGCTCCAGTTTGGCTGCCACCAAAGGCACAGAGCCCAGTACAGTGGTGGCGAGCCTGGTTCGCTGATGGTGAGGACCCAGCCCCCAAGAAAGAGTCCCCAGCCTCTCAGCTAATTAAAGGTTCACATGAGGTTGGAGGTTTGGCATTAAGCTGCTAAAGCTTTTGACATTTGTCCAGATTAAAAATAATCCTCCCTTCGTGGTGTCAGGGATCTTCTGGCTCCCGCTGTTGCCGACAGCAATTTGGTTCTGCTTTCTCTGTTTCGAGACTGGCAGGGTTTTGGCCCAAAGCAAAATTCAGCAAACAAGACAACCAGAACAGATTGGAGGCAAGAGGCAGTTTCGCTTTTAGATTCCTTCTCTTTGTCCCCTCCTCTCCCTGCTCCTTTTCTTCTTTCTTACCCCAGCATGCTCTCTTCTGGGCAGCACAGGCCATGCTCAGTCTGAGTCCTTCCCAGTAGTAGCGGGCTTGAGTACAGGAAGCTTTCAGACCCTCGCCAGCCCTGAAGTCTGGAGGCCAGCGACTGAGCTGATCACTGACTGGGAGCAGCATTGTGCCAGACATTGGTGATACAAAGAAAAATGGGTGCAGTGATTTGAATGAGAAATATCCCCCCATTGTCCTGAGCATGTGGACACTTGATTTTTGGATGGAGGCACTGTTTAGAGAGGTTTGGATGGTGGTGTATTGTTGGAGGTAGTATGTCACTGGGGACTATCTCTGAGGCTAAAAGAGTCTTACACTGCCGTATTGCTCTCTCTGACCTGCTTGGCAGTTCAAGGCTGAAGTTTTCAGCCATCATGTTTGCCTCTTGCTGCTTTGCTTCGGCTCTGTAATAGATTCTTATCCTTCCAGAACTGTGAGCCCAATTCAAATCTTCCACGAGTTTCCTTGGTTGTGGTGTTTTATCGCAGCATCAGAAAAGTAGCTAAGACCTAGAGCCAACGTCCACTGGGCTCTGGAGGGAGCTCCAGGGACTGTTGGTTTAGGAAGCAAACACCAAGGAAGGTGTACTGGCTAGTTTTGTGTCAACTTGACACAGCTGGAGTTATCACAAAGAAAGGCGCTTCAGTTGAGGAAATGCTTCCACGAGATCCAGCTATAAGGCACTTTCTCAATTTGTGATCAAGGGGGAAAGGCCCCTTGTAGGTGGGACCATCTCTGGGCTGGTAGTCTTGGTTCTATAAGAGAGCAGGCTGAGCAAGCCAGGGGAAGCAAGCCAGTAAAGAACATCCCTCCATGGCCTCTGCATCAGCTCCTGCTTCCTGACCTGCTTGAGTTCCAGTCCTGACTTCCTTCAGTGATGAACAGCAATGTGGAAGTGTAAGTTGAATAAACCCTTTCCTCCCCAACTGCTTCTTGGTCATGATGTTTGTGCAGGAATAGAAACCCTGACTAAGACACAAGGGAAGGGGAAATGCAGACTGGTCACGACCAAACTGAGCCCTGTCTTCTAATGGCTCTGTGTGCCACTGTGCCTGTCTGGGAAAACTGTCTAGAAACCCTCCTCTAGGAAGCAACCTGTACCACACTAGGAAAGGGGGCCAGTTACTCTGCTCCTTGCTGTAACCAAATAATTTACAAGAAGCAGCTTAAGGGAGAATGGGTTTCTTTTGGCTCAGGGTTTGGGGAGTACAGACTGTCATGGTAAGGAGGCATGGCAGCTGAGGTAGACATGCTTCTTTTGCCTCTGTACTCACCAAGATGAACCCATTCTAGTTACAGAATCTAGTCTCCTGTGGGGGTGTGGTTGACAGCTGGGACTCACCTCTTTGAGTCAGCCTGGCCCTGGGGTCCTCAGCAGATGGAGATTCCAAGTCCAGAGAAATAAAAACCAGACTCCTGCAGACAGAATATCAGTGCCTGGGACTCGGTGACCCCTATGGAGATCATCCCTCACAGCAACTTTGTTCACATCTTCAAAGTTGCACACCTCGTCCTAGCGCCAAGCCAACATCTTTCTCTCATTGTGAATGACAATGTGTATTTATGCTAACTGAAGAGTGGTTTCATTGTGTGTAGTCTCAGATTCGAAACATGCATGTACAGATATTTCTACTTGTAATCGGAGGCTTGATTAATTTAAACTGGAGCTGTTCACTCCATCATAAGCAATAGAGATCATTGCTGCTATTGGGTCCACAGCAAAGAGTTGGATGTTCCTGTCCGTCAGTGACTCTGACAGTGAATATGCAGACTACCGGGGTTTACAGGGCAGCTCACAAGTACACTTCATGAAGTGACACAACCCTTCTAACTAGACTATTTTGCCACTAAGAAACCAAAGATATAGATGTTGGGTTTCTATATGATTTAACACCATACCCAGGACTTCTGATCTTCCAGGACCTTCCAAACTTTACGAATATTTCTTTTGAGTATTCTCCAATCCCAGGAGTGAGATCCTGTCCACAATGGAATTTGCACTAATGAATTTTCCATTAACTGGGACAGAATCCTTCTCAGAGACAACTTCAAGGAGGAAGGCATTATTTTGGCTCATGGTTTAGAGGGACAGAGTCCAATAAAACGAGGCAGATATAATAATGGGACCAGCTGCTCTCATCTCCAGAGATATGCAACAGAGCATAGAGGCTAGACTCAGGACTGGACAACAGTCTTCTAGTTCACCCAACAGCAATTAATTTTTCCAGCAAGGTCCCATTAAGGGTTTGAAAACATGAACAAACAGTACAACTACCTGGGTATTAAGTGTCAAGTACATGATCCTGTGGGGGAACATGTCACACTGAAGCCATAATAGGAGAGAGACAGATTGTCACATCTGGAGAGTAACACTTGGTAGGCTTATGTAATAATTCAATAAATGTCCAACAGCACTAAAGGCTTGTCTAAGGCATCATAGAACGGGATATGTAAACCTAGTTGATCAAGGGATCCATGGAAGGTTCTTTGGAGGGATGCAGTGTTCAGAGTGATCCCACGAGAAGTAGAGCAAGAAGACTGATGCCTCAGGAAGGAAAGAATAGGAGTCCTTGGAATAAAGGAGGAACACACAAAGGCCATGCATCCCTCAAGCTGGGTCCGCCACATTCTTGGTCATTGTAGAATCTGGGTTTTCCATGAAGGCTGAAGATATTCTTGGTAGGACCCAGGCCCTTGTATTTCTGGAGTCAGCGGTGTCACCAGGCTTCTATCAGGTAGATTAAAGGCTTCATATTGAGATGATGGGGAAATGATGGGGTCTTAGAGAAAAAGCCTAACTGTTTAACATCATTCCAGAATCACTCCCTAGCCAGAGTAGAGCTTTCCAACCAGAAATCGTCTGCTGAAAGGCCAGAGCTGAAGTTGCCTATGGGTAGCTGTGTGGTCACCCTACTTCACATCAATGGCATAGGAGGCATAGGCACTGTGTTCTGTGGAATAGGGCAGCTCTGGTTACTACTGTCCTGGGCTGGCACACGTAAGTTTTACTACTAATTTTTTTAAAAAGTGGTACTAACTTTTAAATTTCCTCAGAACTCAGAACATACAATGGAACTTACCATCCCAAATCCTACATGTCTTCTAAGCAGATAAACTAGACAAAGAAGTAATTATTGACTGGTAAGTAAATGAAGTAATGAAGTTTTCATTATTTGATGATTTTGCCTTTTGACTCCTCTTTTGACTCCTCTTCCTCTCTCTCTTCCCCTCTCTCTTCCCATTCTCTCTCCCCTCCATCTCTCTCCTGTTACTCTTTCTCCCCTCTCTGAGCTGGAGATCAAACCCAGGACCTTCTATGTGCTAGGCAAATTCTGTACTATATCTATAACTATACCTTGGGCTGTATCACTTTTCCAGTTCTCATCTTCATTACTTAATTTTGAAGAGCATTGTTTTTGAAAATTGCCTCTAACTTTAAAGGTTTCAAAGTGCTAGTTTCCATACTTTCATCTGCAGGCTTAGCTTTCATAGTCATAAGTTAAGCCAGATATTTATTTTGTATGTATTGTGAAGCAGGGATCTATTCAAACACATTTATTGGTATCAGGTTTTTTTGTTTGCTTGCTTCTTTGTTTTTGTTTGTTTGTTTGTTTTTTGGTTTTGTTTTGTTGTTGTTGTTGTTGTTGTTGTTGTTGTTGTTTTATCACTAGTCTGTGTCTGGATGCATTTGATTTTCCCTTTCATCAATTCATTTGCATTTTCCTATACAAGCATCATCTTTATGTTGCTTGAGTCCTCAGCACGAGAAGGTGCACTCTCTCCAGTGATTTTGCTCTTTAATGTTTTTGATGCATCAGCAATTTAAAAAACTATTTTATTTAGTTTATGTATGTGAATGCACTGTCACTGTCCACAGACCCAACAGAAAAGAGCATCAGATCCCACTATAGATGGTGTGAGCCACCATGTGGTTGCTGGGAATTGAACTCAGGACCTCTGAAAGAGCCATCAGTGTTCTTAACTGCTGAGCCATCTCTCTAACTCCCCCATCAGCAATTTTTAATGACAAGAACTGATCCATTGGAGTTACATTTATGTCTGTGTATTTCTCCTTCATGTTTTCCCAAAGTTGTTTTTATGGAGGTTATGATATGCATTTGACTCATATATATATATATATATATATATATATATATATATATATATATATATATATATATATATTTAAACTCACTAAGTCTTCTAGGATTTTATAATACTACTACTGGCTACTTATATATAAATAATTGTATGTGTTCATTATAAGAAATTAACAAGTAAGAATAATGATTCCATGGTTTTATTCACTAGCTTGTAATTATTTCCTTCTTGTTCCTCTCTCTAGAAAACATGTATGAAGTTGGATGTCTGTTCTGAGTTCAGACAACATTCGAAAAGTTTAACCTTTCACCCAACAGTATAATATTCCTGATGTACCAGAAAGTTCCATTTCCTCTCAATTTTGTCAGTCATTTTAATACTGACAGATACCAAGTGTTAGGAACATTTGCTGCATATTTAGGCTATTTTTCTTCTCATGTGTAGATTGTAATAACAAAATTTAAGTGTTGAACTAAGCAATGCTTTCTTGAAATAAACCAATGTGTTCACTATGTGGCTGTTTTTATTACCAGATCTGGTCAATATTCTCTTAAGATATTTTTGCACACATATACAAGAACTTTTAATATATTTTTCTTGTACTAACTACATATAGCTTTGATGTCAAAATTACACTGTCCTTTCAAAATGTGTTGGGAAATGTTCCCTCATCGGTGCTCTGGGAAAGTTCAGCACTGACTAGAACATTCTGGGCCTGGGATGATAAAGATTACTCATGGAAGTATGTAGGCCTACTGTCTCCCTGGCGCAAGTATTTTTAACTTCTAATTCATTTCCTTTAATGGATAGGAAACTATTCCTTTCCTTGGTTCTTTTTCAGTATAAATCAGAGTATTATTATTGCATATATTTAAATTTGTCTGAATATTGTCTTAATTCATTGACACAGCTGTGATTAGAAGTCTCTTATGTCTTCATCCTCTATTGTCTATTAAGCAGTGTTATCTTAGATTCCTAATACTTTCTTATACTTCCTATGCAGTCCTACAAGATTTCCCTAAATGTATTATTACCATCAAAAAGCCACATGAAACAATGGTTATAGCTCACTTCCTCGTGGTCACCTCTGGGTATTTCTTTGCTCTGTATTTTTTCTTATTATTTTTTAAATCTCATCATTTATTTCTTTTTGTTTGTTTTTATTTTTGTTGTTTGTTTGTTTGTTTTTCGAGACAGAGTTTCTCTGTATAGCCCTGGCTGTCCTGGAACTTACTTTGTAGACCAAGCTGGCCTCGAACTCAGAAATCCGCCTGCCTCTGCCTCCCAAGTGCTGGGATTAAAGGCGTGCGCCACCACGCCCAGCTTCATCATTTATTTCTTAAATTGCACACTTGCTGCACACCTCATTGATTTTTAAAACTGGTTTTAAAATTATAATTATATCTAAGTATGCAATTTTTTCTTTAAAAGTGCTGATGAGCCTTTTAAGTTTAATATTACTGTTTCAATGGTGTGATTATTAGTTTCATGACTATGAAGGCCTCTTGGACCCGCAGGTTGTCATAGTCATTCATAGGTTGGGCTAACTTCTCTCCCCGGAGGTCATAACTGTTAGAGACAGTTGCAGTGATAAAGGCTCTTAGAATTCCTTTTCTACCAGTTAGAAAGACTGTGGCCTTTCTGTGCCCTGCTGTGTGTATGCTTTATATCCTAAATGGACAAGCGAAAAAAAAATTAGCTAAAATACTTGGTAAAAAGCACTCATGACTGAAATCTATTGCTTTGTCTACATCCGACATCTTTTGCCTTTCAGAGGTTCTTGCAATTCTGGATTGAGACGGAACATCGTCAGTCCTGGATGAAGAAGCAAGCACAAGGCCCTGGAATGCTCCTTTTCCCGGGAGATGGCTCAATAGGGAAAGTGTTTGGCACATAAGCATGGGGCCTGGATTAGCGTCTCTAGTATGTATATAGAAAGCCGGGTTCAGCAGCATATCCTAGGTCTGGAGAGGAAAAAAAGGGGGGCTCCCTAGGGCTTGCTAGCCAGAAAACCAAGCCTAATAGTCATGCCCCAGGGTACAAGGTAGCAGAGGAAGACTCTCAAAATCAACCTTGGCCTCCACACATATCCGTGCTTTCTCACATAAACACGTGCTCCACACATACTCACACACACATCCACACATACATATACACATACACATACATAAGCACGTGAAAATGTTTGCTTTTAGGCATTGTTCTTTCCCAGTGGTTGTTGCTTCCTTTCACCATCCCCACATACTAAGATAGCAACCCCCTGATTATAGCATACTCCTTGTGTTGCTCTAAATGCATTAAATACTCTTAGGAAAAATCTAAGTCAGACTCATAATGTGCCATGGTTTTAAAGGTCGGCTGGTCACTCAGGCAGACACACCCCTGTGGGAACTGAAGGTTGGGGCTTCAAGCCTTTGTTATTTCTCAGCGTGAACTTCCTTTAATGTTTGGTACAACACACATAGGAATGAGCCACTGATAAGTGTTCAGGTCCTAGGTAGAGGAAGGTCCTTCTGGAAGATGGTCCTCCAGTAGATTTGATTTTATATCAATCAGGCACCTAATATTTTTATACAGCCATTTCACAAACTTCTTGTTTCCATGTTTCCAACTTCAATGCCATGCATAGAGAATTGAATAGGCTTGTCTTGGATTTTCACCTGTGTGTGCTAATTTTTTTAATCTAGTTTCACTTTGTGATCTGCATGTTTACACCCGCTGAGAACTGGTATACAATTCTTACCATCCACTGCTCAAAACCACAATTGATTGTTACCTTTTCAGGCACAAATCTGGATTTCCTTGTGTTGTCCTTTAATCTTACCAGAAACAGACCTTACTATTATAAAGACCAGATCAATTGCAAAGCAGCAATTAAGAACAACTAACATCTAATACACCCTGATATTTTTATTCCTATAATTTGACTCAAATTCACTTTTAAGCTACTGGTTTAAAAAAAAATTCTTCCTGATTGTTTAGGAATAGTTAAATATACTACTGATCAGAATGGGGAAATAACAAGGCCTCCTTCTGGAAGTCTCCTTGTGTAGTACTCCTCCATCTCCAAAGCTTGCTGCTATCCACTAGCAGTATTGTGATAAAAATCACTTCTTCACTCCACAAATCCAAAATCTGTCTCCACCTGTTCAACCTTCAGTGACACTCATTGTTACCAAATAGCTGTTTACTACTCCAAGGTTAAAACCAAGAACCCGGTCTCCCAAAACACAGACATTAAATCACTGAAGGTCAAATCTGCGTGATGCAGGTCTCCAGGGAGCTAAGTGGCTTCAACACAGCCGCCCTATCGGGTGCTCAGTCTGAACTGGGCACACTGTGTGTGAGCTTTACATTCCCTTCCTGATTTTGCTGACTAGTGCTTTCAAATTCTAAAGTGCAATTCTGAGACCACTCCCCAGGATTGTTGTGTCAACTGAACAGTAATTAAATCTGATCGCACCTGGTACCCAATCATGTTCAACAAAGATTTACTGAATACCTGAAATAGGGGTGAAAAGATGGTGTGATTTTTATGAGCCCCCCCCCCCCACCGCAACAATTCTGATATCCCAGGAGTCCACACACTCGCTCCTGCTCTGTGGCATATCAAGTCGCCATTTGATAAAGTAACAGAAATGGAAGGACACCCTGACTCAGTCTTCACTCTTCCCAGTCAGGTACAAGTTCACACAAACTTGGTGCTGTGCTTCAACTCAGTTGCAAAGTCCGGGGGTGGGAAATGGAAGCTCAGAACGTTCCTGAAATATATGTACTTGTATTTTAGAATTACATGTAAGAACGACAGATCTTTTTCTTATAATTATTTTCATAACTAAACTTCCTGCCCTATGAATTCTGTGCTTTATGGATGGGTAATTTAAAATCCAATTATCGCCCATATACATCAAAATAACACATTTGATATTTATATTTATCACAGATCTGCCATTTAACACCTCCATGTTGTACTCTGTTTTCTTCCTAAGACTGCATTCCAAAATACAGTCTATAGTCCAAGTTTTAAAAAAAAAGTAGATACGGTGTTCATATTGCAAACTCTGTATGTTCAGTGGGATGTTTGTTGGGATCCTGTGCCATGTTGCCCATTTACCTAGTACCTAATCAAGAATATGCAAGGTACCTAGCACATATCCTCACAGCCATTCCAATGATTCTCTTTAAAGGTTTTCAAATTTTTATTTTGTTTGGTTTTATATGCATGGGCATTTTGACTGCATGTGTATCTATACAGCATAAATGTGTCCAGTGCCTGAAAAGGTCCTAGAGTCTGATGGAATTAAAGTTACAGACAGTTGTGAGGCGCCATGTTGGTGCTGGCAGTTGAATTTCAGTCCTTTGGAAGGGTAGCAAGACTTTTTTTTTCCCCACTGGATGGGTTTAGCTCCCTTGTCAAAGATCAAGTGACTATAGGTATGTGGATTCATTTCTGGGTCTTCAATTCTATTCCATTGATCTACCTGTCTGTTGCTGTACCAGTACCATGCAGTTTTTATCACAATTGCTCTGTAGTACAGCTTGAGGTCAGGCATGGTGATTCAACCAGAGGTTCTTTTATTGTTGAGAATTGTTTTGGCTATTCTAGGTTTTTTATTATTCCAGATGAATTTGCAAATTGCCCTTTCTAACTCAATGAATAATTGAGTTGGAATTTTGATGGGGATTGCAATGAATCTGTAGATTGCTTTCAGCAGGATAGCCATTTTGACTATATTAATCCTGCCAATCCATGAGCATGGGAGATTTTTCCATCTTCTGAGATCTTCTTCAATTTCTTTCTTCAGAGACTTGAAGTTCTTATCATACAGACCTTTCATTTCCTGAGTTAGAGTAACACCAAGGTATTTTATATTATTTGTGACTATTGTAAAGGGTGTTGTTTCCCTAATTTCTTTCTCATCCTGTTTATCCTTTGTGTAGAGAAAGGCCATTGATTTATTTGAGTTAATTTTATATCCAGCTACTTCACTGAAGCTGTTTATCAGGTTTAGGAGTTCTCTGGTGAAAATTTTAGGGTCGCTTATATATACTATCATATCATCTGCAAATAGCGATATTTTGACTTCTTCCTTTCCAATTTGTATCCCTTTTATCTCCTTTTGTTGTCGAATTGCTCTGGCTAGGACTTCAAGTACTACATTGAATAGGTAGGGAGAAAGTGGGCAGCCTTGTCTAGTCCCTGATCTTAGTGGGATTGTTTTGAGTTTCTCTCCATTTAGTTTGATGTTGGCTACTGGTTTGCTGTAGATTGCTTTTATTATGTTTAGGTATGGGCCTTGAATTCCTGATCTTTCCAAGAGTGGTAATAAGGACACATGCTCCACTATATTCATAGCAGCCTTATTTATAATAGCCAGAAGCTGGAAAGAACCCAGATGTTCCTCAACAGAGGAATGGATACAGAAGATGTGGTAATTTACACAATGGAGTACTACTCGGCTATTACAAACAATAAATTTATGAAATTCTTGGGCAAATGGATGTATCTGGAGGATATCATCCTTAGTGAGGTAATCCAGTCACAAAAGAAGTCACTTGATATGCACTCACTGATAAGTGGATATTAGCCCAGAAACTTAGAATACCCAAGATACAATTTGCAAAACATAAGAAAATCAAGAAGAACAAAGACCAAAGTGTAGATACTTCATTCTTCTGTAGAATAGGAAACAAAACACCCATAGAAGGAGTTATAGAGACAAAGTTTGGAGCTAAGAAAAAAAGATGGACCATCCAGAGACTACCCTTCCCGGGGATCCATCCCATAATCAGCCACCAAACCCAGGCACTATTGTATATGCCAGCAAGATTTTGCTGAAAGGACCCTGATATAGTTATCTCAAGAGAGGCTATGCCAGTGCCTGGTAAATACAGAAGTGGATGCTCATAGTCATCTATAGGATGGAACACAGGGCCCCCAATGGAGGAGCTAGAGAAAGTACCCAAGGAGCTGAATGGGTCTGCAACCCTATAGGTGGACCAACAATATGAATTAATCAGTATCCCCAGAGCTCGTATCTCTAGCTGCATATGTAGCAGAAGATGGCCTAGTCAGCCATCATTGGGAAGAGAGGCCCATTGGTCTTGCAAACTTTATATGCCCCAGTACAGGGGAATGCCAGGGCCAAGAAGTGGGAGTGGGTGGGTAGGGAAGCAGGGCAGGGGGAGGGTATAGGGGACTTTCGGGATAGCATTTGAAATGTAAATAAAGAAAATATCTAATTAAAAAAAAAAAAGGTAGCAAGGCCTCCTAACCAAGGAGCCATTTCTCCAGCCCATTATTTTATTGTATTTATTTATTTATTCTGTGTGCATGCCATGGAGCCTATGTGGAGGCAGAGGACAATTTGCAGTACTTTACTCTCTCCTCCCAATATTCAGGGGATTAAGCTCAGGTTGTTTAGCTTAGAGAGTAAACATGTTTGCCCTCTAAGCTATCTTGCCAGACCTGTTCATTACATCAGTAATTTATGGTATTAACTACTGCTGGGGAATTGAAAAGATAGTTCTGATTGATTGAGTGACTTTGCTTAATCAGTTTATAGTTCACTGATCCTCCCAAACCACCCTTCACCACAGACAACATTGTGAAAGAGGAAGCAGAAAGAATCCAAGAGACAGAGGATGAAAAGGAGAGCTGTGAAATGCTGTCTTCTAGTCGAGGTGTGACTATTGCCCTCATAAACCAGCTGCACTGGTTCCCTGTGAGAGACCTACACAAGATTAGCTACTATCCTAACATAAAGAGGGTAGGTGATCTCCAAGTCCCAAGCCCGGAGAACTCCTGGCAGTTGATAAATACTAAGAAAGGGAAAAAAAATCACTCTTTTTTCAAAATATGGCCACAGGTAGAATTCCTATAATCTAATAGACTGGCCTCATAACCATGCACATATGGGCATCACCTACTGGTCTTTAAAGACAGGAAGCTTGGGAAAATGTGGGATATGTTGGAAGACTATGGGATGAGTTGGAAGGAAAGGGTATAGTTAATATTTCATTCTGTACATGTACAAACGTCTCAAAAATAAAGACAAATTTTAAAATACTTTTTTAAAGATGAGAGCCTTATCTTTGGCCCTCTTTCCATAGCTCTCATCTGAAGTCCACCGTGGCAGGCCTCTTCTCCAGCACTGTGCCTGTACAGAAGAGATAACATTACTCCTTACAGTGACTTTACACCTATGCTATTCACATCACGTTCAGAAACCCCTTGGCCTTTTTATCTGTGGAATCTGAGAGAATGAGATTGCCAGAGCTTATGCATATAATCTGGAAATCAATGCACGTGAGATGTGATGCTCATTCCTGTATATTGTACATACATAAGTCTAGAGAGACGTAAGCATAATCTTCAAAATTAATTTTCCAAAATACGTTATACACTGTATTTTTCTCCTGTCTGATCTTTTAATTCTGACAGGAGCTCTGTCCCTCCACAGTGGATAAAAACCACCCGTGTTCTTCTGTCTTCCACCTCCTTCCTGCAGTTCCTTGCCTCAGCCACAATACAAGCTGAATATATGCCTATACACATGGCATCCCAAATTATAACCTTCCAGTCCCGGGATTGTTTGCAAAGGGCTAAAAATTGCCACACTCATAAAAAAAACAAAACAAAACAAAAATGGCAACCTTGTTTGCCTTGCCAGTCTGTCAGAGCTTGAAAAACAAACTTCATACCAGAAAGACAAACACACACAGCAAACAAGGAGACTGGGAGGCTGACAGAGCAGAGAGAATTTCCAGGCCAGCGAACAGTGGCAGAGAGCATAGCCTGATGGGTATGGAAACGAAGTTGGCTGAGAATTCTGAGGGAGGAAGGGAAGTTGACCCTAGCCCTGGAAATTGGTGGCTGTAATGAAAACTTACCTTGTGAGTGGACCACCTTTCATATGCCAGGACACCCTGCGGCCAAGAGTAAACAGAGATGAAGGTACTTGTGAACTCCTTTATGTTTAGCCCTCTTGTGCCACTGCTGAGGGGAAGGCCTCGGATTCCCTGGGACTCCTGATACCTAACAGGATTTCCTCTGTAGTATAATGCCAGGTATGTGCATGCACATATGCAAAAGACACTGAAGTCCCAGTTTCTCAAGTCATTGTTGGAATGAATCGAAGGCTGTCAACTGCACATTTTCTGGAAGGCTCCGCTTTACAACCTCTGACGAGACACAGAATGAGAAGGCAACTTAGGCAGAGATTGATAACAACAGTTTATATTAATATTCCGTACACATCCTTTCTTCCAAGGACTCCAGAGTGCCTGCAATGAGATTGGATACTGCCCCAGTGCGGGTTCCAGCGGGAATAAATGGCAGAGCTTGGCAGCCTCGGTGCAAACCTTAGCTCTGTCTCCAGAGGATGGAAACACAGAGCTGCACAGACGACAAACTGCAGCCTTTGTTCGTGTATGGTCTGCTGGGGCAAAGCTCAACAGCTACTGGACCCAGAAGCATCAAGGCAGTCTTGCTAGTTTTGAAAGCTTACCCGTCAATCACACCATGTAAGGACGTTTGGATTGTGGTGTGTAATCTCAACACAATACCATACCTGTGATGGAAGATTCCTATTTAGCCCCTGCAGTGGCCTTTCCCCTCAGATGAGACTCTGTGTGACTGACTAAGGTTGGCATCATTGTGACCATCCATCATTTCAATCAGTTTGGCCAGTAAGCAGCAATAAGGAATTGAACCCAGCCCCTCTTGGTCCCCTGTTTCTTTGCCTTGTTTCACGCCTGCCTTGAGGCATGCTGGCACCCTCCCCCATGGCAGGCTGAGGTAGAATCTAACATTTGCTTGCATGTGTCAGGTATCAGGTTCTTTTCACCTCATTGGGTCAAAGAAACAGAACTCAAAACTGCTAAAATTCCACCTTTCCCAAGTTTGGCACATCCCATTCCTCACACTGGATCTGGCCTTTCCTCAGTCCTCTATGAACAGTAAGATGTCTCACCACGCAGAGCCTGTGCTGATATCTCTGCATGCATCTCAGTGTCTTGCGCACCAATACTGAAGGTGGCCTGGAGGACAGTGTCTAACTTGAGTGCACAAATAGGTACAGAACATGGCCTGTGTCGTTGTTCTTTGTTTCTTTGCTTAATTCTCTAACTGGACAAGCATGTATTGGTCATTTACTATGCATTATTTATAGGTGCAGACTGACTGGTCCCATGCCTCATTTTCCTCTGCTATAGTGTTTACAGAGATCCCAGCTACTTACACTCATGAGTGAGAGTTAATGTGGCCAGCGTAAGTAACAGCTAAGGTACTTAGGCTTTTGTCCCAGGTTTCAGCTTCAGACCTACTACCAGGGATAGCAACACCAACACAGTCCAGAATCAAGAGATATGAGCAAAACATCACGGCTGGCTCCCCTTCTTAAAGCAGAAAAAGACAATTGCTACCTCAAAAGAGAAGGATTGGAAAGATATTGGACTGAGTTGAGTTTAACAGATTGAACTAAATTTAATTTTCCTGTGGTTGAGCTGGAACTAAATGTGGAATGAGTGGAGTCTATGTTTGTTTGTTTTTTCGAGTGGAGTCTATGAAATGGCGAGGGTGTCACATCCCCCACCCCCCCAGCTGAGCGCTAAGGACTAATCACACAAGTTCCATATCGCATGGCAGCCTGGACGTGTAGCAGACATGTCTTCCTTGTTTCTCTAAGCTGACTGCTTGTCTCAGTAGGAAGCTCCACCCACTGGAGGTCATCTGTACATTATGACAGGATGGGCAGGTAACAAGACTCTTGTGCATACTCATACAAGTATCCGTCATGCTTGGATTTCCTTTTCTGGGCTCTCTCCTGGCTAACAGATAGGACAGTCAGCTACAGAAGGGCTATGCGCCCCCAGTGTAGAACAGCCCCACACGAGGGAAGAGGCTTGAGTAGAAGGAATTGAAAAAAGAGAGCCATGGCCAGACTGCTTTGCCCTGTCTTTTAAATTGATCTTAATGTGTTCTAGTAAATTTTGTCATGCACCATCTAAAAGGACTGGGGTGTCCCAACTGAACAACCCCCACATGAGCAGTGTCCACAAGGCCACTGCTTCACTGGGAGGTCCCAAGTATATGCAGAAGAAGGGCTTCCATTAACACTCCATTTTAGAAGTTAGGGCGATGCTTTGGTGGAATGAGGTGGCACATCAGAATCACCTAGGAAACTAGCTGAGTGCCAAGGTTCTGCCAGCAAGCACTGGCTCTGCTCTCAGGCTTCAGTCCCATGGGAGACCAGTCAGTTGCTTGAGGCAGCTAGCGCAGTAGCATGAGCAATAAATTCCTGACCTCTCCCTCACATCCCTGCTAGAAGCAAGGAGGGTCTCTGCCACCTGTCAGCTTAGCCTGGATGGAGACCGGCCTCTCTGGAGTTTTCTTGATCCTCCCAGATCCCTCTGGAATTCTGGAGAACCCTGTGCAGCATATGTTATAAGTCTGGTCCTGATTCTTCATCTATGAAATCCAAAACAGAGCTGTCACTATCCTGAGACGCCATTTTCTCTTTTCCCAATTCCGTTCCTTCTCCTCCTTCATGATGGATCCTGGGTGTCCTGTGAGAGGAGAGAGTAAAGGGGGCCTCCTTGTTTTTGTTTTTTTTTTAACACATTATTTCCCAGATTTCTGGCCTGAATCTTTTCCACTGAAAGCCTCGTATTTGATGTCATGACACCAGAAGAAAGGATTTCCCTTCCTCTGCTCCTTGATGGTAGACATTTCCTGGAGACAGTTGAAAGACAGGAGACTAACCACAGCCCAGATGCATCTGCCCAGAAATCCTGTAAGGAAATAATGGGGAAAAGTCACAAAGGAAACCATCAGCTTAGGGCTCACAACCATATCCTGTGCTGGTGTCTTGCAACACAGGCACTTCCCATTTCAGCTTGTTCTCCTGTCTTTGTCTATGAATCATGTTGACTAGAAGCTCTGATCTGTTTCATAACTGCGGAAAGAGAGTGCGCAGGAATTACTGAGTCCCTCCACAAATATGAACAGGATGCCAGACACATGGCTAATGGATAAACAAGTTACAGGATTTATTGCTAAAGTAGATCTGAACAACTTGAGGCTATAGGTTGTCTAATTTAGAATTATGTTTTCTCAACTATCTATTTTGGATTGAACTGTCCTTCCCGCATAAAAAAAAAAAAATCTATACATTGGAGTCCTATCTCAGAATGTTAAGATGCAACTAAATTTGGAGACAAGGCCTTTAGGGATGTAACTGGGTTTCAGTGGGTGGGTTCTGATAGAATAAGAATGTTATCATCATGAGAACAGTAGATAGGACACTGTGGGAGCCAAAGAAGCCAGGCTAAGGAATGGAGAGGAAACCAGAACCTGGCCACATACAAGTCAAAGAGGAAGGCGTCCTCAGAAATCAAAGCAGTCAGTGGCTTGACCTTGGATAGCTAGGATCCAGAACTAGGAGAGAGTAAATATCCATTGTTTAGGCTCTCAGCCTGGAGTGTTTTAATTTCACAGCTTAACAGACAGATGCCCTAACTCCCTGCCATGGTTAAGACATGCCTGTTTGACAAAGTCCTGGAATTCCAGAGAGACAGACAGGCTTTATTCCTTTGAGATTTGTTGTTCATGTTTCTTCATCCCATAAGTGCCTGCCATTTGCTGGGCCTCCTGCTGACTCTAGAAAGACAGAAATGGAAATAGCCTCTTCCTGTAGCCAAGAAGATGCTGTCTAGGACAAATTGGGCGTATAGGCAAGGATGCTTTACTATGGAAGGGATGATCAGAGGAACCAGTTCCCTGAATGGTCGGCCTAGCAAAGAGCCATTCATTGTGGTACTCAGGTTCTTAGGGAAGACTTACAGAAAATAAATCATGAATGCTTTCTTAACAAAAGAGAAGAAAGAGTAAGAGAAAGCAGAGCTCTCCATTCTGAGAAGCCTGGCTTCTTGGGCTCTCAGGGCACTGCCGCTCCCTGTAGGCCAACTCTCCCTTGTATCTGCTCAGCCTTACACTTGGGCATCCTATCCTAGGCCTTGTTGAAAGGCTGGCACATACCTTGGCATCCCTTGGGACAGTTCTCTGGCTGGTGTAAATGCCTCCTTCCCGTCTGCTCTCTAACACATTCCCCCTCTTCCATTTCAACTTCACTGGATACTCACCTCCTTGAGGCATTTTTCCAAGATAGCTCCACATGGAAGGAATCATTCTTTCTTTGGCCCTATCAAAGTCTTTGCAGACAATGATCTGTGGCCCGTGTGAATCACTGTCCCCTTGGTTTATTTATATATCTGGTTCTCTTTATTAGTACACTAGTCTCTAGCAGTCATCATGACTTATATTACTTTATCTTCCGTGAAGTTAGAATACAACTGAGCTGATCAGCAGGTATCCTGTTAGGAAATGAGAATGGCTGGCTTATATAGGAGAGTCAGGGTCCTCGTCACTTGGCTGTAGGCAGATTTGTAACATAGACCATTCTTGTTTTGTGATTGGCTAGGCTAAAGCATGGATGTCTTCCTCTCCATGTTCTCAATCCTGTGGTCAGCAAAAGGGGTAGAGAAGATACATAAATCTCTAAACCTAAGCAAGAATTTGCACAATGTAATCCTAATTTCTATAAAGCACGGAGAAAAGAGAAAAAAAGACTTGGAGGGAAAAAAAAGCAGAAAGTAAAAAGAGCCAATATGGACTTGGCCTTCACCAGAGATCCACACAGCTTTGGGGACAGATTTCCTAAGCTGAAACTTGAAGGGAAAATGCTCGGGTATTATGCCACCCTCCCCAGAATTTTAAGCAGGGGCAAGTGAATGTTTCCCCAGAATCCCCTATCGATTGCAGCGACTGACATTCACGTGGGTCCCGTGGCACCTGCTTCCACCAAATGCTAGTGTTTAACATTTCCCATAGTGTTTCTAAACTCGAACTTGCTCACTGCTACCATCTAGTAACAGATGCAGCAGAGAAAACCTATCCGAAAGTGGGTGGCTTATTATGAACAACTGAGGGTCTATAAAAAAATCTCAACAAGAGCTGGAAGAAAAAAAATTAAAAACTGCCAGCAGAAGCTCAAAAAAAAAAATCTCTTCATAAGAAAACTGAAGAGTTCTCTGGAAGCCCTACAAGTGTGGCAGGGGTTGGTTTCAGCAGAACTCCACACCTTAGGATCAGTTCCTCAAAGTTCCCTCTAGCTTGAATGCAAAATGGAGTTATAGGTGGTATTAGTTGGGGTTTCTAGTTCTGTGATAAAACACACTGTGCACAGAAGCAGCTTAGGGAGGAAAGCATTCATCTCAGCTTACAACTGTGGGGTCACACTCTGTCACTGAGAGGAGTCAAGGCAGGAACCTGGAGGCAGGAGCTGATGCAGAGGCGATGGAGAGGTGCTGCTTACTGGCTTGCTCCCCGTGATTGCTCCATCTGCTTTCTTACAGAACCCAGGACAAGTTGCCCAGGAATAACATCACCTACAGTGGGCTTGTCCCTTCCACAACAATCACTAATCTAATGAGAAAATGCTCAACAGTCTTGCCTTTTGAGGCAGTTTTAAAGAGACATTTTTGTCAATTGAGAGTCCCTCTTCCTAACTGACCTTGGTTTGTGTCAAGTTGACATAAATCTAACCAACATGACTGACCCCATACATAAACACATCCCTATTAAATCATAAACATTCTTTCTTGTTGTCCCCAGGATGTAATATAAATAATAATATAACAACATAAAACTCTCTAATGATTTAAAGTCCCCAAATCTTTAAAAAAATCTCAATACGTCCAAAGTCTCTTTCAGAGTTCAAACCTCTCTAAAACATCAGATATCTCATCAGATGTCTCTCTAAAATAATTTCCAAGTCTTTATAGAATTCCACAGTCTTTTATTGTGAACCTCTATAAAAAAAAAAAGTCTCACACTTTTCTAGGTTTGTGTCAAGTTAACAAACCGACAGGCCGTGGCCCTGCCACACCCACTTTTCTGAGGTCTATAGCGGGGCCTCCCAGAAACAGCTTTCAGAGAGTGCAGACAGATGCAACGTAGCAAACATGTCCTCTCCTTGCTTCACCCTTCCTAATGCCATGGCAATAGCATAGCTGTCCTAAATTAAAATCACGCCCCACATCAATTCACTGTGATAGATCTCTGAACCTCTCTGGTCCAACCCAAAAGTTATAAGGCACCTGGAGAATTGAACATTTATGTAGCTAATGAATTTGTTGGGGAGTTTTTGGAGGATTGTGTGTGCGCACATGTGTACATGTGCATATGTACACGAGTGATGTAGCCCAGGCTAGTCCAGATGACGTTGAACTACTGATTCTCCTGCCTCAAGTTCCAGAGTACATGGGTTAAAAGTCTGGACCATCATACCCAGTTACCGTGGTATAGGGAGTCCAGGGCTTCATGCAATGCTAGGCAAGCACTTCACCAGCTCAGCTATATCACCAGCCCTAAGCACGGTAAATTTGAATCTTCAAGGCTGTGTATACAATATACAAATAAAAAAAGCCGATCATTGTAATTGGTATATTGGCTGCATAGTAAATTTTTAGCTACATTTTTTAAGTAAAATGCATTGTTGCAATTGCTTTCATGTGTTCCTTTTCCATAGTTGCTACAAAAAATTAAAATTATAGTTGTGATGACCCATGTGGCTCTTATCAAAATCAAGAGCATATTTTAATCTGATATATTTTATCTTATTGAAAACAGTGGATTAACTATAGAATCATTTGCCTGTGACAGAAGCCTGGGAAGAAACATAACAGCCTAGAGTCATGATGGAGAGAGCCAGTCAGCAACACTGACATCCAGGGATGCAGGCAGCTGCTTCAGTCACACATGGAGCCTGGCCTTGAATTTGGATTGACTTTTTCCCAGCACAAGTTCCTAACATGTTCTCATAAAATGCATTTAGCAACCCACTCTCCTTAGACAGACATTGTCAGGAAGCCATGGTTTCAGCATCTGCTATGGAACAGTTTTGAAGTCCCTGGTCACTCATATATCCATTGAGCATTTCCCAAGCCTTTTCTACCTGCCAGAAACTGAACCCTAATTATAAGGAAATGTAGCAGGAGGTGTAGCTCGTGTAATGAAGTTCAAGGTGAGCAGAGAAGATTTACTACACCGGCATGGCTGACAGTGAAGAGGGCTTCTCTGAGAACTTGATGGCAAGTGTCACCTACTAGGTAATATTGTTCAGGTTCCAGTGGTTAGTCACCTGCAGGTACTATAGTGGATTGAAATGTCAAGAGCAAGCTGCCTATAGACCAGAGGCATGGTGCCTTTAGTGGACCAAGGCCAGAAGCCCTGATATGACAGAATGAAGAGGAAAGACTTTATGAGAACAATATTCCACATTGTTAAGATGTGCACCCTTCTCTGGACTCTGAAGTAAGTAATAGTTTTGGCTCTAAGGTCTCATCTATTTATCCTCAGTCCTTAGTGAAAGATGATGTTCCCATTGTGAGATTTTGTATGGATTTAGGGAAAAGTGGGGTGGTTTTCCTGAGTTTTCAGTTGGTCTGGGGTAGAGGTCTAACCTCCTTCTGAATTGTCCAATTGTTAGTGTCTCTTGAAGAAAACCACTTCTCACACAAATTATCTGTGGGATGATGCAGTCTTTTCTAGAATATTATCATTTACTTTTAGTGTTAGAGAAGCACTTGCCTGACACATTCAGAGCTTGACTTGCCTAGGTTGTCCTTCTGTGCTTTGATACTTTCAGGAAGTTCAGAGTCTTCCTGTGATATGACACTTCATGAGTCACTGGTCACGTTGAGTCCCAATGCTCAGCTATAGCAAAGACTCAGTATAGCAAAGACTCTCTCATTTTTCCCTAATAGAGGCTTCTATCTAGAATTTATAGCACAGCTCAGTCAGAGGAAATAATCCATTTCCCCAAGACAATGCCCAAATACTCAGCGCCATTATTCACTCGAAAACTGTGAAACCAAGAATGGCGATCTGCAGAAAGCTGAGTATGAGGCATTGCATGATGGTCCACGCCTGAGCCCTCAGCAGCTATGGTGACCTGTGCAGGGAAGATCAGTCCATCAGCATTCTCTTAAGAGGCAGAGAGCCTCATGGCCACCACTCCACCCCTGAGGATCTATATGTAGTTACTGGTTGTTGGGTTAGGAGGGACATTTTCCTCAGTGGTGTAGCCTCTGGGAGGTGTCTATGCTCCTGTAAATACCCTACTCCCTTGTGCATATAAGCAGCCCCAATTAAACTCACAGAGTCTCTACCTTTTTCAAATAAGAAAAGTAGAACTGGGACTATTTGGAAAGAGGGAGCACATCACAACATCAGAAGTGAAAGGGACCAAATGGGGTGAGGGGTGATATGATCCAATAGCATTATATGCATGCATGGGTATATGTAAAGGTCATAATTAAAAAGTTTTTCCCAGTGTAATAAATTCTACTTTAAACCGTGTGTGTGTGTGTGTGTGTGTGTGTGTGTGTGTGTGTGTGTGTGTGAAGAAAATCACAGCATGGCATCAGTTCTATTCTCTGGGGTGACTATCAGCACAGATACAGACAATAACCAATACTAGGATCTGAAGAGCTGAGTCTCCACACATTGCTGGTAATTTCACCTTGTGGTAATCACTTTCAGTTTCTAAAGAGTTAAACATAAAATCACCAGATGACTTAGTAATTCACCTCCTTAAAGAATTAAAAACATGAATGAACAGTCACAGCAGTGTGTTTCAACCCCCCTAAAAGCTTCCCCCAAACCCTTACAGTATAGGCACACCACACACAGTTATGCCAATGAATCACCATACCCAACAAAACCACCCAAGAACTAAGTTTCTGCTGGGACTCAGTGGTTCTAGTGTCAGCAGATTAACAAACCTTGACAGTTTCCTCACAAAGGCCATCCAACCACACACAAACACAATTGACTGAAGGGTCAGGCACATTGTGAGGAGGTAAAAATGACATCAGAGAGCTCATCAAGAGCCACTGAGAGGAAACTATGGGATGGGGCGCTCTGAAAAGGGGCTTCTAATTCCTCATTCCCATTTTACTTTCACACTGAAAGAAGCTGTGGTCTGTATAGAAAGGAAAGACTCATTGGTCCAAGGTAACAATGTCACCTCCTCTCTGCAATCAACTGCTAAGTTCTCTAAGAGCAAGATAATGCTAAGAAGGAAAAGGGACCCTGAGACGTTATAGATATGAAGTCAGAAGACCTGGTTTGGAAAATCACCCTACTGGGCCACATTTCAGGATCATGAATGTGCAGTGGCACCATGCCCTGCATGGGGATGGGTACACAAACAGGGATACACTCTAGGTGCCATGCTGAACCTCATATGGGAGATTGAGGTTGTGCAGACAAAACACCCACACTACAGTCAGCTCAGCTCACAGCTCTAGGAAATACGATTTCCCAATGGTAGAAGAGAGAAGTGCCAGGCCAGGGAAAGCTTTCCCAGAAAGTTTGATACTAGGTCCTGTAGGTAGGAACAATATCAGTGTAGGATACAGACTATCAATGGTCACGCAAGGCTCCAGCCCAAGGACAGTGGGTCTACCAACACCAAATAGCTGTCCCTGTTGGCTAGTCCAAATTCTGAACAAAACCTGAGGAATCAGTGACCAGTGGAAACCAGAGTACTTGTCAGCTTCATATGGGTATAGAGGGCTAGCAAGAGAAGAACCTGAGTGGCTCACTCTAAACACACTGCTTGCAGAGGCAGGATGAACACTGGTTACTGCATTTGAAGTCTACCATCTGGCCGAGGGACACAAATCAAGTGATGCTCAGGTTGAATTCAGACCCACATTTCTAAGACGAAGACCAACTTCTCTTCCCTTAAAGGCACAGCAAGAATAGAGTGGAACTGTGCAAGTTGCACAGGGCTCAGTAGCTGCTAGAGGAAGCTGATACCAAGGATGCTAATGGGCTCCCCCCACCTCTGGGCTCTCTGGAACTGGCAGTGTTCATTCACACTCTCATCTCATCTGGACGTCATGGCAAGCACATAAGGCAGAAATAGAGAGACGTCAGATGTCAAGGAACGGACTCAACAAAGAAAAAGGAAGAAGCCTAGTAAGTATGGAGCAGAGGACTACTGCCTTCATTCTCTCCAAGGCTCATAGCTGATGTCTCATCCCTATGGCCAGACTCCTGCCCAGGAAGCAAGCTGAGAGTATTTCCAAGGTCACATTTACATGGAATTTATGCTGGAGGCTTTTATATGTCTTTCAGCCAACTAGTTGGGCTGAATGCCTTTCCTCGAATAGGAACATAAATTGCATTGAATTAACTTTCCTAGAAAAAAGGAAGAGATAGAGCAAGAACAAAACATGCTTTGGCTTCATCCTAATTTAGCTCCTGGTTCCTCCTTTGTATCACTCACTAGGTGTGATCGGCTTTAGAAAATGCAATTGCCAAATTGAGACTCTCTAGGAAAATCTTTCTCGTGGTTCTCCTAATGTGCTGTACCAAATGTCCCTAGGGACATCCAAGGGAATATGAACTGTGTTCTAGAGAGGCCAAGAGGTTGTGGGGACATTCCCTTGCTTGGTACCATCTTCATCTTTAATTGAGAGGTAGGAGATCCCTACTGCTTATGCCAATGGATAGTGGGGATGACACCAAGTGACAGAGCAGCACAGGAAAGGTTCAACTAGGATGCTAAAGATATGAACAGATGAACTTGCCATGTACATATCTCAGAGGCCACCAACATACGCCACAGACTCCAGGGACAAACATGACAGACTCAGAAGTTATCTGACCATGTACAAGTCCTATCCCCATACTGACCAGCTATCAACTGGCGACTTCATCACTTGTGATAGGGTTGTTTCATCATCCTAGCTCCTAGGTCATCTGCAGAAATTCTGGTTGATATAAATGGTACCGTGCTCTGTTAAGCACATTTCTTAATGGTTTTCCATCCACAGTGAATTCTTCCATTGACCCATTCATCCCCCTATCTACCTCTGTGCTCAGGGTGGAGGTAGGAGAGCTAACACAGTATCTTGTCTACACCATATTTAATCCTCTCAAATCTGATCTTTCCTCATGCTCAGAACCTCAAGAAACAACCCATCTCCCTTCTAGAAGGCTCCTTGTGTCTCCAATAACATTAGTGAAGTCAGATGTTTTTAAATAAAAAAAAATCAAGCAATGATGACTTGGTCCATAGTCCAGCTGGTAGAGTACTTGCCTAGTATCCTAGTTTGTTTCTAGTCCTGTAGTAAAATTCCATGACCAAATAACATGGGAAGGAAAGGGTTTATTTGGCCTAAACTTTCCAATCACAGTTCATCATGAAGGGAAAGCAGGGGAAGAACTCGTAACAAGAACCTGAGGCAGGAACTTAAGTGGAGACCTCAGAGGAACGTGGCTTGCTCAGCCTGCATTTTTACACAACCCAGGACCATCCTCCCACGGGTGTAACTATTCACAGTAGTCTGGACCCTCCTGCACAAATCATCCATCAAGAAAACTCTCCCCACAGTCTTGCCTCCAGGCAATATTATGAAAGCAGTCCTTAAATTAGGATCTCCTCATAGGACTCTAGTTTGTGTCTGGTTGATGTAACCCTAACCAGCAGAGCAGGTTTGGCACCTTCCCTTTAATTCCAGAGCTCAGAAGCCAGAGGGAGGGGATTCATATCGATTTCACTACCTGAAGCACTGGCTTCAGGGAAGGATGGCAAATATAATAGAGAGGGATCCAGGAAGATACCATGCATCAATTTTTGCCCTCCATATATGTGGACTTTTGCATGTTCTCTCTGTGTGTGTCTGTCTCTCTTTGTCTCTGCTCTGTCTCTCTATCTCTGACTCTCTCTCTCTTTCTCACTCTCTCTCACATCCACAATCATATAATAATAATAATAATAAATAATTAATAATAAAATTAGCATTCCCATCACAGTAAGTCAGCCCCTTTTGGTTCCTCTAGCCTGACCTCGTGTCATTCCTTTTGACACTTTTGGGCTGGGACACACTCTCGTCCTTCTGCTTCCCCAGTGTACAGGTCTCTCCAATGTCAGAAGCTTCACAGACAGCACTTGTTCTGAAGAACTCTCCTCATAGTCTGCCTCCACACTCTGAGGGAGAGTGATCCCTAATACTCAGCGTGAAAGGTCTTCCAGAAAATGCATCCTACCCTCCATGGCACACATCACAGATTTAAAGTATATATACATATGTATAGGCAGAATTTAGATCTGCACCCAACACAGTATCTTCTAGACACTCTTGCCTGCATGCTGCTTCATCTGTCATCTGGATAGAATCTGGAATTTACACTGGAACTGAATGACTTGGGTGAAAACCAAGGGGGAGAGAAATCCCATATTGATTTCTTATTCTTACCCAATACTCATGTAATTGTAAGTTTCATAAAATTTCTAGTGGTTTGTCAATTTTTTTTCATGCATTTTAGCTAAACATGCCTGGAACATTGTCAACAGGCAATGTCATCCTAGGATTTTATCAATTTAACACACACCTAGGAAGAGGAAACCTCAGTTGAGGAATTGCTTCTGTCAGATTGACCTTTACATCTGTCTTTGGGGGCATTTTCTTTATTAATGATTGATCACCCAGTCCTCTTGTGGGTACTGCAGTGGTCCTCTATGGTCTTTGCTTCAGTTCTTGTCTCTAGATTCTTGCTTTGAGTTCCTGCCATGGCTTCCTTCAATGGTTGACCATAAGCTGTAAGTTGATATAAATATTTTCCTTTCCAAGTAGTTTTTGGACAGTTTTATCACAGCAACAGAAATCAAACATGACAGGGAAAACTGGATACTCTCCTTTCATCTTGGCATTTGTTCCATGCATTGGAAAGCCACAAAAGATAGAAACCTTTCTTATGCTTTTAACTTATTATTTTTTTTTTATTTTTGACATTTTCATTCATGTACATACAGAATTTGGATAATTTTCATTCTCCATTAATTTCTTTCACCTATTCATCTCTCTCCAACAAAAGCCCTACTTGCAAGGAGTGCTCTCTGTCTCCATTATTTTTATATCTTCACCAGTATTGTCCCTCCCATGCTAAAGAACTTCTGCACTGAGGAATTTCAGTATAAACTAAAATAAATGAATAAATAAATAAATAAATAAATAAATAAAATAATAAAATGTTTGCATAAACATCATACAAAATTGGACATAAACCATTAAAAATGATGTGATCAAAGTCATAGAAATATAGAATATAGATACTGAATGTAAAAAGTTTAGACATGGGGCTAGGGAGACATCTCAGTGGAAAAAGTGTTTGTTAGACAAGCATGAGAACCTTAGTTAAGATCCCCCCAAACCCACACAAAGCCTAATGCAGTGGTATGCACTATGCCTGTAATTCTAGCACCCCTACTGTGAGATGGGGGGTGGAGACAGGAGAATCTCTAAAAGCCAATGGGCCAGCTTGCCTGATGTACATCATAGCAAACAAGAGACCCTTCCTCAGACAAGTTGGAAGGAGAAGACCCAAACCCAAGGTTGTCCTCTGACATCACAGCATGCATGCCCAGATTTATGCACACTGACACACACATGCAAACAAATATATCACATACACATGCATACTCACACAAAGATCAAAAAACTTTGTGTTAACACAAAAAAGTGTAATTATCAGGGGAAGTTGTCATGTCACTTGTCTATTCATGTATATAATTTCAGTAGTGTTAAAATTAAAATACACTGTTATATACTTAAAATAAATGTACATTTTATATTATAAATAATCTAGACATATTTGAACATATGTAAATAGAATCTTAAAATCTATCCATATATATATATATATATATATATATATATATATATATATGGCTAGATCTATAAATGAGTATATATATGTAATATGTATATATGTATGTATGTGTATATATATGTATATATATATATATATATATATATATATATATATATGTATATATGCTTTGAAAAGAAATGTAAAGTCCTTATTTTTATGATAGAAGAGTTTGTGGTTAACCTTGGCTCCAGAGTATCATAGAGGCAGTTACAAGCAACCAATGAAATACACAGCTGTGCAAATATCAGCTGTGCGAGAAAAGCGATAGCATGTGAGGGTCATGACGAATCATCAGACCGTATCATCATAATTTGCTCCTCGCTGGAGGCTAAACCCCTGATTCTGAAGCCCAGAAATTCCTTCTCTATTTGACTTACTTCACAGTTTTAGTATGTGTCTTCTTATCCCTAACTCTCAGTTTGTCATTACAAGAACATGTCATGTCTTACATTCTGGTCCAACACATTGTCAGCACCACATGGAATCTTTGCTTTCTGCCACTCTGCTAGGCTCCATCATAATTAGTGGCCCACTCTTAATATTTCACCAATGAGCCATCCTCATGCATTACAGAAAACAAAAACCACAAAACCATCTACAATAAGGGGACTGCCTCATGCCTTCAGTTGTGAGCAAATGCAGGCTCACCCACGCCGCAGGTCCCTGGTCCTGTTCTTGCTACCTTTTTAGGGTGCTCCTTTTCCTCATCCCTAGAGCTTGTTCCATTTCCTGACCTGATTTTTCCTTCATCATTTCTTTTTCTTTCTCTTCATATTCTGCTTAAGCCCAGTACATGTAGTCCCAGATACTTGACCATCTGAGCTGAGAGGATAAGCTGACCTCTTAAATTTGAGACCAACCAGGGCAACATGGGATGTAGATACTCAGACTCAAGCAAAAACAAAACAACTTCATTCTTTCTGCTGACTTCTTCTCTTGACGTCTATACACATGTAAATTTACTCCCTTATGAAAAAAAATCAGCTTCTATCTATGACAGAAAAGTGCAACCATGACATTGAAACAATACAGTCTCCTAAATAAGACCCACACTGTGCCAACAGGAGTGGACATGCCAATACAGATGAGAGAAATCTCTCAGGGCCACACCCTTAGATGGAGAGTTATAGGGAACCCATGGCTGCTGAGAGAGGAGGATCAGTCTTCTCTAGGACTGAGCCCACCAAAGAATTATTCAATCCCAAACGGTCACACATACATACCTGTGGACCCATAAACATGTACTAATAATATTAAATGGACTCACAAGGTACACACACAAACACACACACACACTTATACTTAAAAGAAAAGGTCATGGATTTGAGAGGTAGTGAGGGTATACAAGAGGATGTGGAGAGGGGAGAGAGAGGGGTGGCAATAATTAAACTATAGTTCCCACAAGTGAAATTATTTTTAAATAATTTAATGAGTGAGGAAGAACAATCCAGTTTAGACAGACTTTTTTAGTTCATGCATAGAAAAACTGTCATCTGAGAGAAGTTTTAGGGGAATAATATTAAACCCTAGTTACAATCTTGTCCTTATGTGTGATTGAACGTGTATATGATTAAAGTTAGATGCATCATGGGAAGTAAAAGAAAGAGAGGTAAAGGTTATACAACTCAAGTGTGTCAGTGGAAGAAGGGAACAATTCTTGCTATATCCTATATCCACAGGCTCCCAAAGGAATCCCCAAATAAAACCAGAGACCCTAGACACTCTCTAACTCATGTGGCACTCTATTCCTCTTGGTAGCATATCTGACCTGCATTATTATTTTGCTTTGAATAAAATTTCCTTGCTACATCACAATCTATATTAGTTTTTATCTTAGATTTTTGAATAAGATGCCACAAATCTGGTTTGTTGGAGACTAACTTCTTCAGTTCTCTATATATTTTGGATATTATCCCTATATCAGATGTAGCATTAGTGAAGATCTTTGCCCAATCTATATGCTGCTGGTTTTGTTCTATTGACAGTGTCCTTTGCCTTACAGAAGCTTTCCAGATTCATGAGGTCCCATTTGTCTACTGTGGATCTCAGAGCCTGAGCCATTGGTGTTCTGTTCAGGAAGCTGTCTCCTGTACTAATGCATTCAGAGGTATTTCCCAGTTGTTCTTCTGTGAGATTTAGTGTATCCAGTTTTATGTTGAGGTCTTTGATCTACTTGAACTTGAGTTTTTGCAGGGTAATAAATACGGAACTACTTGCTTTCTTGTACATGTAGACATACACTTAGACCAGCACAATTTGTTGAATATGCTTTTTATCTTTCACTGTATGGTTTTTGCTTCTTTGTCAAAAATCAAGTGTCCTTAGGTGTTGTGTGTTTATTTCTGGGTCTTCTATTCAATCCCATCGATCAACATGTCCATTTATGTACCAATACCATGCAGTTTTTATCACTATTGATTTGTTGTACAGCTTGAGGTCCCACCAACAACTGGAGTCTAGGCTCTCCCTAAAGCCTTACTGTGATATCCATTCCCCAGCAGGGCAGCCTTGTCTGGCCTCAATGAGAGAGGATGTGCCTACCCTGGCAGAAACTTGATGTACCAAGGTTTGCGAGATACTGGGGTGCTCTGAGGTAAAGGGGGATAGAGGGAGAGTCTCTGTGAGGGAGAGACAGGGAAGGGGGAAAGCATTTGATGTAAATTAATTAGTTAATTCAATGAAAAAAAGATACCATAAATCTGCATCTGTCCAGAACCCAGTCCAGATATCCGCCTCCAATAAATTGTGTTCCTGCAGTTTAGTTGAATGTCAGTAAGTCCAACATAACTGGTTTCCTCTCACTTTTGCAGTTTCTGTGCATTGGTACCTGCAGGACAGCTATTCAGAAAGGTACCCTATGTCCTGGTTATTCTTGGATGACTTACACTGATATTTTCATAGCATGAGATCAGTTATCATACTCTCTTTCTCCATCAGTGCTCACTGTATCAGGAGGCACAGTGACGGGGGCTTGGAGATGATTTATGACACAGGACACGGGTTTCTGTTTACACACTCATAAAGGCCATGCCTGTAAGATCTACAGAGCCAGTTTGCATCAGTGCACTGAGCTGAGATGAATAAATGAATAATTGCCTTGATCACATTAAGCAAGCATGTGTCATGTTGCTTTCCTACATCTGTTATTCACAACATAAACAAAAGGAGGCGGCACCAATTGCCAGTTACTTTGCTTTTGGGAACAATTCAAGGTGCCAAGATGGCTGGCCTCTGCAGACACCACACAGACATGGTGGTCTTGTTCTGAATACCCCAGATCAAATGTAATATATACTGGTGTGTTTAAAATCAGATGACCAAGTGAAAATTAGGGATTTTATATTAAATAGCCACTTGTTTTTCACAGCCCTCTAAGATTTAAATTTAATGTTACTCCAGGGTAAGGTAGAGAAAGGAGCTCTTTTAACAAACTTAAGATGTAACTATGATATGCAGCCAGGTTCAAGACCTCCTCTATCTGCGGCAGCTTCCAATGCAGATATCAGAATCCTCTTCCCACTGGTACCAGTGATGAGAAGACTTGGTCAGTTCTCACACAGATTTGATCTTTAGTGTCTGGATATGAGGCCAATGAGCATCTGTCAAGATATCCACATTTTCATATATTAGTACAAGGACTTAGGCTGCAACAAAGAACTTGGATGAAGGTAGACACTGAGCAGGCAATGTTTCCTGAGAATCACACAGAAGACAGAGATGGGAGTATCATAGTTGAAAAGTATATCATCAGCACATAACACTAACCAGGTAATTCAGCACATGGCACTAACCAGGTAACCCAACACACAGCACTAACTGGGTGACCCACCACATAGCACTAACCAGGTAACCCACCCCATAACACTAACCAGTTAACCCACCACATAACACTAACGAGGTAACCCACCACATACTCAGTCCTACAATCTCTCTGCCTCTTGGCAGCATAGCTTTGAAGCTGCTGAAAAGCTCCAGGTGCCAATCTGGATCATCATGTATATGGTGTCCACAATGCTTTCAAAAAACAGAAGGTGTCATTTGCTCCAGTCAACATAAACATACCTGAGAATGTTAGGACTTCCCAGAGTGAGTCAGAGAAGTTATGGCTTTAAAAAAGTGCTTATCAGTCTCTATTGTCCCTTGGAAGTCTCTGTTGTCCCTATATCACATGAAAGACAGTCCTTCCTATTGTTTTGCTATGAGATCACATGACAGCCCTGAGGCCAGCACCCCAGAGGAGCCTAGAAAATCTTTTGACATTCTCCAGACAGCTGCTTGTCACCTGTCAGAAGAGGCTATTCCACGGGCTGGACACTGGCATCAGTGTGCAGCTGGGTTTAGGTGGTCCAGCTGTGCATATATGCAGACAAATAATGTCCAGATTTCTGTGAGCAGGAGGAAATCAAGGAAGCAGCGAGGGAAGAGTGCAGAGTGCAGAGCTGTGTGAATAAAAAGGCAGAATTCACAGGGAGATGGGATGTTACCCAAGAACATATATTTATAGTGTATGGTTTTGCTTAGGGAATGATCTGCAATTTTTCTGAGGAGTAATCCACTGGCGTGTGTGGTTCCATGCTGTCCTGGTTTGAATGGAAACGTTCCCCACGGAGTCTGCGTACTGCTTCTGCCACCACTGGTGCTCTTTTAAGTCATTGTAGAAACTTTGAGGTTGGACTTGGGAGGGATGTTTGTAGCCTGGCCCTGTATTTGCCCACTTTTTACTCCATGCATAGCTGAGGCTGGAGAGTCTGAACTGCTTTGCATACTCAAGATGGTTAAGCAGTCTCCTTGACTCCACATTTAGATACCAGCAGCACATCTCTCTCTTTGTGACAATCACAAATGCCTGCCTGAACTGCCAAGTCCCAGCCTGCAGAGAGCTGCCCTTCCACTGAAACACAAATGACCTCCTTCATCTAGCTGCTGTCTCTGCTCTAGGGCAATGGCAGAAGAAATGGCATCAACGGAAACCATCTGCCCACAGCAGTTTCCACATTTATTCTGAACTATGCAGCTAATGCTTTTAACAACTCCTGCTTTAACATTCAGGAGGAACTTAGTGCTGGAGAACACATGAGAAGGGGTGAGGAAGCAAATGAGAGTTGGTTGGTCAGGCAGCTAACCACTTGCTCACTTTTCTGCCTACCTGTGTCAAGAGAGCAGCTAGCCCTGTCCTAAGACAATGTGAGAACCTGTTAATTTTTGAGATCAGTCTCTTCTAATGAGACTCCAGGAAGCTAGGACTACAGACATCTCATCAGCTGAAAAGAAGTGAGAAGAAGGAACACCTAAGACCTATAAACAATGCTGGACCTGGGGGTATATACCAGCCTGAAACTGGCTCTAAGAAAACAAATCTCTGGATGGAAAAGGAGTCCATAGGCCAACATTTATGGAACCTTCAGCTATCTCACACATTCAGATCTCTGCTTATATTCCAGAGAGTTCTTAGAATCATCTTAAGTTTCTTTTGTTTGTTTTTTGTTCTAGGGGGGGATTTTTGGTTGGTTGGTTTTGTTTGAGGCAGAGTCTCCTACTGTAGCCCAGTCTTCCCCAGAACTCACTTGTGATCTAGACTAACCTCTATCTTGAGGCAATCTTCCTGCCGGTATCTGATGAGTGCAGGGATGGATTACAGATGTGAGGCCTCCCATCATTCCTGGAAGTTGTTTGTTTGTGACCTAGGAGGAGGATCCTATATACAAAGGAGTGGTATGAAGCTCACAGAGTCAGGAGATGACATGGTCCAGCATAAACCTCCTTTTGTGTGTCCACCTCACTGTGGGGAAGATGAAGCCTGTTCAATTCAGCCACATCCACAAAGACAGAAAAACATGTCTTTAGGGCAGACTGACACTTCTAGTAGTCCTGGGCCTGAAAGGAAATGGGAGAGAGACAGTTGACTTCGTGGATCTTTTGGTCTCCATTTGAGAGACCTGCAGAACAGCCTGTGCCTGCTCCCAGGAACAGGACTGAGGCACAGGGTAAGCCTGTCCGAGACATGGCTAAACAGAATGCCTGTGTGGTGTGCTGAATAACACTGGAAAAAGAATTCTCAGTATCTCAGAGAGGGGGAAAGTCATGTGTGCAGAGGCAGGCAATATAAAGAGAGATTCATCACTTGTTCTGATAACTTGACAGTGAAATTAAAAAGCTTAATTATTTCAGCATGAATTTTGAGAGGCTTCTTTTCCCACTGAACATATGAAATAGTTTCGGAGCATTCCGCAGCAATAAAACATCTGTGACCCAATTTACATAAAACAGAATAAAACCAGGAGCCATTAGGAAAGCAAAGAGCACCAAGACAGTTGTGAGCAGTTGCTTCATTTTCGAACCGTAAATAATAAACCCTGTGCGAATTGCAGGTGAAGGAAAGGTCTGTGTGCATCTTCAATATTTGATAGATGGGATGGTTAGTCCCAGGACCCAGGATACTCCTGAGAAGAATGTGTAAAAGTCCTGGCAGATTGAAGGCCACGGATGAAAAGGTGACAGCTTTAGAAGCTAGTGGAAAACACAAGTGGATGGAAGAACATGCAAGACAGAAGCACAATTGAAACACAAATCACAAACGCATCACTGCAAATACCGATTCCAAAACACTTAGCAATGTCTTCCATCTGATTTCTTGTGCTGATAATTAAAAAGTGAGCACGAGGGCCGAAAAAGGTGTGATGGAACTATGGGGTTGGTCTTGATTCTGTCCTGGACATAACCACAGGCAGCACTGAGCAAAACCATCAGTAAAGAGAGCTGAGCTCTGAGCCACACCCTCTCGTTACACACTCACAGTTGGTGAGTGATCTGGTGTGAAGGAAATTATTTGAAACTGATATAATACCAGACAGAAATCTGGCCAAAAGAGTGTAGACAATATTTACACAAGGTATTTTGTTATCTAATGAATAGTAAAGAAAACCAGGCAATGGATGTGCTTTTGCTGTTATTGTTGTTGTTGTTGTTGTCATTCTTATATGACGATGTCTCAGCTAACCCATGGTTTGAACAAACAACAGATGAGTTTTAAGGCTTGCCCACTGGTACCTATTAAATTGTAGTCTATCTACTATACACCAAAAGCAGTGATATTCAAAGAATGCACATCATTCCTTGTTGTGTGATTGAAAACATCACGTTAGAGACTTCTTTTTTTTTTTTTTGAAAATTTCACATAGATCTTTATTGTAGTATTTCTTTTTTTTGTTTTGTTTTTTCTTTTTTTTTCTTCCCATTTTTATTAGATCTTTTATTCACTTACATTTCAAATGTTATCCCAAAAGTCCCCTATACCCTCCCCCATCCCCCGCCCTGCTCCCCTACCCACCCACTCCTACATCTTGGCCCTGGCATACCCCTGTACTGGGGCATATAAAGTCTGCATGACCAAGGCGCCTCTCTTCCCAATGATGGCCAACTAGGCCATCTTCTTCTATATATGCAGCTAGAGACATGAGCTCTGGGGGTACTAGTTAGTTCCTGTTATTCTTCCACGTATAGGATTGAAGACCCCTTCAGATCCTTGGGTACTCTCTCTAGCTCCTTCCTTGTGAGTCCTGAGTTCTATCTAATAGCTGATTGTGAGCGTCCACTTCCATGTTTGCCAGGCATTGGTATAGCCTCCCACAGCTATATCAAGGCATTTCAGCACTATCTTGCTGGCATATGTAATTGTGTCTATGTTTCGTGGCTGATTATGGGATGGATCCCCGGCTGCTGCAGTCACTGGTTGTTCCATCCTTTGGTTCAGCTCCATACATGATCTCTGTAACTCCTTCAATGTGTGCTTTTTTCATAATTCTAGGAAGGGGCGAAGTGACCACATTTTGATCTTCATTCTTCTTGAGTTTCATTTGTTTAGTAAATTGTATCTTGGGTATTCTAGGTTTCTGGGCTAATATCCAGTTATCAGTGAGTACATGTTATGTGAGTTCTTTTGTGATTGGGTTACCTCACTCAGGATGATACCCTACAGATCCATCCATTTGCTAAGAATTTCATATATTCATTGTTTTTAATAGCTGAGTAGTACTCCATTGTGTAAATGTACCAATTTTTTTGTATCCATTCCTCTGTTGAGGGACATCTGGGTTCTTTCCAGCTTCTGGCTATTATGAATAAGGCTGCTATGAACATAGCGGAACATGTGTCCTTCTTACCTGATGGTACATCTTCTGGATATATGCCCAGGAGAGGTATTGCTGGATCTTCTGGTAGTACTATGTCCAATTTTCTGAGGAACCGCCAGACCGATTTCCAGAGTGGCTGAACCAGCTTGCAGTCCCACCAACAATGGAGGAGTGTTCCCCTTTCTCCACATCCACACCAGCATCTGCTGTCAACTGAATTTTTGATCTTAGCCATTCTTACTGGTGTGAGGTGGAATCTCAGGGTTGTTTTGATTTGCATTTCCCTGATGATTAAGGATGTTCAACATTTTTTCATGTGCTTCTCAGCCATTCAGTATTCCTCAGTTGAGAATTCTTTGTTTAACTCTGTGCCCCACTATTTAATGGGGATATTTGATTTTCTGGTGTCCACCTTCTTGAGTTCTTTACATATATTGGATATCAGTCCCCTATCAGATATTGGATATCAGATCCTTTCCCAATCTTTTGGTGGCCCTTTTGTCTTGTTGACAGTATCTTTTGCCTTACAAAAGCTTTGCAACTTTATGAGGTCCCATTTGTCAATTCTTGATCTTACAGCAAAAGCCATTGATGTTCTATTCAGGAATTTTTCCCCAGTGCCCATATCTTCAAGGCTTTTCCCCACTTTCTCCTCTATAAGTTTCAGTGTCTCTGGTTTTATGTGGAGATCCTTAAACCACTTAGACCTTAGTACAAGGAGATAAGAATGGATCAATTCCCAATCTTCTACATGATAGTCACCAGTTGTGCCAGCACCATTTGTTGAAAATGCTGTCTTTTTTCCACTGGATAGTTTTAGCTCTCTTGTCAAAGATCAGGTGACCCTAAGTGTGTGGATTCATTTCTGGGTCTTCAATCCTATTCCATTGATCTACCTATCTGTTGCTGTACCAGTACCATGCAGTTTTTATTACAATTGTAGAGGCTTCTCCAAACAGAAACGCCTGCAGATTTCATCCCAAGCCCTGGAGGAACATGATAGAATGCATGTCTGAAGTGGCGCCTTCTGGCCGTAGACTTGTATCCCCTTCTTACACACACAGCAAAGCCCTTGTTGATCCACTCTTACTATGAAGATGACTTGTTTTATCTCCCAGGTGTTTGGAACCTCACGCTGAAGTAACACTGCTTTCAACACAGTCAGGTCTTCCATCTGCCATTAGGTTCAACAGAACAGACAAAGAAAGTGCCTTCTATGTGGCTTCAATATGCGCAAAGCAGACACAGAGGCATCTTGACTTGCAGTCATGGATACCTTTGCAAGCTGAGGATGAAGAAGTGGCAGTAACAAGGCAGATAGATGCACAGGTAGTCACACCCGTGCTCTGGAGCACATTGGACAACATGAAGAAAAGTTCGCCCAGGGAAATTCGGTTGAGCCTATAGCTGTGCCCGAGAGGAGAGAGATATAGTGCTTTGTCTACTACGCAAGAGGCGTAGCCTTGTAGATGGGGAAAATCCGGTTGTAGCCACATCTCAATTTACAATCATGGCTAAAAATCTTCACATCACTGTGAACTCATTTATATTGTATTTTATTTATGCAAACTGTGCTCCTTAAGTAGTCACAGTGGTAATTATTAATTATCAGTAGACTTTAGGTTAAAAGTAGCTCAGACATTTCCAGTTTCCCTCTCCGTGCATGGCTTCCAGAAATCTTAAGTGACTTGCAGAGTCGCTCCTTTGGACAAGGGCCTTCTTTACGTTTTTTTGATGACTCATACATTTCTTTTTTTCTGGCTTCTTGTTTTCGTTTTTAGACGCAAGATTGATTGGAAGTACTATTAAAAGTAGCCCTATTGAGGACTGAGAATATAAGTCAGTGTTAGACTGCTTGCCTAACATGCATGAGGCCCCAGGCTCAGTCCCCAAAGCATAATACCTGCAGACTCACAAAACTCTTTTTATATTTTGAGCTAGACTTAGTGGTCTGCATCTGTTATCTCGGCAGCATTGGGAGGCTGAGATAGGACTGCTGTATCTTAAAGACCAGCCTGGGCTACATAATTATCAAGTCATATTAGGCAATGGTTAATTTTGTGTCAGTGATTGGTGGAAAAATATAATTACACAATGGCAGCTGTGCCACAGAATTTTAATGGAATGTCTCAAGTTCATGATTAGACATGGCAGTGTTTGAGTAGAGAGCAGCATGCATTCATATGTCATCTACTCTGAGATTCACAGGTTGTGTTTGCATCTTGATATTGGATACTAGAAGGTTCAGACTAAAGTTGTCCATGAGCACTTCTCAATCCATTCTTCTTCTTTCTGCCATTTGCTATTTTTTGTCCCAACACACTTTACAATCTTACCACTTGTCATTTGCTGTATCTTGTAGCCTAGTAATATAAGTGTTATCATATATAAAATGCAATTCAACTCATTTTTTTCTAACATGATCAAAATCAGTATGACTGTCTCCATTCCTTCCTTGTGTAAGAGTAGATATTGGTGTCTCCACAATATTGGTGCGCACAGTAGGCCTTTGCTTGGGCAAATCTTCTTCCAAGAGAGTCATTACATCCTCATATCTACCATCCACTAAGAAATTGAAATCACAAGACCTTCCCTGCAGTTTTTCTGTTCTTTGGAGACACCAATAATAACATATAGATGACATTTACTAGGAAAAGAGGCAATATATTAATTACGGGGTTCAGAGCTCAGGGAGGCTCTGTATCAGTCATTTACCATATAATAGCAGGGTTCACAATGCAGGAATGATGATTTTTGTCATACCTGGAGGTCTATGTCCAGGAAATGGATCCTGTACTTCCTCTTACCTTAGCCTGCATCATGAGATGTGCTGACTGGCAGCATGCAAAGTTGCTTATAAGATTCTCTAAACCTAAACTGATCTAATATTCAGGCTAATTGCTGGTCATCCAAATAGAGGACTGCTTCTCACATCTACCACTGTACATGAATTTAAGAGAAAAAAATATGTACCAGATTTGATGCTTTGTGTCATTAATCCTAGAGTTTGAGAGCAGAGGAAGATGGTTCTATGAGTTCAAGGCCAGTCTGATCTACATAGCAAGTTATAAGTCAGTTGGGAATACACAGTGAGATCGTGTGTGTGTGTGTGTGTGTGTGTGTGTATGTGTGTGTGTGTTACAGAATTTGTTAATGTATATTGTAACTCAGTGGATCTCAGCTATGTCAGGAGGTAAGACCCACCCATTTACAGTGGAAAGATAGAGGGATACACCAGCGGATGTCATTATGAAGAGAGAAAGTATGGAGCTTATCTAATGCTTTTTGAAAATAATACCATTTCCTGCCAAATCACCCTGAATGGGCTTGATCTTGCCTAAGTGAATACCCGTGCTATGAGGATGAGAGTATGAGCAATCTCAGATCAGACCGTATGACCCAAGTCTGACTTAATCCTCAAATGTGGAATCATTTTGGCACCTACTGCATAATTAAATTCTTTTCTTGATATGAAAAGCCATTGCTGGAAAGCTCATAATAACCATTTTTACTTTGGTATAAAAATAAGTTTTATTTAGGGGTCAGTTTTTGTTTCAAAGAAAGTGTTATAAAAATAAGAGCACCTTCTATTGTCGACAAATGTTCTAAAATGCTTGGATAACAGAAAAAAGTAAAGGATTCTGGTGAATTTCAGTGAGAGAAGAGGTAGTAAAGACTTAAGACAGCACATCTGGAGAGAGAGAGAGAGAGAGAGAGAGAGAGAGAGAGAGAGGAGATATAGATACATACATTCATACATACATACATACATACATACATATGTACATAAGTAATGTTTTTTTGAAAATCTGCCATTTTCACCTCCCCTTTGACTGGTCAACAAAAAGCTACCTCCTGCCCATGGCCAATTCTGAGAAGTAGCAGGTTGTCCTTTTCTTAGCCCTCTTGCAATCATCTAGGATATATTATCTAATACCATCCAGGGGCACTTAAGGGCTTTCTCCCTAGTACCTGTAAGTAACCAATTCTTCAGTGATGAGATGTTACAGAAGACACTAACCTGCCCAGCTCTGTGGCATGGTCAGGAAAGCGTGGCACATTTCTAAACTTATCACTAGACAAATTTATAAGCAGGATTCAACATGCTAAGAACAGAAGAAATTTGTAACATTCTAGAGTCCTGGGATTTTACCTAACTTGAGCTCACTTCTATGTCCACTGGTTCTCTATGGTGTTAGTAAAGTCTATATTCAGTTGCAGTCAGAATCAGCCCAGATTTGCAGCTATAAAGATTCTATTTCTTTTCCTTCTTTCATTATCCAGAATGAAACCAAATACTAGGTTCACTTACACATGGAAGTAGGAGTGAATGCATGTAAACAATCTCTTAAAGAAAAATAAGCTGTAAGTAACTTCTCTCCAAGTCACAAAAAGCCAGAAATGCACAAAGTATTAGTACGTGAGGCTCCAGAGAAAAATGCTCAGATTCTGTTCTGCTCCAGCACATGGACACTAGGGCATCTTCATTGATAAGGGCATCTTCATTCACGGTGGCATCATTCTTAGTACAGTTGTTTGAAATGAGGAAAGCCTGTGTTTTACTACATTCAGAAATTATGGCCCATGCTTGCAAATATTCTGATGTGCACCTTCCTTTGGACCATGTTATCAGATTTCTACATCATCCTCACACAAGAGGAAATAGCCCCATTTTAATAATGAAAATTTGGAAAGATCTTAAGTAGAAGACCCTGACAATGCATTGGACAAGAAGTTGCCAAAAATAGTGATATCCATAGCAGAAACAGCAAGCCTGGCAGTGGTGTCTTGAGCCTGTAACTTCCTCTTTCCTAGATAAGGTAACCCAAATATAATCTTAACCAACATGCACAGCTTCAGAGAATGAGCAGAAAGCATGTATTATGTTGTGCTGTGATATAATATTGACATGAGTTCAAATGCTGTATCCTGTTTTAACAACAACAACAACAAAAAAGTGAAAAATGGTATCTGGGTACCAGGCTGACCCCAGTGTTAGATAGTTAATTTTATAATACTTTTCTGTGAGCTTGTTTGGGGCCTCTTTGATTTTCTTTCTTAAAAATACCATGGAAGAGTTACAAACGTTTTCCCACAGTAGTGAAGTGCTGTATGTTGCACTCTGATGGGCAGGTAGGGGCTCCCCTAAAGAAGGTGGCAGTGGTGGAAGCCAGGGTGAGGCTGCTGGGCCTCCACTAGGGACTTTCCTCACTAGCAAATGTAAATGATATACTGAGCTATGACTGTGTGCCTATTAGAATGGCCAAAATCCAGAGCAAACTATGCCTAAAAGAAATGCTATCCAGCACAGACAAGGTAGCTATTGTCACAGAGTTTCTAGACTTCAGAGAATGAATTTTTTTTTTTTTGCTCTAGTGTAAAAAAATTCTCAACATTGTAAAGCAATAGAAATTCATACTCTATTTTTAAATTTCCTATTTGCAGTTAATAAAATGACAAATCCAGCTACAGTTATTCCTTGGTGAAGCGACTGAGACTTGGAGGACTGGGGGAATTTCCAGGATCCATATTAAATCGAGTCAGAGATGAGCTCTCTGCTTGCCCAGGATCCTGGTATCTCCTCTCATAACAAAGCACCTTCCTGTCTTACACTCCTATGCCATCAGCCACCAGGAGGCCTGCAGAATGGCTTGTTCTCAGGGGGTAATTGCAAATTTCCTCCCCAAGCTGAAACTCAGGAATAACCAAGCAGGCCTCGAAATCAAAGGCACCAGTTGGTTCCTGTCCCTTAGCAAATTTTTTCTCCAGAAGTAAATAATTGTTACTGGCTGAAATGACATTCAGCTGAGACAAAATGGTCCTTGTGAGGCCCAGCGGGGTGCTAACGGTCAGATGGTATGTCCTTAGCTTGCAGGGATGCGAAGCACTGAATCTTGCCCATTCGATTTGAAACACTTAGCTTTTCAATAGGGAGCACTCAGGAGAGGAAAATTGCTCTGCCACCAGAACGGGCACAAAGCGGGAAAGCGGAAGCACGATTGGTGAGCATCTAGCTCAGGGCCGGGTTTATTTTCTTCCTCATTGTTACAGTTGTGGGGATTTATTTTTGAACATGTCTATACTAAAAGGCCAGGCTCAATCAAGAACAATGGCGTATTTGGTAGCTAATAATCAACAACCATGCTGATAAGCCACGTGTTTCAAAATTGGGGGGGGGGGCAGGAAAGAAAAATGGGAGGGGATGGATAAAAAGACAAGGAAAAGAATAAACAAAAAGTTCATTCAAAGCACAATAGCAGTTACTCTCTTCCATTCATCAAAATTGGCCGAGATGGGGATCTTACTAATCCTGGAGGTTGGCACACCACCGTGTAGAGGTTGGCACACCACCGTGTCTTCAGATGTTGTAGCTGGAGCTGTTTAGCTGAGAAGCCTCCATGGGAGCCATTGTTTGCTTCCTAAATCTAAAAAGGGTGACCGAGAGAAGTGTCTCTTGCTTTAAAAGTGCCTCCAACCCCCTTCTCACCACTACTCAAATGTGGCTCTCTGCCTTGTATGGTTGCTTCCAGCATCCGTTGACTTTCTAAGAAGGGCGTACTGCCCATCATGGTTAAGGATCCTTTCTAAGTTGGTTTTTTCTTGACAAGCAGAATTGGATTATATAAATAGATGGCAGATCTGATTGATTGATTGATTGGTTGATTGATTGATTAATAAATATATGTATGATAGACAGATTGGTATACAGATAGATAAATAATGAGATGACAGATACTACATACTTACATAGAAGATAGGTAGATATATAGATAGATGATAGGTGAGTAGGTATTTAAATAGGAAGATAGACGAGAGAGAGAGAGAGAGAGAGAGAGAGAGAGAGAGAGAGAGAGAGAGAGAGAACTCCAGAAGAAAGGCAGGGTTAACAGTCATAGGAACATCAGGATCAAGAGAATAAACTAAGCTTAGACAGTGATAAAAAGGCAGGCAAGAACACAGCTGAGCTTCAGGACCTTCATGATTATGTCTCTGAATTTGCTTGTGCCCTCTCAATTAAGCCTTCCTGAGAAGGAATGAGTGGCAGCTCAGCTGGGCTCTCTGTGACTTTTAAGGTGTACATAAGCGGTCTTTCATTTCTCACCTCAGCTTAGAAAGGTGAGATCATGGGGAGCTAAAGAATCATGTTAGAGTCTCCTGCACATACAGAGGAAGAGACTGTTAATGCATCCACACACTTTTAACTAAATCAACTTTTAAAACTTCAGTGTGCTTCAGATTCTTTTCATTGATGTTGATGATGAGCCAGTACATGTGTGTAGAGGGTGGGTAGATAGAAAGAACTGATAGGACGCTGTTTTAATTTAGAAAAAGGCTTAAACTATAAAACATGCATCATACATATATAAAAATGTCATAATGAAACATTATTTTGCATAATTAATATATGCTAATTAAAGGCACATGTGTTAGTCTTTTAAGCTGTTCATCCTGGTATAATCACTTTTCTAAGCAGATGTGTTTCTTAGAAACATAGGGCACAGAGTGACTGTCTCCCAGAACATAATTCATTTAGAGTGACATCCTTACTAAATTTTCATCTAAAAAGTAATAAACTTTAAAGTTTGGTTTTGGTCTACCCCACTTAGGTAACTTTTCTGTATTATTCTGGAAAGAGGAGGGGATAAATGAAGCATTCTGACAATCAGGAAATGATTTGGGGTATTTGGATTTAACAATACTCATTCCATCTTCTGAGAGCATCTTTCTATTGAAGAGTTAGGAGGTTAGGCCCTCAGTTTGAAGTATCAAAGTTTTCTGAAATAAGTCTACAAAATAACCCAAGAAAGAAATATATAGAAGCCCAAACACCCAAAGTCCTTAGCTTATCTGTGTTCATTTGTCCTACAACTATGCTCTTGTCTTTGTCTGCCATCAAGAGTTCATCACAAGGGGACACTGGGTATTTCAGGGCTGTTCCTGCTTCTTCAGGAGCACATATATTCATCCCAGCATTAACACACCAGTGAACCCAAGAACCTGGGAAGGGTGTTTCAACGAGAAATGCAATTTTATGAAAGTGGGCCAACAGGAGTCAAGTTGGATGAGTTGAGTTACTCAGGGTCACATAGCATCAGAACATTTAAAATGAGGCATTGAAGATGCCTACACAAATAATATTACAAGGAAGGCTATATGGATCTTTTGTGTCCCATATAAACAGCTGAGAAGAGTTCAGTTCAGTTGACTACAGTGTGAATGAAACTTTTGTCCCTAATATTATAGTTTTTATATGAAACAGAGATCATGTATTAGGGTTCTCCTGACAAGCAGAATTGGATATATAAATAGATGATAGATAGATGATTGATTGATGGATGCATGGATAAGTAGATATATGTATGCTAGACAGATTATAAGCATATAAATAATAGATTCTTATGGATAATAGATGCTACATACTTACATAGATAGATAGATAGATAGATAGATAGATAGATGACAGACATTAGTGGAATTGGTTCACAAAATAATGGAGTCTGAAATATTGCATGGAATGTGATCTCCATGATGGAGACACAGAAATGCAGATAGTGTACCTCTGAATCCCAGGTCAATGGATGAGAACGTGGTAAATATTAAAGTTCAAAGACCCAAGAGAATATGACACTTTGACATTAGAGGGTAAGTGTGATAGTTAAATAGACAAGTATGATTGTTAAATAGACAAGATCTGTAATAGAGCTGCCTAGAAGACAAGAATTCAAGGACACATATGAAAGATGATTCAATTAGATTAGCCTCTGTACATACCTACAAGGAATTGTGGCAATCAGGTTAATTGAGGTGAGAAGATGAACTCTAAAGGAGGGTAGTACCGTTCCATGGGCTTGACTCATGGATGGCATAAAAATGAAGAAGCTAACTGATCATAAGTGTTTCTCCTGCCAAGTGCTTGCTGGCTATAGATGTGATAGGACCAGCACTGGCTGCTGTAACTTGCTCACTGTGATGGACTGTACCCTCATATAGAGACAGAATGATCTCTTTCTCTTTTCACTGCTTTGGTTCAGGTGATTTTATCACAGCAACAGTAACAATAATGAAGGCAACAAGAGATATGGGTGCACCTGCTGCAGCAGAGAGCAAGAGCCCTCCATTCCTTCTCCTCTTTCAGATTTAAGGAGATTAGTTGACATGATCCCACCCTGAGGACCACAGACTTTCTGTACTCAGCCTACCAGTTCAAATGCTTGCCTCTTCAGGAAACATCCTCACAGTTATAGCCAAAGGTATGCTTTACATCTATCTAGACAACCTTCAACGCAGCGTGAAACCTAAAATTAACAATCACAGATGCTTAAACATGAAACAATTTATGTATCCACATAAACACAACACAATATATATTTAATATAAATGTTTATAAACATACATAAATATGTATGTATTTATATATTGTATAAAATATATAGTGTTTATATAGTATGTATAAATGCATTTTAATATTTATATAATATATTTAATATAAACATATAATAATATATTTCTATAAATATGTTATATATATCTATATAAATATATATTGTGTTTTATATATACACATCATATATTTATATAAAAACATATATCAAAAGAATAATAATGTCAGTGAGACAGTGGGATACAGACTACTGTCTACTTCAGTTTTGAGATGTGTATTAGTCATAATTGCATGCAAAGAATTATAGTTCCTTTTATCTATTCATTTACTCATCAAACATTGAATACCATGTAATGTAACACTATGTAACCATGATTTTTCATACTTACTATGTTTATAGTTTCTTTAGATGTTTGTTAAAAATCTATGTTCCATGGCTTCTGGACTATGTTTCAATTCAGGCATTTGAATACTTTTCGTGGCCCAAGTGATTCTAGTATAAACAGTTGAACTAGGCAGCCTCAGGAGAAGGTGCCACATATAGTGAAGCCTCTGTGGAAAGCTCATTTTATAAATATTCCCTCATAAGTAGATAATGTGGGGGCAAAGCCTTCAATGCAATGCAATGCAAAAGTGCCATGGTGGGCTGAGCACACAGAACCACTGCAACATGGACCAGGGTGCCTCACCTGTGTTCCCCCAGACACTCCCAGGCTTGCCAGGGCTCAGAACTTCTACGGGGTTCCTGCCTCTGCCAACTCTTTGTTCCACCTCAAGTTCCATATAGTTCATGGGTTGGCAATAAAGGAAAGAAAACCCATAGAGACTCAAAATTAAATCTGACTCTGCTCTTGCTGGCATCTCTAGTGGCTTTCTAGTATCTACAAAGAGGAAAGGTCCAAGCCTTAGAATGAAGAACCATTATTCAACATATTCTCGTCTGCCTGACCCTCAGATACTCACATCATCTACTGTACCAGTGTCCTTGCCTCTGAATAAATTACTGCAAATGACTTGGAATTAAATGAACAGCGAGATCAACAATGTGTCTCCTTCATTCACCAAATCCAGAATACAGACTTATGCAGGGTGATCCAGCAGGGGCTGGGGAAGGAAGAATAGGTGGAAGGAAAACATTTAGGATATAGAATGGGCAGAGCTCACATACTGCTACATCGCCTGACATGCTGAAAAGTCTAGGCACGGTCCCACGGCAAAAAGTTCATGGAAACTTAGTCTCCTAGAATCATGGCATCCTGTACAAAGAATGCTCCAATGTCCTTGCTTTAGTTGGTAAACAGATCTGTGTGCTTTCCCCTAATATTGCTTCATTATAAGTGTTCCTAAAGATTCATATTTTAACATATAGCCAAGTTAGATTCTAGGCAGTCCTTGATCCAACCTTGAGCATGAATAGCTAAGTCACTGCCCTACACAAGAATTCACTACTACCTAGGTATAAGGAAGTTTGCGACCTGAGAAGGAACCAGACTAGATACCTAGAACTATAGCTAGCTGAGTTACACCCAGATACAAGTATTTACAATGGCCTAGGGGGAAGGTGGACTATGACAAGGGCACAAAGCCCTTGCCCCCAGCTCCTAAGCTTAAGCTGACCTCAGGTGGAATTGTTTTTGATCCCAATTGTTAACCTTGAATCTTATCCCAGCTGGTTCTTGTCAGTCCTTCCCCACTTGTGTTACTGTTTTGTTATCTTGCTGGTGTGTCACCTAACTTCCTCATTTTCTTCTGTATAAATGTTTGATGCTCAATTTGACACAATACATTCAGGTCAAGACTCCCTTGTGTTGGTGTCTGTTTGTCACTCGCTGAATCTTTGCCCACTTCCGCAAGAGAACTCGACCCACAGAGATAAGGGATCCAGAGGGTCTTCGGCAACATACCATAGTTGTGTTTTGAGGATTTCCCAAAGACAATTTTCAGTTTAATCCTCTGATTGCCAGTTTCACACATGCCAGGTGACATGCATGTTGTTATCTTATCATGACTCTCCTGAGAGTGGAGTAAAGTGTTGGGTGAGTGTCATCAGCTCAGTTCCCTGGGCCACAGAGGTTAAGAAGGTGGAACTGATTTATAGGGATCTAAATCTGAGCTTGCTTCTTGCTCATTACTTCTGATAAAGACCCCTGGGCTGTTCCAGAAAACATGAAGAATTTAATGAGACCCTTGGTGGCAACCCTCTGGGCTTTCCCTAGACAGTCAAATGTCTCTGCCTTAAACATTTCTCTTCACTTGAATTCAGCCAGGGCCTCACACAATGTGCTCATGCCCTGTTCAGATAGCCCCCACCTCTTACTCTATCTGATTTCTTCTTGCAGGACTTGTCACTTCATCACCACAGCTTGTGTGAATTATGGTTAGAGCTGTTGTGAAGTTTTGTGTAATGTGTCATTGAAGCTCTGGCCTCACTCTTAGCTTGTAGAAATAGACCACTTGTTCTGTGTCTCTCTTCTGTCTGGCTTGATTTCAAGATCTTTGTTCTTCTCACTTCAAATACTCAGGGCATCATCTCACCTATCCTTACCAGGGAGCGCTATGGATCCCACAAGGCTGGTCCTTTTGGTGCCCCTCAGAACTATTTCTTATGACATCTTAGAACATTCTTTAATAATCATACAGCCAGAAAAAGAACCTCTGCTCTCTGCTTTATGATCTGTATTCATTGCATTTCTTTCTCCTATTGAGCTGGGTAGATGTTCATTTTTATGTATACACAGATGTTCTGACATAAAACAAGAAATCCTTGGAGCAGAGGAAAGGCCATCCCTCAGAGTTTCAGCAGAATTCAGATGTAAACATCCCTGTGGCATTAGGAAGAGAGGCCACACTTGCCCGTGTCTGAAGCAGGACTCCACCATAGCAGAGCATGCTCCAGGTCATGGGAGCCCAGGGTTATAAGGATAGCCAGTGCATGTGGCTCTTTTCCTTGATATAGAGGAAGATTCTACTGTGTAACATGAGTGAATGTTCTCCATGAAGCGGTATCACCAGCCATGTGGGAGCCAGGAGGAGCAAGTGGCTCCAAATAATGCAAATCAAAGTTTTGCCAATCCTTGAAGAGAGATTATCCTGAAATTCATTCTGACCATTCTCTTCTCTCAGAGAGCCTCACACTGTGGAAACAGAAAAATATCCACACAGCCTGTGTTAAAAACGACTGGAGCAATAGCGAAAGCTTAAATGGAAGCTGAAAGATTCCAGCTGTCTCATTCCTGATCTTTTTTTCCCAACTTTTATTAGATATTTTCTTCATTTANCCCTGTGTTCCATCTAATAGCTGACTGTGAGCTTCCACCTCCATGTTTGCCAGGCATTGGTATAGTCTCCCACGAGACAGCTATATCTGGGCCCTTTCAGCACTATCTTGCTGGCATATGCTATAGTGTCTATGTTTGGTGGCTGATTGTGGGATGGATCCCTGGCAGCCGCAGTCATTGGGTCCATCCTTTGGATTCATCTTCACACATGATCTCTGTAACTCTTTCAATGTGTGCTTTGTTCTTAATTCTAGGAAGGGGTGACATGTCCACATTTTGATCTTCCTTCTTCTTGAGTTTCATGTGTTTAGTAAATTGTATCTTGGGTAGTCTAGTTTTCTGGGCTAATATCCACATATCAGTGAGTACATGTTATGTGAGTTCTTTTGTGATTGGGTTAATTCACTCAGGATGATGGCCTCCAGATCCATCCATTTGCCTAGGAATTTCATATCTTAAGTGTGCAAAAGCCTGTCCTTAGGAAAGTTTTGTTTCCCAGGTCATTTCTGTTTGGTTTGGTTGGGTTGGGTTGGGTTGGGTTGGGTATTTGTCTCTTATCAGGTTGGGGTTGCTTTCTACCATGGCTGGCTTTGTCTTGCTTAAGCATTAAAGAATAGTCTTGGTAGGAAACTAATGTAAGAATCAACATCTCAAAGGGTGGTAAAAATCAACTGCATAGAAAAGAGGTAAATACTTTGGATTAATTGGGTAAATCAAAATAGGAGAAACCCTAGCCTTATAAGTTCCTTCAGTAGTATCCATCAGAAGGTTAAGGTCTGACCCACTGGGGACTTGCATACTACTGGGACCACAGCACAGAGGTGTGAATATGCAGCATATGTCAGAAAAAGCAATTTTATAAAGTAGAGGAAACCAGAGAACTATGGAAGGAGATACTTGAGTAGATTTAGCAGTTAGAGGAATGATTGTCCTCCTCAGGAAGAGGTAAAGAGCATGCCAGAGTAAGGCCATCAGGACAGAGAGGTATCACATGAGCCAAGGGCAGATTTGGGGCCAAGTGAACAGATAGTGGAAACATGCTCAAAAATAAAAAAGAGACCATGCAGATAGATCGTTATAAACAACAAGGATTTGGAGGTAAAAGACACCCATATTAGCACCAAATCTTAAAGTTCAGCATTCTTTTAATAAACATAATCAGTATATAAGATTATCAAGTATTTTACTGATAAGATCTTAGCTTCTTTTTATGAAACTATATTGTCTGCCTACAAATAACCACCATGTACATGTCATATATTTCCATTGTGACAATGCTAAGAGAAAAAGCAAGCATTAATAGAACATTTGTTTTACTGAAGGTGCTATTATATACATTTTATATGTGTGTTTGTATGTTGAGACACACATAAACAAGCACACTTCTGTATGTGTTATATATGTTTATATATAAATATGCAATATACAATATATAAAATATAATGTATAGAATATAGAATATGTATAAAAGTATAAAATATAAGATATACACTATGAAATAAAATAAAAAATAGAAAATAAATATTAAATATTATGTATATAATTGATATATGATATGTGATATATATGATATATAATATATGGTATGAGATATGATGATATGAAAGATACATGATATATAGCATATGACATATGATAATATATTTATATATAAATATATAGAATATAATATATAAGCTTATGTATTTATATAATATTTTAATATATTATATAGAGAGCAAGAGATAGAGATAGAGAGATATTTGCATACATACATATACATATATTAAATATTCTCTCTTGAAATTTCTTTATGATGTAAAATTATCGTTCACTTCCCATGTGAAATGCTTAGACTATTTTCATAGTTAAGGGGTGTTGTTAGCTTAGCTGTAACACGATAGGAAACTCGAGATCCATTCTGTTTGTCTCACTGTGTCACACACCTGATAGTAAGAGCCTAACTGGACCCTAGAATAGTTTTCCTTCACAATTAGCTGGTGGAGCACCTGGGTGGGTTATATGGAGATTTATAAAAACACATTTTATACTCAGTTAAGCTGCCTGGAAGGTTGAAATCTAATGGGAAAACCCTAAGTGCACTAGTGCTAACACATCCCTGCAGCTATGCTATTTCTGAGTTCCTTTGACTACACATTGTGCATTGTGGGCAAGGTAGAAAGAAAGAGGCTCAGTAAAAACTTTTCCTTTCCAAGAATAGAATTTGTTGCCACAAATTCTGCAGGTCTGACATTTACACAGGCGAGAGAAGACAGCATTCTAAAGTATACCTTAGAGCTGTGTGCTTTTCTCTCTCCAGCATAGATGGAAGCAGAAAATTCTGACTCCAGAGTGGTATCACTATCTCACATCCTGCACATGTCCAAATATACTTCTGGGAAAAGCCAAAGTATTATAGATTCTTCCTCTAAAAACCAAGAGCTTGTCTGAGAAAAATATCTGAAGGTGATCATTCATGGATCGGTGTAACCTATATGGAGATGGTCCTCCCTCTCTGGGTGCCTTGTTTTGCAATAGGAATATAATAAGAGCTGACTTCTTGTAACTATCAGACAGGAACAGTATAGTTTAGGACCATATACTTTCAGCACCATCATGCTGTCAATACAAACAGGTAGTGGCATCATCCTATGTTCTCACCACAACTTCCCAAACCATTCAAGGAAAGCAAGCTCCCAGGGTAACAGTGTTTTTTACTGAACAGTGAGTAAGAGAATATCAACATATTTTGGAATTAACAAAAATGAATCCTGTGCAATGACAGATACAATAATATAGAGATCAAGGGGACCAGGGCTTTAAATTGTTACAACTTAAAGAGTTTTGTTGGGCATAGAAGAAATAAAGAGATTGAGGGCAATAACCTGTCAGTGTTGAAACAGGAAGAAAGAAAGATGAGAGCTAATAGGATAAAGGCATTGGAGGAGACAGGCTAAATACTCAGAAAGAGGGATGGATACGGAGGGCTGAAGACTCGGGTGAGGATGGATGGATGCTGGAGCGTGAAGAGCAAGATGTGAAGGGCTCAGTGCCTGAGAAGGAGGAGGAGAGGGAGTAGGTTGTATGTGAACTCAGGAATGACTTTCCCATGTTAATAATCAAGAATGGGGTAGATTTTAGTTGGGTGACTTATGTCATTTTGAGATTTGTATGGGAATCTGAGCAACATTCATTTGACTGACTTTCCTCTGTGACAAAGGAGATGGAATTATAAGTTGACATGGAAGGGAGAAGGGGGATGGTGTATTTCCAGGAATATGAATCAGTATACGGAACCTGGTATGACAGCTTATATATGCTAGGCCCAGGGAGTGGCACTATTAAAAGATGCAGCCCTGTTGGAGTAATTTTGGCCTTGTTGAAATAGGTATGTCATTGTGGGTGTAGGTTTTAAGAACTTCATCTTAGCTGCCTGGAAGCCAGTCTTCCACTAGCAGCCTTCAGATGAAGAGATAAAATTCTCAGTTCTGCCTGCATCATGCCTGCCTAGATGCTTCAATGCTCCCACCTTGATGATAATGAACTGAACCACTGAACCTGTAAACCAGCTCCAATTAAATGTTGTCCTTTATAAAACTTGCCTTGGTCATGGAGTCTGTTCACAGCAGTAAAAACCCTAATTATGACATGCAGTGTAGTTCATGTTAATATCAACATCTCTAGGGAGAAGTCAAAAATTTTGAACTAAGCATAAAGAGTCTCAGAAGAAAGTGGTGACAGGCCTGGGGTCTTGGGTAAGTTTGACTACCTTAGTGGGTGGTGTCCTACGGAAATAAGCAGTGTATAATACAGGGTCTGTATTACAGACCTATACAGTGTGTAACACAGGGTCTGTATTACAGACCTATACAGTGTGTAACACAGGGTCTGTATTACAGACCTATACAGTGTGTAACACAGGATCTGTATTAGAGACCTATACAGTGTGTAACACAGGGTCTGTATTACAGACCTATACAGTGTGTAACACAGGGTCTGTATTACAGACCTATACAGTGTGTAACACAGGGTCTGTATTACAGACCTATACAGTGTGTAATACAGGGTCTGTGTTACAGACCTATACAGTGTGTAATACAGGGTCTGTGTTACAGACCTATACAGTGTGTAATACAGGGTCTGTGTTACAGACCTATACAGTGTGTATTACAGGGTCCGTATTACAGACCTATACAGTGTGTAATACAGGGTCTGTCCTCTGCATTGCAGCACTCTTGAGGATTCACCAAATATTTATTCCTTACAATTTCCTCTGCTGCCAGTTATATTTTTTTTACTGCCTTCCACATTGCCACTTATTATTGACACTTTTATTTTGGATAATCCATGTTTTCCTTTTTGTTTTTATCTTTAGAGATTTGGTTCTTTGTCAAGTTTCTCTTTTGTTTCCTTTTTTTTTTCCAACAGTTATCAATCACAGTTTATTGAATCACAGAGCATCCATCTGCCACTTCTAACCTCAGAATAATCTATGATTCTTTTGATCTTGCCTACTTTTTAATAATTTTCTTATCCAACCCTATGTTTAATTTGCCTCAACACAGTTGGTTGCCTATTAGACGATTTGAATGGTACTTCATCTTGTCTCATAAAGACCTGTCTACCCCTTCTTGCCCTGGTGAAGTGGAGGACAAGCACTTTCATTACATCACTCCATGATTACATCACTCCATGATTACATCACTCCATGATTACATGACTACATGATTAATATCTGTGGTAGTTTGAATATGCATGGTTCAGGGAGTGGCACTATTAGGAGGTATGGCCTTGTAGGAGGAAGAGTGTCACTTTGTAGGTAGGCTTTGAGAGCCTCTTCTAGCTGTCTGGAGGCCAGTCTTCTCCTGACTGCCTTCTGATCACGAGGTAGAGCTCTCAGCTCCTTCTCCAGGACCATGTTCGCCTGGAGTCTGCCATATTTCCCACCTTAATGATAATGGACTAAACCTCTGAACCTATAAGCGAGTCCCAATTAGATGCCCTTTATAAGAGTCATGGTGTCTCTTTACAGCAATGAAACCCAAAGTGACACAACATCACACACGGGTAGAAGTTATATAAGACTCAATTTACGTAAAGCGTGCCCCAGATCTAGCCTAACACTTTGCAGGCTTTGGCCTCAGAGCTTCCAGTGTTCATCAGAGTGACTAAATGAGCCTCAAACTCTCATCTCCATGGCCTCAGTAAAGACAAAGCAGAAAAGAGTCTCAGTCTCCTTTTCCAAGACTCCCTGCCCTGTGCTTCTTCCTTATTAGGTAAAACAGTTCTGGCATGCATGTCTCTTGTTTTATTTCCAGCTCCTTGAGCTTGCCAAACTCTCCCGCTTTTCTTGTCCCAGAGCATCAGTCCTCTGCCTGGGCAAATCCAAGATGCTCAGCCTGAAACTCTATGAAAAGATTTGGTACATGCTGCCAAGGAGAAAATGGCTGTGGAGCCTCCACTTTGCCCCTGAGGATTCCTGCTTTCATGAAATCTTAACCTAAGAGGGTCTTTAATCCGTCCAGGACTTAGATTTCATCTGGAATGTTTTACGCAGAGTCACAGACCTAGCTCACACCACTAAATCTTACACAGGACACAGTCCCTGGATTGTGCTATACACTGTAGAAATTTATAAAACTTTGGAGGATGAGGGCCATCCCTTCGGCCCTAACTAGATCATTGCACCATCCTATATACCAACTACACTAACTATACAAATGACTTACCAGGATAGGAAACATTTACCATGTGTCTGCTCCAGCCACATCTGGCCTTATAGAATACAGCATCCATTTTTTCCATTTAGCTCCCATCCTTGAAGCCACAACATTTACGAAGCACATAAATGACACGCAGTGCTTTGAAGTTTCAGTGGAGAGCTGGTTTGTGCTTAGTGACCAGAGGCTTTAGCTGATCCTCCTTGTTACTGCCACATAGTCACTTCAGCTAGCCTTCACATCCAGTCCACTGTGGACAATGCTGCAGGCTCTGATTCAACACAAAGAGCTGAAGGCCCTTCAAAGGAAAATAATCCATCATTGTGTAATCCCAGCACAGATGATCCGTTCTCCTAAATTTTCCCACATTACTTATTTTATCTTATATTTAGTCTTATCCTTGCTTCCCAAATTACACATATAAGATAAATACTAAAGTTAGAGTTCCACCCTCAGCTACATAATTTTTTCCAATAAGCTGCTTTTTCAGACATTCCTGATCAAGTTGGATACCAGGTCACCCTGTCTTGGTGACAGTGAATTTACTTTGTGCTCGGACAGCTTGTTCTCAACACTTAGGAAAGCTTTTGGAATCAGACTCAATCTGAACTAGGTGACTGATACTTTTTTAAAGTGGAAGCACTCTGTTCTGTTTAGGAATTAAAGTAGACCATGTGGCAAAGTTTGAAAACTGAGGCATCCAGGAGCCATCTATGGTGACTTTATATAAATGGCGACTGTATATAATATCATGAACAATATCATCCCTTTCACTAAAAGAAATGCCCCCCTCACTTTTCTCTACCAGTAAGAAACAGGCTTGTTGTATTCATTTGTATATATGGAAATATACTAGCCAAAAATTTAAAACCAAGCAAAATGTGAATGCATAAACAGAAGTGGTCTTCACTACAAAGAGAAAAATATCCCTTAGTACATGATACTTAGAGTCCATAAAAACAGATTGGGGATCTTTTAGCACTTCTCGTTAGACTTTACTTTTTATATATATATATATATATATATACATATATATATATATATATATATGAGCACCTGAGTGACAGTGCCTTTGGAGGCCGGGCACTGCATCCTCTAGAGTTGGAGTCACAGATGTTGCTGAGCTGCCCAACGTGGTACGATACAAGAACAGTATGCAATGTTAGCCACAGAACCATCTTTATAGCTCCAAGCACTTATTTCTAAGTGAAAGAAGCTTACTCCAGAAGACCCACATTTAGGAAAATTCCAGTGTTATGGCATTTCAAAGCAACAAGCAAAATTGTGCAGATCATGAAAACAAAAATCAGAGTTTGACAGGAGCTGGACCTGAGCAGACAGAGTAGAAGAACTTCTGGGTGGTGATACTGATTTGCTTGACAATGGAAGTCACATATTATCGTGAATTTGTCAAACCCCAAGTGAACTGGGGCACAAACAGTGGCATTCCATAAATAATAGTCTATCAAAGATGTAGGTTCACCATTTGTAACAAATGCTCCACATTATTGTGATTCATCATTAACAGAGAAACCAAGGCATTCTTCATCTTTCTATTAAGTGTTTTGGTATGTCTAAAATTGCCCTAAGGAATGAAGTCCACCGACTTAAAAACAAACAGATACACAGCATACTATATCTTTGGAAAGTGTGCAACCTAGTTGGAAGAGTTCTTGTTTGGTATATTCATCACACAAGTCATTGCTGTAGTTAGCTCTCTGTAATAAATACCATGGCCAAAATCAATGTGGGGAAGAAAGGGATTATTTCCTCTTGTGGCTTACAGTCCATCACCAAAGGAAGACAAGGCAGGGGCTGGAAGCAGAAATCATGAATGAACATTACTTATGCCTTACATCTCATGGCCTGCTCATCCTGCTTCCTTATACAACCCCAAACCATCGGCTAGATATAGCATTGCTCACAGTGGGCTGGGGCCTCTTCTGCCAATAAACAATCAAGACAATGCCCCACAGACATGCCACATGCCAGTCTAATCAAGGCAATTCCTCAGTGGGAACCGTCTGTTCCCAAGTGACTCTGGGTTGAGTCATTTTGGCAACAAAAACTAAGCAGATCAGTGATGTTCAAGGATGGGCTACACTATCAAACTGTTTGACGGTTTTGGGTCATAGGCCATACTAGAAATAGATACATCCCTTTAGAGGGGTTTTATTTATATTTCTTAAAGTAGTATGTGATTGAGGCACATGAGTTCTCATGGATGTTTTTTTAAAAAAAAATCTTTGAATAATTTTAGGTGAACGTCATTTCTATTGTGATATAGTACAGAACTTTTTAGGACTCAGTTATCGATTCTGTGAAGAACACTGAAGTCTCAGGAAAGTTTTATTTAGATGCCTGCCCTGAACAAACATCAACATTTCCCTCAAGCTGTGCCAAGATAGAGCCTATATATGTTCTGAATACAAACCCTATGGAGTCCTGTCTTAGAACCAGAGCTCCATCTCTGCTGTTCAGATCAGATTATGTCCACTTTTAAGAAATAAAATTCACTTTGGGCCTGTCACTAGACCTTCTTTTCCTCAGGCTCCTCTTCATTTGCATCCCTGTAATTTTTTCAGACAAGATCAATTATGGGTCAGAGATGTGACTGTGGGATGGCAACCCCATCCTCCACTTGATGTCCTGTCTTCCTGCTGGAGGTGGACTCTATAAGTTCCCTCTCCCTACTGTCAGGCATTTCATCTAAGGCCCTTCCCTTTGAGTCCTGGGAGTCCCTCACCTCCCAGGTCTCTGGTACATTCTGGAGCCCTCTCCCCTAACATCCTATTTCCTGAGGTTGCCTGTTTACATTCTTTCTGCTGTCCCTCAGGACTTCTTCATCCTCTTCCCTCACCCAGTAACAGATCAGGTTACCCTCTCCTCCCCACTTCCCCCACTCTCCTCCCCAACCCATCCACGTTCCCTGCAAGGTCCCTCCATCCCTCCCTCCCTCTTTCCCTCCCTCCCTCCACACTTGTGATTGCTTTCTTCTCTCTCCCAAGTAGGACTGAAGAATCCTCACTTGGGCCCTTCAGCTTGTTGAGCTTTTTGAGTTCTGTAGACTGTATATTGGGTATTCTGTACTGAGGCTATGGAGTGCTCACAAAAAGGGACCTATCATGACTGCCCTCCAAAAGACCCAACAAGCAGCTGAAAGAAGCAGATGCAGATACTTGCACCCAACCAATGGACAGACACAGCTGACCCTTGTTGAATTAGGGAAGGCTGAAAGAAGCTAAGGAGGAGGGCAACCCTGTAGGAAAACCAGCATTCTCAATTAATCTGGACCCCCGAGATCTCTCAAACCCTGGACCACCAAACAGGAAGTATACACCAGCTGATATGAGGCCACCAACACACATACAGTAGAGGACTTCCAGGTCTGTGTATATTCAGAGATGATGCACCTAACCCTTAAGAGACTGGAGGCCCCAGAGAGTTTAGAGGTCAGGTGAGGTGGGGGGTGGGGGCATCCTTGTGGATACAGGGGGCTGAGTAAGAGGTATCAAATGTGGAACAGATGGAGGGTTGATGGGGGGAGAGGGAATTGAATATGGAGTGTAAAAAATAAATTAAAATTAAATTTAAAAAAGAAATAAAATTCACACATAACTGCTGATGTATATGCTATCTGTCCATTTCCCTAAAAATTTTCACTTTTGTATTTTCAAACCAAGTGAAATTTCTTTGGACTCTTACAGAATGTTTTTGTCAATATTGCTTGTAAGCCTTAGACCATTGACCCTGGCAAGAGACAGTTAAAAAAATTCTATTACAAACCATGGTGGTATGAAATGATATTACAAACCATGGTGGTATGAAATGAAGATAGCCCACATAGAATCGTACATTTTAATGGTTGGTTCCTAGCTTTCGTGTTGATGGCTTGTTTAAGAAGGATTAGGAGTTGTGTCACAAAAATAGGCTTGGACATTTCTAAAGCCCACACCAGGGCAGTTTTGCTCTCTCTCTTTCGCTCAGCCTCCATCTTGACAATTAGATGTGAAGTTTTAGCTACCATCCCAATGCCTTACTTTCTTACCTGCTTCTACACTCCCTAGCATGATAATACAGACTAACCATCTGAAACCATAAGCAAGCCTCCAATTTAAGCACTTTCATTCAAAAGTTGCCTTGGTGTCTTCTCACAACAATAGAACAGTGACTAAAACAGAAACCTATGGTATGTGTAGTGGGGGAGATGTCTAATGGAGAGTTGTGTTCAGATTAAAGCAATTCATCAAGGAACCAGTTATTAATTTCTATTCCACGTAATTCTTGTGATCAATGTATTTTAACAGGTTTCTCAAAATGCTGGTAAATAATTTTCCTTTCTTTATGCACCATGAAGGTAAAAATACGATTTTTAGAATATTGCTACCAGTCTAATATATCCATCATGTGTGCTGAACTATGAGTTTATTTTTTGTTATTTATGTCTAACCATTTCCTTAAAAAAAGCTTATTTGGCCAGATGATTTTATTTCTTGTTTTACAAATAACATGGTTTCATAGTTCTCTATATGATTTGATCAGATAGTTGCCTTTGTTTTATATCTGTTTTAAGAACAATTAAGTATGCTAATGAAATTAGGCGATATCTATGACTCTGTCAAATTCACAGAAATAGCTAAAACTCTGTCAGAAGGCTCAGCTACAGTAACTGTCTCTTCTAACAGCGAGAGGCACTATTCTTTCACGCAGCTCATCGATGACCCTTCTTGCTTTGAAAGTAAGTCCATGCTTCAGCGCCTACATTTACATTTTTGACAATAAGCAGACGAATGTAAACTCCTTAACCATTTTACATGCTAATTTCTTGGCTTACTAATATGTAGAATTTAGATTTGAATTCACTTTAATTTTCTGATAATATATGGTAACAGAAAGAAGGACAGGGGATGCTTAATCCATTGCCACAACAACGGGCAGTTCTATGAATAGAGGACATTGTGGCTGTTATTATAGTGACTATTAAAATCCAAAACAATTGTGATATCAATCAATAAACATATTTTTTCTGAATATATACATGATGAATACAGACTCATTATAGCTATATGGGCTCCACAGGTCAAAATCATTACAGTTCTCTTTCCTCTAGAGATAGAAATGGCTTGGTGATAGAATAAATGCTTAGAAATCTTGCATTCTTGTTTTGTTGCCAAAATATGCTATTATTATTCATATTCATCAGATCTCAGCTCATTGTAACAACATTAGTCAGCATCCGAGCACACTATCATAATAAACACAATGCTATGTAAATCTTCCAAGATGCATTCTCAGTGTCAGAACTATTTAGGGTAGGAAGGACCCGTCTGATGGAGCACAGACCCACACAGTGTCCCAGTCCCTCCCATGAGCCTGTGCTCTGAGCTTTCTTAGCCACTGTTTGCCTTGTCCCAGAAAGATAGAATTCATCATTTCCAACATCAGTGTATTGTAAGACTGAATAACTGCCATGAGAAGTCTCTTACCATCTTCTCCCATTCGATGAGGACCAAGCAAGAAAGCTTAAAAGATGCTTTGAAATTCTTGAGCAGAATAAAGCATGAATAATCACCATTTATCATTCTTATTTTCTATTTAGCCAGCTGCTATCCATGGGCATTTCCTTTGACCCCAGGATTTTGCTTCAGAGTTCCTTCCTCCTGGAAGCTCATCCAGACTCCTAAAGCTAAACTGAATTTATTCCCACCTCAAGGTCCAAACCATCTCCGAACCTCTGACCTCCAAATAAGGTGCCCCTGTTTACGATAAGCTTCCCGAGGGCAGGATGTTGTCCTGTTTTCTTGTAGCTTTTCCAGTCAGTACCTGGTTGATTGACTGACACACAATAGGTGATTAGTGTAAGTGGTAGACTGAAGAAATGAACAATTCCACAGGTACCTGGTAGAGCATTGACTTCTGCACGGAGTGATGCAGCGTTCTTGGCCATACCATCCTGTATGATGATTACTTGAACATTGACACCTCTATTAGGGCTGTATCAGTAGAACAGCAGGAAAAAGAGCAATCATGTTAGGAGCCCACTAGATCAAGATTGTGTAAATATACCTTGGCTGGGTCAGGTGGATGCAAAAGTCTTGGTACGTCCATCCAGATCTCTGGATATCTTACATGATGGATTTTTTTTTTTTTTGGTTGGGACTGATTATTTTTTAATATTTATTATTGATATTTTAATCCTAGATAATTCAGTATGTAGGTATGTGTGCCTGTATGTGCTTATATGCTTTTAGTGCAGGTGCCCACAGAGTCCAGAGGTATCAGATCTCCTGGAACAGCAAGTACACTTAACCACATAGTCCATGGAGATTCTTTTAAAGATTTATTCTGATGGTATGTGTATGAATGTTTACATGCATGCTTGCTTGCATGTCATGCAGAAGAAGATAGTGGATCCCCAGATTCTGAAGTTGTAGATGTTGGTAAGCTATAGGTGATGAGAACTAAACCTGGGTCCTTTGTAAGAACAATGAATACTCTTAACCACAGAACCACAACTCTAGGCACATCCTCTGTTGCTTGTTTGTTTCTGTTTTCTGGATTAATGAATACACTTGTGTTAGTTTTTCTCCACAAGGCCAGATACACTGAGCTGGTCTGACCAATATAATAACAGGATTTGATGTTACTATCATACCCAGTTCTTTAGGTGACAATTTTGGTGTGTCTCTAGATGAAGAGCCCCCTTTCAACTAAGGCCAAGCTCTGATATCGCCTCTAACATGTCTTTACTGTATCTGGAAATATCTGGTGCTATATGTGAAATCAATGGAATATGTTCGTGATTTCTGAATCTATCCATCATAGAATCTTACACTTTCTCTGTATAATGTCATCCTTCTCTGGGGATCATTGTATTTTTCTAAGTACACCACTCTTAAATGTGCATACTGCCATCTTTCATCTCAAGTACTAGCTCCACCCCCACCCCTCCACCTCGTTCTGTATCCCAGTTATGTTCTCCTCTGTCTTCCAGCATCTCACTCATCTCCTCGGCCTCACTTTCCAATGCAAGAGCCCACGTGTGTCTGGGTTGCCACGGAACTACCTCTGCTCTAGCCTGCATTTCCACACTCAGTGTTGTACCCCACGTAGTTACTCAGCTTCAGAGAGATGAATCAATATATGCCCTGGTCCTTTATTAAGAAGATAAAGATCCCTGACCTAAATCCACATGGCTAGGTCCCTGTCCTCTTAGAGGTCACTACCCACATACTGCTGCCCCAATGCCTGGCACACATTGGTCTTACTTTGAAGAACTTCATGTGAGATCACTCTGTCAGTAAGTGTCAGCATTAAAAGAAAATGTTTTCGTTATTCACTCCATGGTAATCAGTGAGTATCCATGGCAAAGAGGGTACTTGATTCACCAGAGCTATCATTCAATAAAGATGCTTTTAATCATTTTGACTACTTAAAAAAAAAAAAAAAGCTGCACGGAGCCAGGTGATCTGGAAAGGAGGGAATGTACGTACATGTACATCAGTCTCTCTTTCATTTATCCTTATTGGTTCACAGTGACATTAGGTACCAGGTTGTCCCTGTTATTTTTCAGATATGATACATTGTACAACTTCATTTGCATAAATAGTTATACCACAACATAGTCATGCGTGGTGTAGAGTACTGTGAGTGTCTCCGAATCTCCGAACCTCATTCTTGCAGCTCCATTCTGATCCAGACCGCCTTCATTTTTTTAGACTACTATTCATTATTGGCAGACAAGCAGGCTGATCATGCATATTTATCAACAGAAATGGAATTATCAGCTGGGTTCTATTGCATTACATTTCCCACCACTCAGGCAGCCTTTTGTTTCTTGTCTTACAGAAGCTGTATGCTGCAATAAATCTTTAAGGTGTCTGGGAGCAGTATGCATTCTCTTCTCTTTGAAAAAAAAATTATTTATTTTTAATTTATTTTTTACACTCCATATTCCATTCCCCTCTACTCCATCCACATACTACAATTCCTCCCCACCCTACCCCATCTCCACATGGATGCCCCCATCCCCCACCCCACCTGACCTCTAAACTCCCTGGGGCCTCCAGTTTCTTGAGGGTTAGGTACATCATCTCTGAATATACACAGACCTGGAAGTCTTCTACTGTATGTGTGTTGGGGGCCTCATATCAGCTGGTGTATACTTCCTGTTTGGTGGTTCAGTGTTTAAGAGATCTCGGGGGTCCATATTAATTGAGACTGCTTCTTTCAGCTTCTTTCAGCCTTCCCTAATTCAACAACAGGGGTCAGCTGCATCTGTCCATTGGTTGGGAGCAAATATCTGCATCTGTTTCTTTCAGCTGCTTTTTGGGTCTTTCAGAGGGCAGTCATGATAGGTCCCTTTTTGTGAGCACTCCATTGCCTCAGTAATAGTGTCAGGCCTTGGGACCTCCCCTAGAGTTGGACCCCACTTTGGGCCTGTCACTGAACCTTCTTTTCCTCAGGCTCCTCTCAATTTACATCCCTGTAATTCTATACCACTCTTGGAAATATATCCAAAAGATGCTCTACCATACCACAAGGGCACGTGTTCCACTATGTTCATAGTGGCCTTATTTGTGATAGGCAGAAGTTGGAAACAACCCAGATGTCCCATGACAGAAGAATGGATACAGAAAATGTTATTCATTTACACAATGGAATACTACTTAGCTATTAAGAAAGAGGACATCCTGTGTTTTGCAGGCAAATGGATGGAACTAGAAAATATCATCCTGAGTGAGATAACTCAAACCCAAAATTACACGCATGATACGAACTCACTAATAAGTGGATATTAACAACAACAAAAAAAACCCAGAATACTCAATATACAGTCTACAGAACTCAAAAAGCTCAACAAGCTGAAGGGCCTAAGTGAGGATGCCTCAGTCCTACTTGGGAGAGAGAAGAAAGCAATCACAAGTGGGGAGGGAGGGAGGGAGGGAGGGAGGGAGGGGCCTGGGAGGGAAAGTGGACTGGGTGGGTGAGAGAATAGAGGGCAGTGTGGGAAAGAGGAACCTGATCTGGTATTGGTTGAGGGAAAAGGACTGAAGCCCTGATGGCCAGCAGAAAGAATGTAAACAGGCAACCTCAGGAAATAGGAGGTTGGGGGGACCCTCCAGAATGCACCAGAGACATGGGAGGTGAGATTCTCAGGACTCAAAGATGAGACCTTAGATGAAATGCCTGACAGTAGGGAGAGAGAACTTATAGAGTCCACCTCCAGCAGGAAGGCAGGACATCAAGTGAGGGATGGGGTTGCCATCCCACAGTCACATCTCTGACCCATAATTGTTCCTGTCATGCATTCTCTTTTTAGTCAGTAGAAATGGACTCTATTTGACAATACAACAATTGCATTTAGGAGAAACTGGCTCCTGTATCAATGAGTAAATTACTCGTACTTCCTTAGCATGGTTTTGAGCCTCTGTCCCTAATTATGCTCCAAAACACTGTCTCTACCCATCCTTTCATATCTGTCTCTCACTATAACTATCAAATCTCTGACTGGGACCACTTGAGGATTCCATATCTCTCTCTTCTTCACGACAGAGCAATTTAGGACCCATTGTTTTCAAGTTAAAAGCCAGAAAATTAGTATTTTTTCTTTCTTAAAAAAATTAAATATTTTCTTCATTTACACTTCCTGGTTACCCCTCTGAAAACCCTCCATCCCCTCCCCCTTCCCCTGCTCACCAATATCTTTTTTTTCTAATCATCTGAGTTAAATTTACACTCACCATGCTCCTCAGAACTGAGAAAATCAATGCATGGCAGGACGGTCCTGTGTTCCCTTGCCCTTCAGTAGCAGGACTAATCCAGCCAGGCTGACTTGAGGTGTGCCTAGAGTGTCAGCATCTCTGGTGCTGGGCCTGACATTCAGGATGATTTGTCCCCAGAAGCCTCCCTAAACTCCCTCCTCAGTGTTTTCTCTATAGTTTGTTTTCCTCTTCCACCGAGCTTTGGTGCAGAATAGAAGAGCAGTCATCCCTCTGTGCTACCTGTGAAGTTGGGCTTGCAGGTAGCTCACTTCAGATGGTGTTGCATGTTAGTCTGAAAGGCAAATTCACTGGGTAACATGTTAAGTGTTCCCCTGTGGTGCCCCTTTCTATGTGTAAACAAACTGAAGTCCATAAAGACCCTTTCCAAAGAAGGTTCCAGCAAGGGAGGACCATCCCTTGCAGAAATCATCCACAAACCTAGCTTCCTTTACCTCATCTCTTTCTTTTTTTTTTTTTTTTTTTACATATTCATTTGTTTATTGGAGACACCTTTCTTGCAAATGGAGAGTGCCTAATAACATGGATAGGAGTGCAAATATTTCATTATTCATTTCCCTTTTCATTATTCAAACCCTTTTCATTTGTTTGAAGGAAAACACAATACAAAACAAACCATATTTCTTCATATAGTTCTAATTCTAGAGCACAACTTTCATGTCAATAAAAATCATTCTGGCCTTTATAAAATTTCAGGTTAACAAACTTCTGGCATATTGATATTATTATCTATATGTGGCCAACCTCATCTCTTTCAAGTCATGGTTTTATGCACAGAAAAAAAATAATAAAAGTAACAAAATCAGGAGAGGGTTCAGAGCTCTGGGTTGAGACATAATAGTTCTGTCTTTTCCATTAATTTATTTATTCACTTTACATCCCAATCACAACCCCTCTTTCCTTCCCCCTCCCCTTCTCCTCTGAGAAAGGGGAAGCTCCCCCTGGGTACCAAAAACATGCTGGCACATCAAGTCACTGTGAGATGAGACACATCCTCTCTCACCGAGGCAAGGCAAGTCAAGGCAAGGCAGAGATATGAGTCAGCATGGATGCACTGACCAGACTTAATCAATGTTGGGAGCCTTTACCGAGAGAGCCAGCGTGAATGAGAGATTATGACCTAGGAAGCAACAGGAGGACCACAGAGGAATCGGGACAAACATCTGCTAGAACCAGGATGAAGCTCTCCGACCTCTCCCAGTCAATAGGAACAACTGAAGATTAGGTAAGACCTATGTGCAAGCAGAACTTTCATACATGTGTGTAGACAGTGTTTTATGTCTTCTGCAATTATCCACTCACCCTTCAGAGCAACCTCCTCAGGCAGGCACCATGATTGTCTCCATTCTTTCAAAGACAAAACTGGCACACAGGTGGTCTTTTAGCTGTTATTTACATTTTTCTGATTGAAAAGAAAATGTTGTCTTTCTTTTAGTGAATTGTCTATAATTTATTTCATATAGAAGGTTTAATGTCTTGTCAGTGCTCTTCTACCGTAACAGACACCAAGACTCACTTCAAGGGTCAAGGCTCAGTTAGAGGTATATATCAAAATATATAATTCTATTCTAAGTACCTCAGAGGAAACTAGTATGTTGGGTTTAATAAGTAATGAATGTATACAAAAAAGATTTCAGTAGAACATGAAAGTAATCATATAGTCTACAAGATAAAGAAAGAGGCCAGCAGAAGTGTCTTCTCGAAGTCCTCAGTGGGTACCAATCTCATCAATCATGGCCTCAGACTTCAGTTCTTCATCCGAACTGTAAGATGATAAATTCCTGCTGTAAAAGGCACCAAGTTTGTAGTACATTGTTTTGGCAGTAAAGAAAACAGGTGACAGGTAGCATTGGTGGCACAGTTGAGAAGTCTTTCATAAATTTTTGTTTCAAGAATGTACTCAAATGTCTTCACTGTAACATTCTAGCATCATGGTCTTTGGATGTTGGTCTTTACCTCAGTCATTTGTGCTGTGTTATAGAACAGAGTTGCCTTCCAGAAATACACCAGATGAGTGTGCCACCAAAAGTGTCAGTAATTAATGAAAGACATGGAATGCTGGAATTGGGAAGAATAGTTAGAGGTACTGGAGCAAAAACTGAAGACATTAACCAAGATGTGTAGGAATGATGGGACATGTCCCAGAAAAAAGACCATCTTTTAGCTGAGGAAATACTATTCTGTACAAATTATTACCACTATAGTCATTTGGATGATTAGGACACGGGACTATGTACACAACTGCAAAATAACTAAATGTGGATGCTCAGTGTCAAATTTCATGCAGAAAGGGTTTACTTACTCCTTTCAAAAGAAAACAAATAATTCCTACACTTGATGATTCAGAAACACCTTAGTGGGTAGCCCGGCAGACAACAAGTATTTTTAACCAAAAGAGACAGTGATGGTACAACAGAAAATACTTGGAAGGGTGCCAAACTGCCAGGATGCTTTCCCACAGATCTCAGGAAGAGCCCTGGAGGCTGATACAATTCAACAGCGCTCCTCACAGCTCTCATTCCTGGGGGCACATGTGAAGGATGGAGTCTCTCTGCTGCCTCTCCCCAGGCTCCACAATCTTCACCAGTCATTGGCCCTTATGGCTCTGTCCCTATCCTGTTGTCTAACATACTTAGTTTCAACTAGAAAAGTTTAAGAGCAGCTGCAATGATAAAGGCCGTGGCATTTTCAAGGCATATTTTTGTCGAGTGTTAATGCCTAACAGCTTGTAGGGCTGACAGAGAGAGACACTTGCCTGTGGGTGACTGCTAATAGTCAGGTTAGATCCTGCTTACAGTGTCAAGATGCCAATGACATGGTGTCGTGTGTGGAAGTGAAAGTGTTACACACAGACCTTAGACCTCTGAAAATTCTTCTGTTTAGTGATGAGATATATACCTTTTATTTTTTATATATTATTTAGAAAAAAGTTTAAAAAAATTCTACCCTAGGAGGAAAACACACTGTGACGTCTCTAAGAGGCTGTTGAAAGAAGGCATTGCCCACATTCGCCTGAGAAAAAAGTTATGGTGAACAGCAGGAGGAATGAGAGCACTGGGGAAAACCAGGAAAAATATTGAGAGTCACTGAGGTGTTGCCACATGATCTTGCCTTTTGCTTTCCTGACATTGTTGCAGGTAAAATCCAGGTCCCTCCACTTCAAAAAATAATTACTATTAGCCCCTCACCTTCAACTCTTACAGTCTCTCTACTCCCTCTTCCCGAGTGTTTCCTGAGTTCTCCAGTGGCTGGTGTAGTTCTTCTATTTTAGACTGAGCAGTTCACCAGCATTTTGGCCAGTTATGGTTCCTATATTACCCACCGCCCCAGTACCCTAAGAAGTAGCTCATTAATATTAATACATATGAATATTTAGATAAAATTAATCCATAAACAATAATATTCATACTTAGAAATTAATTGGCTATCATGACTGTTTAGTAGAATAATAATGGTACACTCTCCTATAATGCCTGTGAGCACTAAATGACCTCCCACCGATGCTCACACAAGTAATTCCTATACTTAGTGAGCTACACACAAAATAAGGCATGGAAGGAAGAGAAGACTTGTTGAGATGAAGGCTTCGGGGGGGGGGGCTGGAAGAAAATGGGGGTGTGAAATGACTAAAAATTTGTTATATAAATGTATGAAACTGTCAAATAGAAACAAAAAATACAAACAAGAAAAGTAATTACTCATTATAAGCCTTGGGGCAGAACACCTGTGTATAATTTCTTGGCAGAGCACTAGGTGGCTCCGTGGTTCTCCGCTCTGTCTACATGAGAGACTCAATTGGGGAGGCTTTTAAGCCCCTCAGAGTGCATGCAGCATCAGGGCACAAGTAAATCACAACACACAGATTCAGGATTCCTTGTGAAGTGTTTGTTTGAATATCCTTTAAATAATAACAATACAAACTCAAGTTTGAAAACAGTATCAACTTGCTGCCTTGAAAAGACACTTCTGATGTTCTCACTCAAGTTTTATCTAGCTGACAAAATGGACTATTTAAGGGTTCCATTCTCTTCCAGCACAAGGTGATGCTATGTCTGGGGAGCAGAGCCTGGAATATTTGGTGAAAGAGGTTTCCCTACCCCACTATAAACGGTCAATTCTCATGAGCCCCCAGGAGGACGCAGACAAAGAAACAGCCTCAACAGAGTGTCTGATCACTGGGAGATGTCCCCCCACTTCAGATTCTTAGATAAGACAGTACCACAGTCCCAACAGGTAATGTGACCCATGAACTTCTGTGGTGAATACTTCAGTTCTGCCTATTTGCACTTTAAGAAGGTTCCAGAAACTTTAGATGGAACCTAGCTGATGGAAGTAGATCACCCACAGGCATCACTGAGAAGTATTCTTCCTCTTGCCCTTGCCTATATCTCTTTTTTTCCCTCCACTTCCAAGCAGCACTGGTTAATTTTATCTGTCAACTTGACACAATCTAGAGTCACCTGGGAAGAGAACCTCAATGAGGAATTACCTGGATCGCATTGGCTCATGGGCATACCTGAGATTGATGGTAATGGTTCTTAAGGAAATTGCAAATAATTCTGAATATGGCTATTTCCATTCCAAGAGTTGAACTATGAACTGTAGGAAAACAAGAAACCTAGTTGAGCATGAACAGCAATCAAGGAAACAAGGGCTATGCACATGTTTTGTTTGTTTGTTTCTCTTAACCAGATATAACACTTTAATTTCTTGTCTTGTGTTTCCCACAATAAACTGTCACAAATAAGTCAAACTTTTTTTTCTAAGTTGCTTTCTTTTAAGACATTTGTCACAAAAATCAGAAGAAAAACTACAACACTGTATACCATGAGGTGAAGAGCTCCTGCATACACTTTTTTGTTGTTATGATGCTCTACCTAAGCACACAAGGCCGTCATGCAACCATGTACTGAACCCTCTAAGACAATGGGCCAAACTAAGTATTTCCTGCTTGATGCAGTTACGTTTCTGTTGTTACAGTAAAGCATCATGGCATGACCAGAAGCAACTTGTAGAATAGTTTATTGTGGCTTAGAGTCCCAGAGGGTTAAGACCAAAAGACATCCATTCATTATAGCTCCACATATTACAGGTTAGTGGATCTTAGTCCCTGTTAGAGAGGAGATTATGGAAAGTGCTGAGATGCAAACATAAGACAAGGAAGCAATAATCCCTGTACATGGAACAGGACCTTGGTGCACTGTGCTTGGATAGACACGTAAAGACTTTACTGATCAGGAGTCAACCTTGAACTTTATTACATATTTTAAAAGTTTGATCAAACAATCAACATAGTGGAAGGATTCAAAATATTCTTCCAACAAATGTGTTTTGTAAAGAAATAGGAACGAAGTACTCTGTCTTTGCACAGATACATGAGAGTATAAATAACATAAAATTAGCTGTGGGCAGCCTATAACAGAATGTGTGCAGGTGAGTTATAATGGAGCATCGCTTGTAGTACATGTGGTGCTGTGTCTTGATTGTGCTTTACTGGTGCCCACTCTGCACATTTACACACTGTAAAATCTACTGCTGCGATAATCAGGAGAACAGAGAATGCTGACTGTACAATATTTGATCATGCTTTCCACAGCAACTAAACCATAACCATAAGGCTACTAGATAGATAGCATCAATACATGGGGCAAAGCCATCCCATTTTGACTAGTACTGGATGCAGTCACAGAAGAGCAGATAGCACTGCCCTCATGGATAGTAGATTCATCAGGATTTAGTACCTGCAAGATGGGCATAAACAGAAGCCCTTGATGTGTCTACCTTGCTCCCTGGGTTGCTCATCACTCACAAATTCCCTCTAGGATCTGTGTTGCCTGCATGGTTACTGTATAAAATCTTGCTGGTTTCTTAGGTGGAGGAAAATTAGAACATGATTATACTCTAGATCATAAAGATCCACCCCCCTAGAGTGGTATGGATTGTTTTAGCTTACACTTCACTGACCTCTTGAAAGTGACAAAGCCATGCTGAATTTTTATAACCTATGGTATGTAGATTTAGTTCTAGACTACAGAGAGGACAAGAGCAGAAATCTCTCTAAATATCACAGGGCAGGCATCTATGAAGATGCTCCAGGAGTCCTGAGAATAAAAGGCAGTGATCAGTAATTCAGGAAGAGCAAGGAGGAAATCCCAATGTTAGTTAAGAAGATCTCACTCCCAGTGAGGGAGATAGCCACATACAACAGGAAGGTATTGTCAAGACTTCTGAACACTACAACATAGCTCTTAAAGAGGAGGGTTCTCACCAATTGTCATTATCATTCACTTGTATTCATTTCTGTCAAGCACAAGAGATCACTACTAGGGACCCAGAGCTAAGCAAGGCCCTTCAGATTGGCTATGCAGACACCAGGGAATGTGTTACCTCTTTTAAAACGAGGGGTGGCTGGAATTCTAGATCAGTGGTCATAGCACTTGCTGTAAAAACAAGAGGACCTGAGTAAGGGACCTGGGTCCAGGTGTCCAGCATCTACAGAGATCCTGGCTGGGTGTGGTGATCTCCTTGTAAGTCCAGCCTTAGAAGGTAGTGACAGGGAATCCTTGGAACAAGTTGGCTAGGATAAACTAGTCATACAAGAGAGGTCAGGGTTTGCCAGAGACCTTGACTCAAAAGAATAGGTGGAAGACCCATCAGTGAAGATTCTCAACATCAACCTTGGGCTTCCACATATGCATAACATTGGGCATGTGTATTCTCAAATATGTGCATGCATATACATGTGAATACACATATATATGCATAAAACACATATATACACACATGAAAAAATAAACAACCAAAATTGCTGCTGAAAGCCTTAAAAAAACGAAGTTGTAGTATTAACCACACACCTGCATCCCAGGAAGGCTTCCACTTCATTACACGGTTCTTAAAACAGCCACATTTCCAGAATGTTCTGTGCTTAGGAAGAAAGATGCTCTAGCAGTGGCCATGCCAGGACTTGTGACCTTCTTTCTGACGGGCATGTGGTCTTGCTATCATCTCACGGCCAGCTGGCTCCAAATTGATCTGCACAGACTGAGTACTCCAGGCTTCTCTGGCTGCCTCACGCTTTGCTAACTCCTCCAGAGTCAGCACCGCTGTTCCAAACACCAGTTGTTAAAGAAGAAAGAGAGACTGGAGCAGGTGGGCTGTGTGGGCTGAGATGTCACACCTACTAAATCTGCAGAGAGAAAGAACTTCAGTGTGCGGTTCACTGCACTTTAAAGTACACACACACACACACACACACACACACACACACACACACACACGCACACACAGAGATGGAGGGGGTATCTCTTGGGAGCCAAAAACAAAGGCTATGAGTGCCAGAAGGGAAGGCATCGCCAGCACCATGGCAGAACAGTCTCCACTCTGCCCATAAAAATGCCAAGATGCAAAAAAAAAAAAAAAATCTGAGATATGTAATTTGGGTTTTCTTGCTCCTTCTGTGGAAGCTTCTGGGGTGGGGGCGAGTGGAGACCTTGACTTTCCATCTTCTTATCCCGAGCCCAAAACATTGTTGTCTTTGGATATACAAAATGTATGTTGAATAAAGAAAGGAGGTAGAAAATGAAAACAAAAACAGAAAACAATAAAAACAAGAGGGAAGCAGGGAGATTTCATTTTTCCTTCCACAGAAGAATTCTCTGTGAGATCCCCATAAACAGCCAGCTTACAGGGCCACCTGGGTTGCTGTTGCAAGGCCACTAATCACCTAACATGCTGGCAAGAACCAACAAAGAAATTATTTAAATAACTTTGGTTTTTAGAACGCTTTTAGACTGCTTATCCTTAGCTTCCATGCTTCTAGCTGGAACATAAACAGTTCTATTTGGTTTACTTTGTTTTCTTAGCTGATGCTAATAATACAGAAATAATAGGCAAAACAGTGTGTCATAGTGTATCCTTATATAGCATGTCAAAGTGTAAATCAGTTTACAAAAGCATTCATTCTTTTGGTTTCTCCCTTCCTTCATTGGAGTACCATCAAATGCCCATCATGTTCTAGACTTACTTAGCTTTTGATTTGCAACAGGTAAGATAAAACTTAAACTTTAAAAGAAATAAACACATAGACTACAGTGACGGTTTCATCACCTCACCTTTCCAGTCACTTGGCAATCATCTCTCTGATTAGCTTGGCTTCATTGGCAAGGTGTGTGGTGGACAATACTTACAACATTAACTTGAAGGAAGGAGAGGAAGCATGCATACGATTGGGAACACAGTAGGCAGGAAAGAAACCTCTTCTCCGGAAGGCAGGTCCAGCAGAAAATGGGTGTCAGCCCTTTAATTAGAAAGCAATTTGATCAAGACATGCCTCTGTTGATCACCATATAAAGCCCACATCACTGGGATATTTGTTCTGTAATGTATTTATTGAACATACCAGACAAATTGTATTAGGCTGAAAGCAGTTTGCAATTTCTTTTCTATGATTCCATCATTTCAGACCTACTTCACATTTCGGTATTTTCTTTCTTCATACTGTATTAGTTGGGGTTTTCTAACTAGAGCTCTCCAGAGAGATGAGGGTAATAGGGTAGATGATTGATGGGTGGGTAGATAGATAGGATAGTGTAGTTGTGAAAATTGGCACATTAAATTACGGGAAAAAAGGACACAAGTTGCCATCTGTAAGCTGCAGAACCATGAAAGCCAATGGTGCCCAGTCCAAGTCTGGAGGGCAGAGGATGGAAAGCCAAATCCAGGTGAGGATAGATGTCCCAGCTTTAACAAGCACAGAAAGCAAATTCATCCTTTTTCCTGACTTTCAAGATTCTACATGTAAGATCTACAGCTTAGATGACTGACTGTGGTGGGATTCTATCCTCCAGGAACACCTGACTTGTGTCATTTTGAAATAAGGGTTATGAGACCCTTAAAAGACTGTGCCTAGTGATACACTCTGGTGGAGTGGAGAGTGTTTACACAAGGTGACTCAGGAGAGACTCATAAAGGACTTACACACTGAAGAAGTGGAGGAGTAGCTCATGAGGTAGACCAAGATGCCTCAGGAGGTGAATATATGAATATATGGCATATGAGAGCTCACCCCTTGGAGAGATATATAATCATTTGGAGGGAGATTTTATCCCATTGTATAGCCATACATAATTTGATATGTTCCTAAAAGTAACTCCTTACATGTGCTTCTGAAAGTCACCACAATTAAACTCATTGGCTCATCAAGAAAGACTTGGGTATTGGTCTGGCAATGGTAAATAGAAATTTGTATATGTCCTTGGGCTAGTAGCAGCAATATCATCCACTGTGTCTGCTCAGACACATCCAGAAATAATGTTCTATCAGGTAACCGATCTTTGCTCAGAAATAAAATATCACTCACTCCAGGGGATAGACAAACAGTTGGGTAGGTAAAGATACTTGCTTTCAAGCTCAAGGTCCAAAGTCTGGGTCCCTGGAACCAACATGCAAAGTGTAAGGTGACAGCCAACTCTTATATGTTTGTCTTCTGACCTCCACATGGACACTAGAGCATTTGTGTGCCCTCTCACCACACACAGAAAAAGCACACACAAAATAAGTAAATATCATTCCATAATTTGTCTGATTACTTTCCAACATTAACAAACACTCAGCCTAAATCTCAAATCAGCAGTAATATAAGCATGTCTGTATTCAAGTGTAGAATTTGTATATGTCAGCCTCTAAGCTTTCACATAAGATGTCTCGTTATAACCAAAAGTATGAGGACTAAACAAAGCCAGGAAGTATAACATATAGCCAAGAGTCAACACCATCAACAAAATCAGACTTAGATAGGATATAGACCATCACGATTATCACTCAGAGATATTAAGCAGGTGTCATTAATTTGTTAGAAGTTCTAATAAAAACAAGTACAAAATTCAAGAACATTTTGGTAACTTCAGTGGAATGGTGAAACCACTACAGATGTACAAAATAGAAATGCTAGACTTGAAAAAATACAGAAACAGATGAAGCACATCATGCCATTTCTCAGCTATTGTTTTGGAGAATGTTGTATTTATATCTACATGGAACCCCAGGATGTGATCTTATATGTGTGTTGAGTCTTTGCAGATAAAACTAGTTGAAACGAGGTCAGGCTGAGTGGGGCTTACAATAACACCCCTATACAGAGAGAGAAGACCAATGTGTGTGACTAGGCAGACATGAGAATAAATACGAAGTTCATTAAAGCCTTCAGAGGGACTGGGGCCCTTTGGAACTTTGATTTATGACTTCTAAGTTCTGAAATTGTTAGAGAATAGTTTCAAATAGTATAAATACACTCTTTTCTGTTTCATGAGATTTCTAGTTAATGAGATAGCTTGGTGGTGAAGAATACTTCTTGCCAAGGTTGATGACTAGAGTTTGATTCCCATGACCCATGTGAACAACTCCCTCATATTGTTCTCTGACCTCCACAGAGGTGTGGTATTATACACACATAAAAATAAATAAGCAAACACAGTAAATTTATTCATTTTTCACAGTATCTTATCATAGCACCCCTACAGAACTCATTCGAAAATCTCATCAATATTCTTACACAGTCAAGGAAGGAATCTATAATAAACAGATCAAGAGTAATTCCTCAAACTGGTTCATGAAAAAGCAAGTTAAACAAATTTTTCAGGGACTGGATCTCCAGAGACATATTAAGCAGGGTAACACACATACAGTTAGAATCTCAGGAGCAGCAGAAAGAGAAGAGATGGTTGAAGAATTTTCCACAGACCTTACATGGTATGTAGCAATTAGCCACAGAGCTAAAACAGCACATGATTATCAACACACAAACACAAACATACATACCATAACTGCGGATGCCCAATGAAAATAACAGAAAATCAAAAGCAAACAGATGACATTTAAGGAAGGAGGTTGGAAATGAAGAAAGAGATGACCCATATTAATAAATGGATTCACAGCACATTCTCATCAGAGGCCCTGTGTAATGGACTGAATGAGAAATGCCCCCCCAAAGGTTCATGAATTTAAATTCTTCCTCCCTAGTTGACAGTAATGTTAGGGGGATGCTATGAAACCTTTAGAAAGTGGAGCCATGCTGGAGAAAGTACATCACAGAGCAGGGGGTTTGGGGGAGGCAGGCTTTGAGGGGGTGTAGCCCCACCCCACCCACTTCCTGCTCTCCCTGTCAGCTTCCTGCCTGCAGATAAAATGTGATCCCTCTGCTCCCAGAATCCCATACCTTTACCACTATCATAGACTGTATCCCTTTTCTAACTGTAAGCCGAAATAAATGGTACTTTTCTGAATTACTGTTTGCCAGGGTATTTTAGCATCACAACAGAAAACCAAGCAGTATATCATGACTTGCAGAAAATAATGGAGTGGTAATGTAAAGAGGTCAGAGAGAAACGACGAGTAACCCAGGGTATTACTCACAGTGAACTTGCTTACCAAAAAATGACAGGCTCCCTCAGAGCACAATCAGCAAAGCTAGCTGTTTATCAAGGGTGAAGCATGAGAGAGAAGATGGGACATAAAGGAGTATGTGAGTGGCAATGGGAAGGAAGCAATCGAAGTCAGTGGTTCCTTCTTCTTCTTTGCCTAAATATCTGGAAGAAGTAAGATGACAACATTTGAAGAAAATCATGGATTAATACAGAACTGCCAGTGAAAGCTGTAAGCTCTAAGGTACTGTAGGGTACTGGCTCCTCCAGAAAAGTCTGATGCAAGTGTTAAGACCTGAGATCAGAACACCAGCACCCTTGCAAAACAGCCAGATGTTGGCGTCTGTAATTCTAATTTGGGGGAGCTAGACTCAGGAAGGTCACCAGAGTTTGCTGGCCAGTTAATATAACCAATTGGTGACCACTCTGCTTCAAAACATAAGATGAAAAATGGGGCAGGCATACATCTATGTCTACTTCTGGAGACAGCATACACACACACACACACACACACACACACACACAACCTTACACAATTGAGATACCACATATGCATACAAAGAGAGAGAGAGAGAGAGAGAGAGAGCACATAAATACACACATGTACACACACAGAGAGAATAAGAGATCATATTCACATACACACCACATACACACAGAGCGAGAGACCACAGACACACCACACACACACACACACACACACACACACACACACACACACACACACACACACAGAGCTCACCATCCCAACAAATGAATGAGATTGTTTATTTTTCAGATTGTCTCCACAGGAGGGTTTATGGGTAGCTACAGCATTTGTAAATTCCAAATGCCACAAAAATCTTGTTTCTTTTAAATATTGTGTAAAATTTTTCAATAGGACAAGATTGTGGACTGATAAAAACCATAAAGGTTGGTGTCATTTGTTTCTGACCTAAACGTTCCACTTCTTATGACCTTGGCCTACTTCCTTGAGTTCTCAGGAACTTTGTTTAAAAGTTAGAAATAAAGCTCAAGCCTTTGTTTCCTTATCCATCAGATATCAACCCTGACATCAGAGGCTCAAGTAGTGGAAGATTCTAGTGGTACCAGAGAGTGGTCAGCAAATGTATTTGCAGAAGTCTTTCCCTCACAGTTCTCCATAAGTTAACTAAATGTGTCCTTGATAAGCAGCAACTGAGCCGCGATAACATGAACTCCAGGAGGCTAAAATGTTGTGCCGGTAGAACATGGTGACTCCCAGGGGCTTTGAAGCCTGACGAGATGGCTCTGCTGATGCTCCTTCAGACATTCAATAATTTGGATTTCTTCACTTAAGAATTGGGGTAATTTTCACTCGCCCTTTAAGGTTTTGTTGTGAAATGACAAACAGGCTTTTGTGTGGGTGTTTCCGTGGGGACTTTCTCCAGCTAACAAAGGCTCTGTGGCAGCCCGTGGCACCCTTCTGACCTGGCAGCACCCCAAGTCTGCACCTGCATGTTACTGATTATTCTCCCTCCTCTCTTGTTGCTTCCCTAGCTGTGTGAAATGGGTGGAGGTGGGAAGAGGATTGAACACATTTACGACCTTCATCAATTTATATGCTGAAGACATAATTTCCCATCATCCACTAAACAGACTCGGTGCCTGGGACAGGCAAATGCCTCAGTACCAATAACCAGCTCTTTTAAGGTCAGTCTAGGCTTGGAACAGTAGGAATCAAACTCCACATGAGAAGGACATGGGCTGCCAACTCACACAACACACACTGAAACACAAACTGTAGCCATGTATATAATACTTCCTACACATTCCCATATCCTTATACAACTCTACATTCACTACAATCACACACTTTGTAAACATGTACCACACATAACAAACACACCCCCACACAAGTACACACGCATATACATGCACATGCACACACATACACACACACACACACACACACACACACACACACACACACACACACATGCATACACCCCTGCCTTTTCTCCTGTTCCACCACCCTCATACCCAGTCATCGCTCAGGCCCCAACTCCCTCTTTCCTGGCCAGCACTGGGTTCATCCCATTACTATTTTTATATAAGCCACTTCCCCCCTCCCCCAAAGTACTGAGGATGTGTGAAAGCCAGAAAATGCACACAGCTCATTTCTGCCCCCTTGACAACATTCTCCTGGGCAAGAAGCTAGGAGAAAGGAAGAGAGGAGTTAAAATATGCACATAATATACAAATCTTCACAAACTGTTCCTAAACTGTCGTCTCTTCCCAGCAGGAAGAATGGCTTTCTAAATGCAAAGAAGACCAAGTGGACATCCTTAACCTGATGTGGGTGCTCTGGTCCTGAGCAGCCCTGGAGGCCTCCTGCTCCGTCCATCTCTCCACCTGGCCAATGGAGTCCTGTATCTACCTTGTACATTATTACTTCTTGGAGGCAAGCATTGTCTGGATGAACTCATAAGCGTATTTCAAAGCCCAGCACAGATGCACGTGCTTCTGGGTGACTTCCTCCTTTACCACTTCCTGCCCATCACGTTTTCCTCCTCACAATGACACAGAGAGTTGTATCACATTTGCCACTTAGGCTTGAAGAGTATGTACCTGGGAAATAGTGATTACATTGTCAAAGCCTGCTCACTTTTTTTTTTCTGCCTTCAAATACTTTTTATTTATTAGATATTTTCTTTATTTACATTTCAAATGCTATCCTGAAAGTTCCCTATACCCTCCCCTCACCCTGCTCCCCCACCCACCCACACCCACTTCCTGGCCCTGCCATTCCCCTGTACTAGGTCATATAAAGTTTGTAAGACCAAGGGGCCTCTCTTCCCAGTGATGGCCGACTAGGCCATCTTCTGCTACATATGCATTTAGAGACACGAGCTCTGGGGGGTACTGTTTAGTTAATATTGTTGTTCCACCTAAAGGGTTGTAGACCCCTTCAACTCCTTGGGTAATTTCTCTATAGGGCGTCCTGTGTTCCATCCTATGTGAGCATGTCTGTATTTGCCAGGCACTGGCATAGCCTCACTCGAGATAGTTATATCAGGGTCCTTTCAGCATATTGGACATAGTACTACTTAAAGATCCAGCAATACCTCTACTGGGCATATACCCAGAAGATGTTCCAACTGGTAATAAGGACACATGCTCCACTATGTTTATAGCAGCCTTATTTATAATAGCCAGAAGCTGGAAAGAACTCAGATGTCCCTCAACAGAGGAATGGATACAGAAAATGTGGTACATTTACACAATGGAGTACTAATCTGCTATTAAAAACAATGAATTTATGAAACTCTTGGGCAAATGGATGTATCTGGAGGAAATCATCCTTAGTTAGGTAACCCAATCACAAAAGAAGTCACTTAATATGCACTCACTGATAAGTGGATATTAGCCCAGAAACTTAGAATACTCAAGATACAATTTGCAAAACACAAGAAAATCAAGAACGAAACCAAAGTATGCATACTTCATTCCTTCTTAGAATAGAGAACAAAACACCCATGAAAGGAGTTACAGAGACAAAGATTGGAGTTAAGACGAAAGGATGAACCATCCAGAGACTACCCCACCCGGGTATCCATCCATAATCAACCACGCCTGCTCACTTCTAAGCAGACAAATTAAACACATTTGACTTCAAATTTTAGCTGTCTTCACAGGGAACCACATGCCATGCTGTGGACATCACAGCTGATGTGTGGGAACCTCATGGCTGTCACATGTAGCACTCCCATGTACCCAACTGATCATGAATCTACTTTGTATTTCCACATGTGAACTCAACCTTGGACTTACTAGCTTTCTTTATTACTTTCTCACACTTTATGTTGCTCTTGGCTGAGAGTCATAGCTGCCATTGGTGAGACCAGCTCTAAGAGTGTTCTACACTGTCAGTTTCTCTACGGTTACAAAGTCCACTCACCACTGAATGGTCCAAGAAGAAGATAGAAAAACCTGTTACTTACTAAACATAGCATCTTCACTATGCATGTAAGGAAATGGAAGGACTGGAAAACCAGAGAAAGGACCAGAACCCACAGTCCAGCTTACAGGACAGTAGTGCTGCAACACATTTGAGAACATGTCCATGAGGGTTCAGTGTGTGTTTCCATTATGGAGCCTATTGAAACAGACTTCAGCGTGCATGTCAGCCAGTGTCATCTACCTCAGAGTGTTAGAAAAGTGCCCAGTGGTTTTACATCAGGGCTCACCTGCCCAGTAACCTACAGAGTCCTTTCATCTGCTCCAGCTTAAGAGCCGGGACTGTCAACAGGTAGAGGAATTCATTGTTTGGGGGCTCCCAGGAACTCAGTTACAACTTACAGCCTTTCTCTTTCTAAAGCAATGGAACCTGACTATATGGAAAGATGAAGCATGCCTCATTGGACACTAGTGCGAACTGAACTCACGGCAGATAAAACCTATACCTTAACATGGGCTAGCTCCATCTGTCTTCCTGTGGTGATGACAGAATATCTGACAAAAGCTACCTATGGGAGGGAGAGGTTATTCTGGATCCTGCTTCCAAGGAAACAGTACATCATGATACAAGCATTCAAAGACATGAGCCCACGGGAGTCAAAACCATAATGATGGACCAAAACAGGGTCTGGGATGCTGCCACTCCATCCTATTTCCATGTCTGTCTAGAACATTTGCTTTCTTTGCAGAGAGCTCAGAAAGCAAGAAAGCCTCTGAGAAAGGTTGTACTGAGAAAGACAAACAGACAGACATAGAGGCAAAAACACAGATAGACATAAAAGCACGGAAAGATAGAGACACAGAGATATAGAAAAAGATAGATAGATAGATAGATAGATAGATAGATAGATAGATAGATAGATAGACTATAAGTGAAGCTCTTGTCTCTGCAGAGGTGGAGAGTAGATGGTAGTAAAAAAAAAAAACGTTGATTGTCCTGACCAACAAGGTTGTCTCAGAAGTCACTCTCTAAATAAAGCTTCAGAAAGAAACCAGGCTATCTGAAACAATAAGAGACTGTCTGTGAAAAACAGAATGCTGCTTCCTCCAGAGCACCTTGGGTCCCTTTAAGGGAACCAGAACTGAAAAAAGGAAGGTTCACTCCTCAGCTATTTCAGGAGGCTAGTCATCCTAACTGGGCTGTGGGAAGCCCAATGCCCAGATGGTTGGAGAGCACCAGGGAGTGCAAGAGAGCACAGGATTGTGTCCTAGCATCATGTTTGATGGCAGCCTAGATATCAGGCTCACACAGAGTCAATTGGGGAAGACAGTTCCTGTCCATCTTGACTCCTGTGTGTCAGCAAAAGGCTGACAGAGAAACCAGAGGCCATAGGAGAGCCATAGGAGAGCCAAGCCTTCCTTGTGATTAAAGATTCTTGTCAGTTCCCTTTGCTCCATGTTTAGCATGGCAGCTCCATCTCATCCACCAGAAGATCACCCCGGAAATTCACAAGGCAACTGTGAGTAGAACCAGATCCTTCAAAGCCTCATCTCAGGCCAAGAAAAGCAGACAACTCAATTGTCCACCCAGAAGCAATGGCCATGAAAGAAAATGTAAATATCTCCCCACAGTCTTAGAAAGAAAGAGAATTACAAGATCATTCCATCCTACTTTCCTCTCTCACTGACATATGGGCATAGAGCTCCTTGTCCCTAAGCCACGGGCAATATATCCTTTGAAATATTCTAAGTGAAGCTTTGTGTCTAGTAATAATAAACTTTGATTTGTAAGACACCAGAATCTTTTTTTTTCAACTTTTATTAGATATTTTCTTCATTTACATTTCAAGTGTTATCCAGAAAGTTCCCTATATCCTCCCCCCTCCCGGCCCTGCTACCCTACCCACCCGCTCCCTCCCCCTGGCCCCGGCGTTCCCCTGTATTGGGGCATATAAAGTCTGCATAACCAAGGGGCCTCTCTTCCCANCCGCAGTCGTTGGGACCATCCTTTGGATTGAGCTGCACAAATGCTCCCTTTAACTCTTTCAATGTGTGCTTTGTTCTTAATTCTAGGAAGGGGTGACGTGCCCACATTTTGATCTTCCTTCTTCTTGAGTATCATGTGTTTAGTAAATTGTATCTTGGGTAGTCTAGGTTTCTGGGCTAATATCCACATATCAGTGATGAAATTCCTAGGCAAATGGATGGATCTGGAGGCCATCATCCTGAGTGAAATAACCCATTCACAAAAGAACTCACATAACATGTACTCACTGATATGTGGATATAAGACACCAGAATCTTGTCTCCTCCAAAAGACATGGCTGGGCCTCGTAGAGCAAGAAAGTGGTCTCGAAGCTGAGACGTGTTGCTACCTCAGCAAAAAACTGAAAGCCTTGAGTTCTCTTACACTCCCAAAGACCATGAGGAAACATAGACTATGTGTAAACGTCTAACACAGTATGCCAGGGAGCAGCAAAGCAACGGCATCGTATCTGGCCCATGATCCAATGTGGAAAGGAGAGTTTCACTGCGCTATAGACACAACCCTTGGCTTATAGGCCACCCGCAGCTGTCTAGCACTCCACTGTGATGGCAGAACTGAGGGTTGTGACCGTGTGGACGTCCAAGGAAGCAGAAAATACGAGTCCTTGACAAAGGATGTAAGCCAGTGTCTTTAATTAGCCATCCAGGGCTGAGTCGGTGACTGAAGTGTGAGGTGATTCCATGAGCACTAAACTAATATGGGACCTGCCTGGTACAGAAAGTGATCCTGGGCGGGCATCAGTCAAGAACACTAAAGCAAAGGCACAGAATCTCCAAAAGACGACAGAAAAAGGTCTCAGGTCTTTGATTCTCAACTGTGCATGCTTGCGTGTGTATGTGTGTGTGTGTGTGTGTGTGTGTGTGTGTGTGTGTGTGTGTGTGTGTGTGTGTGTGTGTGTGTGTGTGTGTGTGTGTGTGAGTGTGTGTGTGTATCTGTCTCTGTATCTGGGTGTCTCTGTGTCTGTCTCTGTGTCTATGTGTGTCTGTGTTTATGCATATACATGTTAGTGTGTGTAAAGTGTAGCAGCTTGAGGTCAACCTCAGCTGTCTTTCCTTAGGCTCCATTCATCTTGTTTTTGGAGACAGGATCTCCCTTTGACCTGCAGCTCACAAGTAGGGTGACATGGCTAGCCAGTGAACCCCATGGATCTGCCTGTCCCTGCTTCCCCAGAACTCACATTACAAGTGCTACATCGCAGTGCTAGGCTTTTGATGTGGGTTCTGGGCATGGACTCAGACTTGTGCAGCAAGTACTTTACCAGCCTAGCTCTCTCACCACCCACAGTGCCATGCTTTTCTGCGGCACATTCCAGAAGGACTGATGGAGGCTTAAGACCTGAAGCTCAGAAGAAAATGGTCACCCCATAAATTTTATACATGCAATAAAATCTTGTCACCTAGCAGATAGCTCATCCTCTGGACTTAATACATAATTTCTCTCATTCTCTAAGCGTTCTGCCCTTCAGATGTCTGAATTTAGAAGAAACTAACATTTGCTGAGTTAGGAGCCAAGCTTCAGGAAAGGCAATGTCATATGCTTTCCATCATCCGGCATGAATCCTTTTTTACCAAGGGAAAGTTGAGGATCAGAGATTTGGTATTCTACAGTACCCAGAGGAAAAAGCAGAGAGGACTTAGGGAATCATGTCTGTGGTTTCTGGAACCCTTGGCCCTTCCTGGCATTCCAGTCTGCTAGTCTGCAGCACTGGCCAGGGCTGACTCTGCTAATTACAGCCCAGAATCCACCTCATCTTCCACTGCAATGCCTCGATGCTTCTTAGACATAAAGACAGAGCACTTGAAGGACTTTCACATTAATCAAGAGCCTTACATACCCCCAGCTCTCGCCTGAGCAGAGCATAAGAGGCCTGTGGCTGACAGCCAGCCTGAGTGGCTTGATCGAACACCCACACCTCAGGTCGTTGGTCTCTGCCAAGCAAAGCCACCAGTCCGGCTCCGATGAAAGTGGTAGTTTTCCAAAGACCCTTGTTTGAAGAGAAACAAAGAGCACTTAGCAGCCTGCTTTCTGATCCCAGTCTGTGCAAAGCAGGCACATTATAAAAACATTAGCACTCAACCAGAGCTCCGGTGATCCCTGAGTGAATGGTGGGTGCAGCGAGGGTGATTTGTCAGAACTCAGCGTTGCAGCTGGACACCAGCGACTGCTCCTGAGGGCTACAGCCTGGCACCTCTGTATCCATGAATCACCTTATGTTAGGGTGAGTCACAGCCCTGAGTTGGGCATAGGAGATGGGCTCAAGAGTACACGCTTCCAAAGCGAGCAGATGGCTTCACCGTGTTCCATGTGTGAGAGAGATCACGCCCAGCTAACAGGAGCATTTTGACAGAGCACCAGATAACGAATTTATCAATCCCGACTCGCTGACAGGAGCTGCCTGCTGGTCTCCACCCCTCACAGCATGGCGAAACCTTCCATTATTGAGGTCACAGATGTCAAAGCCTTCCCAGAACATATTCTAAAATGTCAAAAGCACCCTCTGCATTTCTCTCCCTCTCTCTCTCTCTTTTTTTTCTCAGAATAAATCCTGACTCTTTTTAACACATATGGAGGGCAACACAAGGAGCTTGATCTGCCTTGGGGGGCAGGGAAAGAGTTGTATGGCCCTATAATAAGAGTGGCCTGGGGAAACACCATGGTTCTGAGACAATGTCCTTTAGTGTCTTCTAGTGAATGAGCTTCAATTACAGAGAAAGAAAAGAACCATGACCTGGGGATAAGAACATGAGACTATGTGTCACTGTTCTATGATTTTCCTAACTGTGGGGCTTGGGGTTTTAATATGGGAGTTACTGGTGGGGGCCATGGTCAGGGATGGGCCACTTGCCCAACACCCTCAGGTTCTACTGTCTGTGCTTTAAATAATCTGTATTGTAAAACCTCCCCCTATCACCCACAGGAAACATCACAAGTCTTCTGTAAAGCAGATAGAGACTTTATCAGAAGAAAAGTGAATTAGTTGTTAATAAATGTAAATGAGTGGCTGTCTCTTTGTAGCCATACCCCAGGATGATCATGGAGTAGTTAAATGGGGGCTGGCTTTGTTCACTAAGTGTATAATGTGGAGAGTCTGGTGATTGTGTTCAGGAAATTGGAGGATAAAAATGAGGAAAGGAGAGAAGCCAGGAGACAAGCAAGTTTGGGGAACACAGGTCAAGAAGAAAGGTATCTATCAGGAGCATGACCTAAGAAATAATTCATATTAGCTATGTTTCTTTTTGCTGTGACCAAACACCTACCAGAAGTAACTTAAGGAAGAAAGGCTTTGCTTCAGTACATAATTCACAAGAATGTAGCTCATCATAGTGGGGAAGGCGCAGGGGCATGAACAGCTTAATCCATGGCTTGTGACAGCAACCAGGAAGCAGCGAAAGGGAAATACCAACGCTCCTTTAGCTTTCTTCTGTTTCTCTTTTTAATTTAGGTTGTGACTTTGACCTGTGAAATGGGGTTATCCACATCTGCGACAGATCTTCCCTCCTCAGACACATCCAAAGATGAATTTCACTAATGTCCCAGGCATGTCTTACTTCAAATCCATAGGCAAAATTAAGCATCACACAATGTCTGTACACAAAGGCATAGAGAGACCAGGAAGGAAATGTGTACCTTCAGAAAGGAGACCAAACCCAAGAGCTCCACATCCCAGATGTGCTTGTATGTGACACCAGCCTGTACTGGAGGGCAAAAGTTATGTTCTAAGCCAGATACCAGAGAGTTCATCCCAATATACAGTGAAACTCACAGCACTTGGAATTCAAACCCTAACACAAAGTATGGGACTTAATGACCTCTGGATATGAGGTGACTTCACATTTGTATTACTCAATTGATTTCCAAGGGAAATCTTGAGTGAGTTAGAATAGAGGAAAAAGGAACAGAAGTATAAATGTGATCCGTGTTTTTGCTCTTCCATAAAGCAAATCTCAGATTTGCTTCTGATAAAATACCTATTAAATATCCACTTACCTTAAAAGACATACTCTTCAATACACCGGACAAAGATCAATGTTCTGCATTGCTCAAAATGACTTCCCAGGGAGGCAATATATTGCTCAAAATGACTACCCCATTGATTCTACTATCTACAATAGCATTACAGCCCTGACCTGGGAGGGGCAGGAAGCAGAAAACCAAGGTCAAGAATAGGGTAAGGTTAAGAACATTTTAATGTTGACAACTATTGTTAAGTTAATGTTGGGTCAGTTAGTATTAAGTCAGAAAGGCAGGGTGGACATACTATCTCCATCCTGGCAAGATACATTTGAAAGTGTTAATTGGGGGGGAGGGTCAATAATGCAGTAAGAATAGTGGGACTCATTCCCTCTGTGTAGGACGTAATATGATACTTAGAAAGAAGAAAACACTTGCGCACATCTTTCTTAGATCACAGCAGAGGTAATGCCCTACCAGATCCTTAACATACAGTTCTTCGTGTAACCTATATAACAAACTTAGAAAGGAGGAAGACTAATTTACAGAAAAGCTATGTAAGATGAGAGGATTACATAGCTTATTGAGTCATTGGGCTAGTATGAGGCATATATATGATTAAAATAAGTTGTCAAGTGTCACAAACAACAAGTTCAACATAGCTGTGTGCGGAATGAACTCTCTTTGCACATTCTGGTGGAACTCTGGTGGGCAGCGCCAATGGGTTACACCTGGAGAGAATCTTGAGGGGGAGAATAATCACCAACCAGGCTGTAGGAGGTGGAATAAGGTATGTAAGGATAGAGATCCCAAACCCCACATGCTTCACAATCAGTGAAGTAGAGACCTTCTAGAGACACAGCCCCAAGAGGGCTGGGCAGATGCTGCCTGGGTGGTGCCTTCTGCTGGCCTGTCAGATCTGCACAATTATTTATTATACTACATGTGCATTGTTCACCCCATGTTTGCAAAAATCTTAATGGAATCATCTATCAGTGATAATTCTGAAAAAAATAGAGACTATTTTTCTTTATTGGTGAAGTTAAGGAACCACTCTTGGTACCAATACACAGTGAAGAGGACTTTCTATAAGCAAATCTCAAATTTATTTTGTATAAAAACAAACTCATGACCTTGAGAATGTACATTTTTTCTTTTGTAAACAAGAACTTTCACTTAGTTTATTTACTTTCATTATAAAATTGTTAAAACAGAATTCAATTTTGTTTTATTTATGTCAACTGAAGTAGATGCTTATTCATAAAATGAGAAATTTCATATTTTTGATATGAAAATAATTTCCAAATGATCTATGACAATTCCTCATTTGGCACATAAAACTAAAACTAAAGCAAATGATATTCTGTAAATTTTGATTATTTAAAATAGCACTTTTAAGCAGGGCATGGATGGTAGCACATGATTTTAATCCCAACACTCAGGAGGAAGAGGCAGTTAAATCTTTGTGAGTTTAAGACCAGCCTGGTCCACATAATGGGTTCAAGGTCAGTGAGGACTGTGTAGTGAGGCTGTTTCAGAAAAATACAACAAAAATAAAATAATTTATTTATGTATGTAATCCCAGTAAAACAGGAGATTAAGGTGAAGGCCAGAAGATCACAAGTTCAAGGTTGGATGGAAATGCTATAAAACTCAAGGCCAGTCTGAACAACTCAGTGAGACCCTGTGTCAATACTTTACATAAGATGTGTGTGTGTGTGTGTGTGTGTGTGTGTGTGTGTGTGTGAAGATTTAGCTTGGTAGAAGAGTGCTTTATTATCATGTATATTATATTATACTATATTCAACTATTACCATAAACATAAATACTTGAACTGATGGCAGGGCAAAGAGGAACAAGATGTGTAAGCCAGAAACATGAGTCTGAGCGTCATCCTTCACAGAAACCTTTTTACAAAGTCCAGACCCAAGCATTTGTTGTTCTCTATGACCAAATTCTGCATTCATTTTGATGCTTATGGCTAAAAGACTTCATCCACTAGGTCACATAGAGTGTCCTCTTTCTTCCAGACTTTCTGGGAACACTAAAGCAAAGGACCAAACTGTTTTGTTCAATATCTTCATTTCCATCAAGTTGCTAATGAGCCCAAACTAGCCCTTCCTTGTGGAAGCATAGCAACTGCACAAGAAGTCTGATCATTATTGCTACCCTTAGCGCCCCCCGCCCCAGGTTTCACACAACTATAATACTTTCTTTGTCAAGAATCATGGGGTTGACAGAAATGCAAATGCCTTATGAATCATAGCAGTGATCTATAATACAAAGTCCCTTTGTACAGAATTCAAAAAGAGATTGGGGTAGAGGCCAAAGGCTATTACATGGGATGAATATTATCCCATTGATTAAGTCATTACTTTGAAAAGTATATATATATATATATATATATATATATATATATATTTTTTTTTTTTTTAAGTTATTTCCAGTAGAAACAACATAGTCTTGGGACTGGACTTTGATTTCTTTTTTCTAATATTCCCAGGTATAAGTATACAACACACAAACACAAACACACACATACAAATAATACAAATAACTGTATCTGTTTGTCAATTGCCAATTCAGCCATCTTTGCTTTCCCAAAGAAATAGGAGCTCTCAGCAGGACTTAATCATTACAGACCTTCCCACCTTCCCTAACTATTGGTTTCCCATGGCAAATTTAAGCAGATCGGACACACAAAATGTCTCTACATATGAGTTTGCATGGAATACTTTGCTGATTTGAAACAGATCTGGAAGCCTAGGATGCAGTATTTTCAGTGGCTGTTCTGGTAAACTGTGGTGACCATGACCCTGTAATGTGTTCTCTGCTGATAAAAATGATATGATGCTTTCCTGTCCTCTCCGATGAAAGCAGGTACAAATGAACCAGCGCATTCCAGTGAAAGGCAATTTCTCCTCATTGTGTTGTTTCTTTCTAATACCCAGTCTGCCCACACATGCAAGCAGGAACCTGTTTTGTTTGATTTCTGAAGAGGGAAGCTTCCAAGCCCTCCACACAATAGGCATTCTGAGGGAAACAGCATGTGAGAATGCATAACACCTCTTGCAACCTGACCCAATGAGGAAAGTCTGCTGTGTGTTCTGGCTTCTTGCAAAACTATTGGTGCAGCTGTCAGGTTTTTGTTTCTTTGTTTTGTTTCTTTGTTTGTTTGTTCCTTTTTGGTTTTTGTTTTTTTCTCCTTTTCCACTGAATTGACGGGGCTGAGTGTTATTTTTCTCTATTTCAATTCATGTTGAAGATTTGGTTCAAAATGACGGCTTCGCATCCCAGCAGCCACTGTGGAAAATTCCCACTCCTGTTCCTGATCTTAGAAGTTTAGTCACAAGACTACTGTTGTTATAGTCTCCTGCCATCACAACACTCATGTTGGGAGTTTGAGGCCAACCTGAGCTACATATTGAGATCTGTGATTAAAATTTAAAAATAGCAGCTGAAGAGATGATAGATAGCTCAGCCCGTCAAGTGATTGCCTTGAACACACATGAATATGAGTTTGATCCCCTAAAACCCACATGAAACAAAAGTTGGCAGGGCCTAAGGAATAACACCTGAACTTGTCCTCCTGTTTCCACATTAATGTGCACTCCCACAATTACAGTTATTCCATTCTTTTACTTCTGGAATGAATTTGCCAATCCTGAGAATACCCTTTATTTCATTGTGAATATATCATAATAATTGCATATATATGAAGATATGTGTGTGAGAGTATATAAGTGTGTAGATAGATAGATAGATAGATAGATAGATAGATAGATAGATAACAGTAACTGTTTCTTACATTTATTTTTATGGTGCCAAACAATAGAAATTGTAGGAAGTCCTATGTAGGAAGTTCATTTACCTATGAACAGGAAGTCTCCTGAAAGAAATAACACAAAGGACTGAATACTCCTCCAAATGTCATTCTACTGAGAGTCAATGCTCTATCCAACACATGGACTTTGTGAGATACAAACATTCAATGGACAACATTCATTGACTTAAAGATGTTTCAATTTTATCAACTTCTTCTATACATCTATATGTCTCTTCTCTGGGAAGGCTGGGCAAGGTACTGGTTGGATGCTGACAAAAAGCTGTAAGACACCGGGCGTGGTGCACTCCTTTAATCCCAGCACTTGGGAGGCAGAGGCAGGCGGATTTCTGAGTTCAAGGACAGCCTGGTCTACAGAGTGAGTTCCAGGACAGCCAGGGCTATACAGAGAAATCCTGTCTTGAAAAAAACCAAAAAAAAAAAAAAAAAAAAAGCTGTAAGACACAGGAGAAGGCTACATGGCTGATACTTGAGTTGAGAAAGCCATGTTTTAAAAGGATCAAATATCATCAGCTTAAGCTCTATCCCTTGATCTAGTCTTCTGCTCCCATCCCTGAACTCTACCAGCTTACCTCTGATTCTTATCCTTGATATTACACAATGAACTTTCAGAAGTTCCAAGTCACCTATTAGATTAAGTTCAAACTCTCTTTCACTGGATGGAAGAAGTTATCCACACTGTATCTTCCCAGTCTATGTCCCAAGACTACTTTGTCCTCTAGAATGTCCATGTGCATGTACATGATCTGTCTTCCTTTGAATCCCTCAAAATGTTTTTGCACCAATTTCTCCTATAAATAGTTAGAAATTTAAAAGGAATCTTGAAGGGATGAGATGAAAAAATGAATTTAGACAGAAGTAATTGACACAGTGAAGAAGTCATAGATTGAGAAGTACTGAAGATTTTGAAGGAAGAACTGGATAGCAAATGAAGTTTCTAAGATGAATTAAGGAAGAAGCCCAAGAATTCATGTTTGAATGACTGCATAGATAATCCTGACCAATTAAACCAAAACAATGTAAAATGCCCAGCAGTCATTATTCTGTTAGCTATAGTTTCAAGTACAAGGTCATTGAAAATTCTAAAAATTCTACAGATTTCCTGCTGAGGTAACAAAATGGGCTGAAGGAAAGAGTTTTCTGCCACCTCCTACAGCAGCCTGCACAAAGACAGAGCCCCAAGATGCTGGCTTTTAGAACAAGGTGAAACATGGATCTTCTCAGCCCATCTAAAGAAGACACAAATGGGAAAAGGAAGAAGTGTGTGGCCTCAGTCCCAGACACTAATTAAAAAATAGATTTGTTTGTTCCTTGTAACGAATTTAAAACTTGAGGGTGAATACACATATAGATCAATAACAACAGCAGTGAAATGTCTTTGTAGTAGACAGAGTTTTCATATGCATTTGGGTTCATTCTAAATGCAAACAAGGACAGCAAGTCTTGATTTTTGCATGTCCCCTGAGATGGTATGAACAAAAAGAAAAATCTCCCATAGCTTATATATTTGTATGATTGGTCTCCAGTTGGCTGTACTATTTGAGGAGATCATGGACCCTTTTAAGAGGTGCAGTCTTGCTGGAGGAAGTATGCCAGTGGGTACTGGGGGTGGGCTTTGAGGATTTATAGCCTCACCTCACTTTCTATGTTCTCAAATGTGTTGTCTGTCTGTCTGTCTGTCATAAAGATGATCAACCAAGGTGATGAACCCCTTGTATTCCAGCACTTGGGAGACAAAAATAGAAACAGTAAATCTCTGTGAGTTCATCCTGGTCTCCTGATCTGCAAAGCAAGTTGAAGACTAGCCAGGATTACACAGCAAGAGGGAAGGGTGGGTAAAGGAGATCGACCAGCGTCCTGCTTCTGGTCCTCTAACTGCCTGTCCCCATGCTTTTCCCACCATTATGGACCTATCTGTCTAGAATTGTAAATCAAAAATGATGACAAAGATGTCTTCATTAATACATAGGCTATGAGGTGACACTGGGGGGGGGTGTCTGTAGGTCCCTCAAAATCTGTAGCCTTATAATAGCCATTAGCTTCCAGAGTGGCCCAGCTGCTTTCCCTGCCAAATTGCAAAAGAGGATAATGGTGAGGAAAGTCAGTGGTTTCTCTGATAGCAGAAGTCTGGGTGATACCCTAAGAGGTAGATCAGATGTCCTATTCCTGTCTATGCAGCTGTCCTAGACTGCAGTTCAATGTCCATACAAGAAGAATTGTGTCTTGTATATCACAGATTGTAGGTCATTGGCATGGCCAGTCATGTCTCTAGGTGGGAGAAAAACTCATGATTCTGATGGACACATCACAGCAAGGCCATTAAAGGTTCCCTCACCTTTCATTCCCTTAACTCACTTTCCAGAAAAGTTCAATTCAACTGTCACTTAAAAATAGGCTTGATTGTCACATCCTCTTTACCAGTTGGGGTGAATGTCAGTGAGCTTCACAGACTCCTTTAGCTGCGGCATGCGGGTTTATTGCAAAGAGAAACCAGGTCACAATGGAGTAGAGATAGGAATAAGACATCTGGTCTACCTCTTAGGGTATCACCCAGACTTCTGATATCAGAGAGATCATTGACTTTCCTCACCATTATCTTCTTTCCCATCCTCTGCTATAACTATTTAAAATTGTCATTTCCTTACTTGAAAATGTAACTTCAGCACCATTTCTGGTTTTTCCCCACTTGCAGATAAGCCATATGTGGAAATTGTAGGTCAAATGCCAGGTATTTAAAATGAGGCAAAAATTATTCAAATCAATTGGCAGTCTGGGAGGCCATTCCTGTCTTCCATATATTGATCAAGTAGCTGTTTATGGAACAGGTTTTGTGATAATCACAGCGCTATAGACATAGTTTCTACTATCAAGAAGTTTAAGGTAAAATCTAATCTTTCATGATGATATGGTAGAGTCTTGACTGGGTTCTGTATCTAACCCAGCCTACCTAGAAAGTTCCTGCCCTGAGCTATATAGCTCAGTGATTCATCTGGGGACATCATCTGATTCTCAAGGTTGATTCTATACTCCTCCCTCTCATCCCTTACATCATTCATTCAGCTGTTACACCTCACTAGGATCTGCAAACTGAAAACACACTCATTGACTATGAGTCCAATCTCTGAAAAATAAGCCCTTTCCCCTTCCTCATACTGACCAAGGCAGTGTCTGTAGAGTAATTCTTCCTCATTGTTTTAGTCATAGTGGACATTGTGTTTTAGAGATATGTCACAAGCATTGCTGAGTGGGGGCATGCTCTGGTGCCCCTACTCAGCAATGCACTATATAATACATAGAAACATCTTTGTATAAGTACAAAGGTGTGAGTGTGTGTGTGTGTAGATGTGTGTGCATGCGCATACATGTGCATAGAGATCAGAGGAGAAAAAAAATTAGGGCTGTTCCTTAGGAGCCATTAACCTAAGGCAGAGTCATTCATTAGCCAGAAGACTACTAAGGGGGCTATTTTGACTGGTCAGAGAACCTCAAGGATCCATCTCTTTCTCCACCCACAGTGCTGGGAGGATATTTGAACACCATTACATCTGGTTCTGTTTTGTTGGTTCTGGCAATTGAAGTCAGGTTACCATGTCTGCAAGGCAAGTGACTTACCAACTGAGCTATCATTGCAGCTCTCATGGCAACATCTTTTTTTTTTTCCTCTTTTTGTAGGTACATAATTTATTCTTTTTTATTGGATATTTTCTTTATTTACATTTCAAATGTTTTCCATTATCCAGGTCTTCCCTTCAGAAACCCCTATCCCATCCCTCCTCCCTCCTGCCTCTATGAGGGTGCTCCCCCACCTACCTACCCACTCCCGTTTTCCCACCCTGACATTCCCTTACACTAGGGCATCAAATACCCTCAGGCCCAAGGGATGCCCCTCCCACTGATGTCCAACAAGGCCATCCTCTGCCACATATGTGGCCAGAGGCATGGGTCCCTCCATGTGTATTTTTTGGTTGGTGGTCTAGTCCCTGGGAACTCTGTGGGGGTCTGGCCAGTTGACACTGTCTCATGGAAATATCTTAATGATCATCAAATAACTTGAAATAACCACTCCATTTGAAGATTTATTGAGGTTTACAATTTCAAGCATTATGCTAATTGAGAGTATGTGTGCCTAAATGCAGTGTATAGGAGCTAGGATATTGGGAAATTATATAAACAAGAATGCCTGTCTTCTTGGAAGTCACAATCTAGAGAGAAATATAAGTAATAGATATTATTCAAGTTTCTATTTTTGTCTCCTACAGAAAAAAAACTTAAGAAATCACTTAGGATAATTATAAATATAAAAAGAAATGTCTGTCTTGTTTCAAGATTCATTTTTAGTACTCTATCCTTGAATTCTTTATGTTAGCTTGTTAATGTTGCTTCTGGTATGAGGATAATATTTGACACATGGATATGCTGAGATCTTTGGTCCCATCTGTGCCTATGGGTATAAGGAGCTGAGATTGCTTTTGTATGCTATTTGGAATTTGTTTCTGAAAAACTGATTTTTTTTTCATTTCACTGTTTCCATGTGTTAGGATCTACTACATCTACTGTTTCCCATTGGCTAGTCCTTTACCTAAAGGGAAACAAAGTCATAAGACCTTGACCATTATTGCACTTGATACATCTATAGTAAGTCTGCTATGCCAAGCACTTTCTAAGTATCACATTTCTGTGTGTGACATTGCCCTTTCTGGAAAGAATGGCAAGATAAACAGAAGAATGCCTCCAGCCATGTGTGGAAAACATTTTCAATCCCTGTGATAAAATACCATGACCAAGGCAACTTACAGAAGGAATAGTTTGCTGTGGGCTTACAGCTCCAGAAAGATAAGAATTCATCACCACCAGGGCAGGATAGGATGGCAGCAAGAACAGCTAAGAGCTTACACCTCAAACTTCAAGCAGGGATAGCAGGGATAATGTTAATAATATATATAGACAAGGCCTCTCTGAACCTCGAATCACTAATTCAGATACAATAGTTGTCCAGCAGTGACCCCTGAGATCAGTCTGCTTCTGCTTCCCTAATACTAGGACCATAGGTACCTCTACTCTCTGTGTCATTTTCAAGGGTTTTGGAGGTTGAACTCAAGGCTCCCTGCTTTTGAGCTGTGCCTGTGCCCAGTCCTCACTCCCTCCTTTTAGCTCCCAGTCCAGAATTATCAGATGGGGCCCATTAGCTACTGCTGCTGCTCTAAGGACTAAAAGAAGTGGCCTCTGTACCCTTGCAGGGGACACATGGTGTAGTACCCAGTCACTGTCACCATCAGGACTCAGAATGAACCAATTCCAAACATGAGGACATAAGCAGAAACTTCTCTCCCCACTCCGCATGATGCTTCCAGGATAGCATCCCATTTGCATGGCCATCTGCAAACCTTTGATAACAGTGCTTCTCAGCCCATCCTTTCTTTACAGGAGAGGCTGCATGCCATGATCCCTCTCTCCAAACCACCAGCATCTTAGCCACTTACAGTGTGTCAAAGCCAATTATGCTTCAGCCGCCACAGAGCTTCCAGTGGATGTGTAAGGCTAGGCCCTCAGGGCCAGTCTTTTAGGCAAAAGGTGTCAGGAAATTCCTTCTTCTATCAATAGCCCACTGAGTTTGAAATAGAAACAGGTTAAATAGCAGGCAATATATGCAAAAATATATATTTTCAGAGTGAAATGGAAAAACAGTTTCTCTAAAGCAGTTGGTGGCTGGGTTGTAAGGAACACTTCAGTATTACAGTGGGGTGACCTACACCTGGAGAGGATACAATAAATATGATGCTCCTGTTTCTAGATAATGAAGACCCCCAAAGCAAACAACACCATTGGGGGCCACAGGAGAAAAGGATGGATCTGAGAAAGATACATATATCTGAGGACTCAAATGAAAGAGATCTCCCAACAAGAATCTATACAGATGACAGAAGACAAAGGTGAGACACAAAACACATTATTCATGGCTCTGTAATGCCCAAAGGAGCAAAAATCCCAAGTCCACAGATATGTATAGGGTGAAGAATTTGAAACCTCATCATCTGTGGAGTAGACAAAAAAGTCAGGAGAAGATGACAATATCCATGGCCTCTCTTGTGATGACAATATGTATGCAGTCTCTTCACTGCAGGAATACCCCGTAATCAATCAGGTAAGGCCTCACAGGCAAAGGCCCAGGACAATTCCAGTAAACTTCAATGTGGTCAGAGGTACAAAGTGTCTGATCACAAAGGTCACTTCACTGATACTTGGAAGCTTAAGTATTACTGTCATCTGTTGACAGAACACTACAGCATTTAATACCTGTCAAGCCAGGCTGGCAAGTAGGCACTCAAAGTGACTGGTATTAATGCATTCAGGAGGCTTCATCTCACATATCCTCAGTGTCCCCTCTGTGCTATAAAAGTCTTTGCAGAGCTATAAAAATCTGCTCTTACACTTAACCATAATTTCTCTTGCTTCTTATAAATCACAATTCCTACTTAATTAAAACAAAACTACAAGAATGATATGGAACATTCTTTCTTATCCATGATGTGAATATTATGTTTATACACTTGATTTTTAAATTTTTAAAGTTTGTTTGTTGCAAGTAGTCCAGGTTGGCCTCAAACGCACTGTGTATTCAAGAATGACTTCAACTTCTGATTCCCTTCACTTTACCTGCCTAGTGCTGGCATTAATGGCATATGCCAGTGTGCCTGAGATCAAATACACTGCCTCATTCATGCCAGGCAAGCACCCTGTCACCGAAGTTACATTCCCAGCCTTGCTTCACTGTTAATGAGACACAAACTGCCATCTGTTTGAACTAGTAAAGTTCAAACTGGGATTGAACTTTTAGAGTCTTATAGAGCAAATGGGAAGTCAGAGATGTGGCTGCATGGGTGGACTGCTTCCCCAACAAGCACAAAACCCTGGGATTGGTTCCTCAGTAACACACACACTGGATTTAGTGGTATGTAACTGTGATTCTCACACTCAGGAGGACTAGAAGTTCAAAGTTGTACTTGGATATGTAGCAAGTTTGAGTTTGCTTTGAGATACACAGACCCTATTGAAACTTAATAAATATATAATAGCAAGTAGATTCAAAGAATTTGAAAATAAAACTCTTTTATATGCTTTAATATACTATGAAAATAATAAGTTATTTGATCTCTTTTATTGTTCAAAAATATGCATACATTATTTTTTTGTTTGTTTTTGTATTGTAGGGTCAAATTAAATTCCATGTATTATTTGAAAAGGGAAAAACTAGACAATTTCATACCATATCATTCCTGATCAAATATCTATTCTTTGGACACTTCTCTACAGAGCTGACCCCAGGATCTTTATATAGGATTAGTTTATTGGGAGAGTGCTAACATGCCACAGTGCACATTAGTGGGTCAGAAGAGAACTTCCAGGAGCTGGATGCTCTCTTCGATCGTGTGGATCCTGAGATGGGACGCAGTCTTTACCCACTAAGCCATCTTCCAGACTGACATATGACTTTAAAAAAATTAATAGATTCAGATATGTACATGGAATGATAGAAAAGAAAGTAAGAAAACCCAAATGAATAGGACACTAAAGGTGCACCTTTGTCAGCAGTGAGCTGTGAGCAGAAGAAAAAGAAGGCAGACAAGATCAACCCCATGTTGAAAAGTTCTGTGGCATTGTGTGTCTGTGCCCCTCACAATTTATGCACTCAGATCTTAAATCCCAGGACTTGGCAGTTGGAAGTATCTTGGGGTGTTGTGATCAGAGGGTATTATCATCACTATCATTATTATTACTGTTATTGCTTTATTATTCTGGTTGTTCTCACGGTAAAATTCCCAAGAGAAACCTCTGGCTCTTCTACTCTATAAAAATGCAGCAAGAAGAGAGCAGCTATGGATCAAAGTGGGACTTCCATATGCCCATCTGCTGGTATGTTGAACTTGGACATCTAACCACCAGAGCTGTGAGACACTTAAGTGGTTTATAGGCACCAAGTTCACAGTGTTTCCTTGTATCAAGAATAGACACACACTTTCTTTTGTTGGATACTTCATAACTGAGAGTGAATATTAAACTCCAAGATAACACAGTTAGCTTTTCAAGGCCTGAAGAGCATACTGACTCTCTCTTGGTTCTACTGGTGAAATAATAGATGTGCGGTTGCATTTAAGACAGATAACCACTACTTCCATATTTAGAAATGAAGGAAAGAACAAAACTCCTAAATCACCACTGGAGAGATGAGAATGCAGAGACTCTACTCTGAGACCCCAGGCATGCCATTTTCCATCTACATGGTTTCCAAACCCTTCCCTGATTTAGCAGGGCAGAGAGCAGGCAGAGAAGAGTACATTTTCAGTACTGTCTCTGGATGCTGCCTGGGCATGACATTTGCCGTTCAGGATGGTGTCTTGGTTTCCAACCGGTCCTGGAAGTGTGGAGCATCGTGGGAGCCAAGAACACCTTCTGCCCTCTGATTTGGGCACAGCAGTGGCCACTTCACTCAGATGTGTGCTTCCCAGCAGTCATTCCTGCCTCAGGGCCTGCAGACTGGCATGCAGCAATATGCTCTACCTGGGGCTACACCTGAGACCATATGGACTCTTAGCTGCTGCACCATCCAGGGCTTGCCTGCAGAACGCCGAGGACCAGATGGAGCAGACAATACCTGTGCGAGCCCGTCTGATCAGCTACTGCACCATCCAGGGCCCACCTGCAGAACGCCAAGGACCAGATGGAGCAGACAATACCTGCATGAGCCTGGCTGACTTACACTGCTGGGGCCTTGGTGTGAAGAAAATGGCAGACTATAAACATTTAAATAATAATCCCACAACACATGCTGATTCCTTTCCTCCGGGGATGGTTATGGGAAATATAAATTTGCTTTGGAGTAGGGCTCCACTTTATTCTTTTTGTGTTTTATTTTGTTTTTTTTTCACAAAACATAAGTCTGATGATTAAGACCAGACACGGATCTGAAACTTGTCAAAGTAACTTGTAGATTTCAGGCTTGACAACTAAAAGAACAGAGTTACCAGAAGTCAAAATGAGAGATCTGTGAGAAGAGCAAGTTTGGAAGGAGGGAGGGGATTTGGGGTTTGATTAAATTGGATTTGAAAAAGGGCTGGAGACACTGGAGGTTGAGTCTTCTACTTCTTTCAAGATGAGTGTTTAGTCCATGAGAAAGTCCGACCTTAGTACACACAGCATCCAGTGACGGCATGCCACCCTGTCACTGATACCGTGCCTGAACCTCCCTCTGTGGCTTGAGTTATTGCAATAACTTCACAGCTGGTCTCCCTGATTTGCATGTGCTCTAACACCATGGATGATTGATCAACTTGGAGCATGACTCAGAACATGTCATCTGTCTCCTGCGTCACTCGGTGGCTTCCTGTGCCAGTCAGCAGAGAGCTAGAGTTCACCCGCCTAGAACCCATACCCCACTGTGACCTTAGCTGCTATTAAGATCCCTTTACCTCTGCTTCCTTAGCTACCCTAGGTTTCTTCATATGCAGGTGTTCTTCTAAGTTCTGGAAACCTTCCTTTGAGTAATTTCTTTATTGTAAATATTTTCCCCCAAATTTAGGATTACCTGTCTTAAAGGTGTCTCCAATTCACATAATGAATATTCAGTTTTGCAACTGAAAGGAAAAGTGTGTTACCTGAAGTATAAAGTAGGTGGAGGCCACAGGATTGGGGTGCATAGCTTTGACTGCTCCAGTCTGGAACACTTGCTAACCCACCGATGTTTGACGACTGCATTTTTATGGCAGCATATGAAATAAGAGTCAAAATCACAAGGCAAAAAGCAGTTGGGGTGGGAATTGAAGGAAACTCTTTGAGGAATACTGATCTCCCAAGTGCTACTAATTTACAGAAATGGAATGAATGATGTGTCTAAAGGGGAGGAAACAAAGAGGGTGTCCATTTCTCTGAAAGGAACACAATTCTGTTAGGCATTGCTACCCAGAGACCAAAGCATACGTCCATAGGGTCTGTACTTAAAAACCTAGTTTTCCTGTGGAGATACCCTCAACAGAATCAAACAGACAACCAGTCAGCCAGTCAGCCAGCTCTATCTCATGGGATCCCCACACAAGAGAAAAGACATGGGCTAAGACTTAGGAAAGATGAGTTTATGAGCAAAATCACAAAACTGAGAAGTTACCATCTGCAGTGACTTAAGTGGCACTGGAGGGCATTCCATTAAGTGAAATGAACAGACCAAGGAGAGCAGCCAATGATTTTCCTTATGCATGGATATTAAAAAGGGAAAGCATGGAGCTGATAATAGAATAGTGAAGACCAGAGGCTGGAAAAGGGGTAGGGAAGAGGTGCAAGGGAACCAGACTTGATCACCACACGCTGGGAACATGTCCTATCCTAAACTATGTTAACATGTACAACTAAGGTTCATTAACTCAGATGTTAAAGTACAATGTGTAGTTCTAGGGCGATGGATCACTGGAGAAGAGCACTTTGTCTGTAAACATAAGGGATCTATGTTTGAAGTCCTAGAACCCACATAGAAAGTTGGGCCTAACTCTTAGAGCCTGTGCTGGGGATTGCAGAATACAAGTAGATCCTTGGAGTTCACTGACCATATAGGTTAACCTAAACAGTGAACATGCAGTTCAGTGAGAGATGCTGTCTAAAGAAAGTGAGACAGAGAGGGACAGAGGAAGACATCAAAAAGCATTCTCTAGTTTTCACATGCACTCAAACAGACATGTACATACACATACAAATACATACACAGAGAGACAGAGACAGACAGACAGGCAGACAGGCAGGCAGGCAGAGAGAGCAAGTCAGAGAGAGGGAGAGAGAGAAAGAGAAAAGGGGAGAGAGAGGTGAGGAAGGAAGAGGTGCGTAAGTGTTTATGACAGAAGGTAACAAAAGGTTGGTCTAGAGAGTCTCATGTACTAAAAATAATGAAACAAGAATTTAGAGAGATAATAATCCAAGTAAATATTTTTAGAAGATCTAGTATATAAAAATGCTAAGCCAACTTAAAAGAATCAAACAGATTCCCAATCAAGAATATAGAAATTAAACATGTACTAAACTGAATAAATGTAGTGGTCAAAACATGGTTAAAGAGCGTATTAGTAAACTGGTAGCAATGCTGCAGAAATTACAAAAGATTCCGTGAAGTTCTACAGAAAAATAAAGCAGATGAAACAGGACACTCAAGAGACTGTGGCTGTTAACAGAAAAAGCAGAGGAGGACAAAAAGAATGGGGAAGTAATAAAAACAGTCAAGAATATTCCAGGATTCATAAGAAAGGAGAGAAAAAATAAATTCTAAATTAAGTGAGTAAAGCGGTTTTTCTCCTTAGTTGATATGCCCACTTCTGTAGGACTCATTTAAAAATATGACACAGTTGTCACAGTGCATGAACGAGATATCAAGAAAAATTATACCTTTCTCATGTCTTAGCAGAGAAAACCAGTTCACCAGTTTCTTACGCACTCTCCCAGAAGCACCATATTTATGTACAAGTATGTATACATTAATCTATAAATGAATACATTATGCTTTTATTTGTTTTCAATTAATCAACTCTGTTCTCTCTCTCTCTCTCTCTCTCTCTCTCTCTCTCTCTCTCTGTGTGTGTGTGTGTGTGTGTGTGTGTGTGTCTGTACCTGTGTCTGTATCTGCGTCCCTGTGTGTATGGTTGTACTTGCCTAGGCAATTGTGTAGAGATAAGAGGTTAGCTTATGGGATGCTTTTCCTCTCGCCTTATGGGTTTCATGAATTAAATGCAAGTCATCAGGCATCCGTGGCAACTACTTTAACTTATGAAGGCTCACACCCATTTTTCTAGATAAGTAATAGAACACTATATAAACTTGCTTCTTAATCTTTTATAGTATAAAAATTGTCCCAAAAAGAAATATAAAATGTACTTACCGTTTTTAAGGGATACAAAGATTTCTGTTGTGTTGATGGGTAATGATGTTCTCTGTGGGGAGAGGGTACAGTGGAGATTGAAATAGGAACCTTCCAATGCTAAGCACAAGCTTTGCCACTGCATTGTTACCTTAATTTCTCAGCTACTTCTCTGCTGCTGAGATAAAACGCCACAACTAGAAGTAAATTATGGGAGCAAGAGTTTATTTTGGCTTAGGGTTCTAGAGAGGATAAGGTACCCAAAGAAGACACCTCATACTGACTGCTAGCTTCTACACATGCATGCACAGATGTGCACACCCACCCACCACCATGATGGAGAACACATCTCACACTGGCTTCTACACATACATGCACAGTTGTATGTACCCACCCACTACACCCATACACACACACAGAGAGAGAGAGAGAGAGAGAGAGAGAAGAAAAGGTCACCTAGTGTCTGTCTTTTTGTTTTCTTTGTACGAAGGGCTACATTTTGGAAATACAGCCATATATTCTTAGACTTCCAGAGCTGAATTTTGGCTTTCTTTTTTTTTTTTTTCTGTAGTGCATGTGACAAAAGTATCTAGCTTTGCATGTGGTTTACTTACACTGTGACAATGATAGGATCTTATACAAGGAAATGCTCAAAACTTCTTGTATGATTCTTAGAAGAAAAGATAGCATGAGGATCATCTGCCATCTGTGATCACCGCACGCCTCACCTCACCATGTCCCTCCTGTTTTAGTAGCTCCGAATTGGTCAAGGTTTGTCTCTGTTCCTTCATTTTCTACCCTAAACACCAATGCTATTCCTATGCATCCCACTCCTTCCCTTCCATGCGAATTCCCTAAAGGCTCACACTCACTTGCTTCATGCCAGCACCTGCCTCAGCACGGAGGGGATGCTGGGAACAGGACAACAGACTCCTATCATGACATATTTAAAACAGAAAACAAGTGTGTTGCTAGTCCAGGTCTATCCTACAGAATCCTTGATTCATATCAAACGTTAAGAAAGCGATAGGGAAAGTGAGACCTGGATAATGGAGAATTAGTCTTGTTTAACTTTGTGAAGCTTCTAGGGTTCAACCTTGCTCTCAAACTCAAGTTCCAGCGTGGGCAGGCTCCTCTACCTACAAAATTGTCCACATGAGAGGGTTTTTGGGCTCAGCAGAGCTTCAACCTTGTGACTCTGAGAAGCCTCTTTTACTTCCTTGGATTAAAACAAACAAACTCCCTGGAGGCAATAGCAATACCAAATGACCTAGAACACCTGGGTTTACAAAAGAAGACGACAAATGAAGGGAAAAAAAAAAAGATGAAAGCCGGGCGTGGTGGTGCACGCCTTTAATCCCAGCACTCGGGAGGCAGAGGCAGGCAGATTTCTGAGTTCGAGGCCAGCCTGGTCTACAGAGTGAGTTCCAGGACAGCCAGGGCTATACAGAGAGAAACCCTGTCTCGAAAAACCAAAAAAAAAAAAAAAAGATGAAGTTAGCAATGTTGTGTGGACAATCTTTGAGTTTAAAATACTTTGTAAATTAGCACCGTTGGCTTCACCCAGCTGGCTGTACTTGCTCGGCAAGGAAGTATCTCTCCCTCAAGGGCTCTGTCACCTTTGCTCGTTCTCAGTCCAGGGCCCTTATGAAGTCTTGCTGTAGTCATAGCAACAAGGAAACATCACACTCTCAGCTAATTACCAATCTTTCTGGGTAAGGAAAGAAAATTAATTTCCTCGGACGTGCAAGGTAAGCCTCCAAACTACAAATGTTTCTTATATTGTATTTCAAAAGACAAAAATGTGGCTGTCCTTTGCTGGATTTGATCAGTAATTAATTAGAAGCATGACTTGCATTCACAGAATAATTGTGTTTACTTTCCAAGCTAATACAATTTTCAGGGGAAACTAGTAGATCAGCAAGAGTAAGACACCCCACCCCGTTAGCAAAGGCCTTTATGTTTTATTTAAAGTTGTCACGTGGAGCCTGCATTTTCTTTCAGATCTCTCAAGCCTTGTGGCAGTTCCCCAAATGGCTCGTTCCAGAAACAGCTTCGGATCGTACATTTGTGTCTCATCTGTTGACAAGCATTTTAGTTTTCTACGAGTTCCCTCTAGTACTCGCCTTACCAAATACAACTGTTGGCGCAGGGTCTCCAAATGGCGGATTGATACAGTCCCACAAAACCCTATACTTCGCAGTCGGATCAATCACTTTGCATTTGGCTGCAACAAAGAGAAAATGATTTCTAAAGGTGCTGACTCAGAGCTTAGTGGGATTTTCTTAAATGTATTTCATATTTTAATTAAAATATATGGAGGCTCCTCACTTCCTAGAGAGAAGGAATATGAAATCTCTCCATAGTTCAGATGTGTGCCTTTCCCTGTGGCATCCTATTCTTTCTTCTTTTTCTAATCAGTAATCAGGAGTTTGGAGGGAGGGAGCTTCTGTATACAGTATGCTATTTGATTTTCTTCTCTGGTGAGCTCTTGCATAGGCTGGAGACCAGAGATTCAAGGTGTGTATATTTAGTATCAGAAAAGCAGAATGTATGTTTTCACATCTCCCTTATACATTAATCAAGAGAGCTGGCTTCCAGGGAAGGATTGCTGCTACCAGTGGAAAAAAATAGCAGCCTCTTAATCAGTGTTTCACTGTTGTCAGCTGGGGAATCGGGAAGACTCAGGAGCTGCTGGGCTCTTTCCCAAAGGGCTTTCATCTCCTGATAAAACTAGTCCTTTTCCCGTCCCAATCTGGAACCCTCAGATCCAATAGCAGCGGTACTATATGTCATATTCCAGGATATTTCATTCTTGTTCCCTTAACTGATTGGTTCTATCTAGGAAGAGGCTGATTTTTTTTTTTTGGTCCCCCTTTTAATGGAACTGTAGCTTTAAACACATATTCTGAATTTCAACAACAACAAACAAAAAAACACCTGTTGGGCTGATTCCTAGCCTCATAACCTGGGCGTTGTCTGTGCACTCTCTGATGAAATCGTGGGGACTGCACCTGGGTTACTATGACATTACAATACACTGGGAGTAAGATTAGACACCAGGGCCAGCTTCCACAGCTTTGTAGAGTTTAATAGCGAAACTGACTAACCCCCTTCATTACTGATCTCCAGTTTCCCTGATTTATGGATGGGAGCACTACAACCCAGGAAGTGAAGACAGTGGGTGCAGTCTGCCCACAAAATAGAGGAACAAAGCAAACGGGTCATCAAATGTCCCCAGGTTCCTGAAATCGAGTTAGTAGTGAAAACTGGCTAACTACTTCTTTCTATGTCTTGTGGAGGGTTTTTGTTTGGGGGGGGGAGGGTTGTTTGTTTGTTCTTTGATTTTTTTAACCCCTAAAATATAAAATCTGATTTGAATTCAAGTCGACAACCTGATTTGTGACTTTTAATAGAGCTATGTTTTTTCTTTGTTGTTATTTGTTTGTTTTGTTTAAAAAGAAATCAAGGGAGATGACTGTTTTGTTTTTCTCAGTGAGAACGAAAGGACTATTTGTGTGTCTTACTGGTTTCTATGGATCAGGATACTTACTCTAAGCCAGACACACTTACCATGCTAGGAGCCATTCTTTCAATCCAGGAGTTAATGACAGCGACTGGATCTGCAAACAGAAGTGGTCCCTTTAAATTCTGTAAGAATGTCCCTGGAGACTAAATTCAAATATCTTTGTCTATTAGACTGATGTTTTCTGGTTTGCAGAATGGATTGAGTCAGCATTCCTTGTATGTGTCTGTTGATAAAGACAGCAACAAATGTGTTGGATATCATTGTCTCTGCAGATTTGATCACTTAGCATTATAATACTGATTCTTACTTTATGGTGGGGATGGAACCAAATTCCTTGACTTTTCTACTACAGCAAGTAAAAAAATTCACATGCATAAAACCAGAGAGGCCACCTTCATACTTCCTCCTCAAGGAGTAGTCTGATGGAAACTTCAGCGCTCTCTCTCCTCTGCCGGTCTTCTCTGTAGACATTTTCATGTCTGTGATGTCCAGTCAACGAGAACAAGGCAGGCAGGGAGGGTGCGCTTGTTTCTCTTCCCAAAGATTCTGATAGGATTGCAGTTTCTTACCATATGTCTTTCTCTTGCTTCCTCAAGGCAAATACATCTGACCTCTACTTGTGTGTTTGAAAGTTAGAACAGTATAGTGATAAGTTCCTAGGTCTTTATCCTACTTGTGTGGCTTTGGATGATTTATACAATCTCTCACTGATACAATATATCTAGACATAGATCCACATAACAATGTCAACAAAAACCATTTTCAGGAGACAATACCTTAAAATGCTTAGGATCCATGAATGGATCCCTGAGACATTATTAGCCATTTATATTATATTTTTCCAATTATTTGCAGCACATATGTGCTGAACTTGAGCCCAGAGACCATAAACCTTCAATCAATTGCTTCTTTTCTAGACTAGATGAGAACCAGGGAACTACACCAGGCGTCACAGACTCAGTTATCTTTGCAGGAAACTCTTCCAGATTAGCCAAAACATATAATGGCCATGACTTCGAAAACCTATTCACCACCTTAGCATCATCAAATGCTGTCCCTTGAGCAAAATAATACAGAAATCTGGTGTCATGCAACTCACTTTCTGCTTCACGTAAAATATGTTTTCACTTTCTGAACTATGTACAGTCATCATAATTTCCAGTCAATCAAATCTCAGTGCTAGCAAGATTTTCACCTTGTAACTGATAGAAAGTGGGGCTAGCACATGGCTCCACAAACATTTAGAAAGAGAACAAAGATAGGTGCCCGTTTGGGTGGGCTTATGGTTTAATTTCTGGGCATCCCACTGCAAACTATTACTTTTAAGTTCAGTTAACCCTTATCTTCCATGGCATACTATCAATCCCCTACTCTCTAAAATGTGTTTCTGATATCCCAAGCACAACCTGCTGTGTCCTCTGGTTTTCACATGCAGAACACTGAAATAGCTGAGTTACTGACACCCAAGTTCCTGGCTCAGGTTAAACAGAGCCATATTCTGCCCTCAAGGTCTGGCTCTTGTGTCTTAAATATGTCTGTGTGATACCACTGTTTAAATTGAACTTTGGTGTAAGAGTGAAGGTGTTCTAGTTTCCTTATCTGACTCTGACAAGCACCATGACCAAAGCAACTTAGGTAGAAAAGGGTTTACATGGTTTATATTTCTCTGTCATGGTTCATCATTGAGGAAAGCCATAGACGGTACTAAAGTAGGAGCTTGAAGCAGAGATCATGCAGGAATGCTGTTTGCTGGCTTACTCACAGGATTATGTTCAGTTGGCTTTCTTATACAACCCAGGGAATAATGCCACCCACAGGGGGCTGGGCCATCCTACATCAATTAATAATCAAGATAACCCTACAAAGACATTCACAAAGGTCAATCTGATTTGAGAGTGGCTCAATTGACTCTTGTCTGTATCAATTTGACCACTAAAACTGACCAGTACAAAAGGCATTCTACCATTTCCAAGTGTAAGAAGACCAACATACTCTAAGATGAAAATACATGTGCTAGTTACAGAACTGAGAACTGGGAGTCAGGGTCAACTAACAATACAGATAATACCACTAAAGATGCAAATAAACAGAACCATATATACAAGATGGCACATTGGCCAGTGTATGAACTTGTGACCAGAGACTTGGGGAAACAAAATCCCATTTCCTCCCTCTAGGCCTGCCTGACTCAAGTCAATGATTCCAAGTCTCCAGTGGCTTTGAAGGACATAGCTAGAGTGAATGGATAAGAATTAACTCTACCAAAGAAAATAAAAACTATAATGGTCATTTTTGATGGTTTGGGGCTTATTCTAAGAGACACTTATATATAAAACATTAACAAAAGCATCATTGTCTAACACTACAGCATTGAATATCTTGCTGCTGACACAAATTCTTAATATTCCTAGTAGAGTCCTTAATCTTTCTATATATATTCTGACACCCTATGCATCAACAAATTGAAAAGTAATATCCTTATTATCCCATATTTCTTTTTATGCAAATTTTCACAGTTCGTTCTGCTAGGCTACTGTATCTCTCATGTTGTTTAGTTCCTTGCCAAAATGGACAATATCCTATTACTAACTTGTAGGTCACAGCCCTACAGATACTGAGAGCAACTATCAACTTTCCATTTTATTTCTTATGTATCATATATTCTAAGTTGCTACTCTCTTCTTTGAAGAGCTTCTCTTTCATTTGAGGACATGCCTTTCTGCTTCCCAGACTTTTCTCAGTGTTCCCACATCTCACTTGGGAGGATGGGTTAAATAATTGACCCCTGTTTAATTCAAAGGGGGAAGAGAATAAAGTGGCCTGAAGTAAATATGCTACCTTGACAAGGTGACAGAGTCATCAAAAGGATGCTGTGATATCAAGTTGTTCACATACTCTGAAACATAACAAAATGTCATAGCACTAGTCATATGCTACAAAAAACAACTACATGTTATGCACTGAATGTTACATATTGAAACTTGTTCTACAGTGAATGGGCTATTGCAGGGTTTTCTGAAAACTTGGGAGAAATGGGGTCTAATAGGGGATCAGCATCCTGGGAACTTGGAGTCATATCATCCTTTTATGTCTACCTCCTGACTACCATAAGCCCATCTATTCTTTTCTTCCATTAACAATGGGACATTGAAGCATTGCCCCTGGGCTCCTCCATGGACCCACCAAATATAAGGTTCCATTACACTTTTAAGTATGGTGTTGAGTTGATTCAACAAGGAACAGCAGTGGAAATACTGGCTGCTGAGAGCCACTCAGAGCAACATCTCTCAGGCAGCATGTGGGAGCATCTGCCTTGGAAGAGGAGGTTTCAGAGAAGGAAATGAGTAGCTTGCTCTAAGCAAGCACCCATGAGTATAGCTGGGCAATCAACGTGGGGATATGAAGAAAGGCATGCAGACATTGAAGTGTGAGTTTCAGGCAGAAAGAACATTGCCTAGCAACTAGCCAAGAAGATGTGAGCAGGTCCCAACAACTTTACAACCAGCCATGTTCACCATCCTTGCTGTCACACCACAGGTTGCTGCAATGAGCAGAGTAGGAAAAAGGATACAAGTAATTGGGTCATTTTCATGTCTAAGACCCTGCCCTCTTGTTTCCAAAATGGAGTCTGAACTTTTGAGATGGCAAGAAGACTGTGGTTATTTGATGTGGATTCTGGATGATCACTGGGTCTGCATAGGTCGTTCTCTAATCTCAATTCTCTTACTTCGTCTTTGCCTTCTTCTATCACACACACACACATCCATACATACACAGATCACAGACATACAAATAGATACATATACATACACATACACATATGTATATATATATATATATATATATATATATATATATATATAAAAACACATATATACACACACACATATACCACACATATACATATACATACACACACACACACACACACACACACACACACACACACACACATATATATATATATATATATATATATATATATATATATACACATATATATATACATACACAGGGAGAGACACACACATATACATATATACACACAGACACATTCATATAATACACACAGAGGCATACACTTACATACATACATACATACATACATACATACACACACAGACACGCATATATGTAATACACACACACAGAGCATTCTCTTCTCTCTCTATAATAGCTCTAATATCAGGTTCTTCATGTGGTTAGATCCTCCCTTTAAAAGCATTTCTCTCCTTCCATTACCAAGCTAGATTTCTCTGTCCCTCGGGTCTCCATTCATTCAATGTCAAGGTCATCCTCATTGAGTGTGCCTCTCAATGCCAGATCTCAGTAGACCCTTCGGGATGTTTTCATGAATTTGTTAACACAAATGCCATTTTCCTCAGCAGATCTAAATGACATAGGTAAAAGGTACAGCTGCTGGCACATAAGCAGCAAGTTACACATCTCAGAAGGAGGGGGAGAGGGAAGACAACACAGAATGGGAAAGGAGAGCAAGACTTCAAAAGGATGACTCTCCGGAGGCACTGCAACCTGCTAAGAAATGCCAAGAGATATTCTGTTTAATTTTATTTAATAAACAGGCATTGTGTAGGCATGGTGGCACACATCCTTAATCCAGCACTTAGAGAGCATAGATAGACAGATTTCTGTGAGTTCAAGGGCAGCCTGGTATTCAACGTGAGTTTAGGGCTTTGCAGTGAGACCCTTGTGGGAGGAGGAGGAAGAAAAAGTGGAAGAGGAGGAGAATGGGGTAAGAGATATTTCTGATCTTAACTTTGAAATGCTAGCAACTTCCTAGCTAAGATCATGTGTGCTTCTATGTAGGAAAAAGCAGAGGTTTGAGCCTCAGTAACTCATTTTCCCATGAAAAAAGAAGAGTGCAGAGGCTACATGAATCCAAGGCATCTTGGGACCAGGTGTTCCCACACCACTGCTCTGCCACACCTTGGGTACCATCTTCATCATCATGACCCATCATCTTGTGGGGATAGGATAGAAATTAGAGGATAGAGACAAAGGCTTACTTCTGCCACTGAAACTGTAACCCCCAAAGTCACACTACACATCCCTTTGCACTTCATTCTCCAGACCTCAAGAATTTGCCTCTCAGAGGTTGGAAGAAAGACTTGAAAGGAAATAGTCTAGCAACTATGTAACCCATCATTTCTCCAACCAGGAACTAAGAGACAGAAGACATGAGCAGAGTCTCCTACCAACAACTCCATGACTCTGTCCCGAAAGTTTATGATATAAACAGAATTCCACAGTCTTAAAATTGACACAAGCCTCTGTTGTAAAGCTACAAGAACAAAACAAAGAGAAAAAGAAAGAAAAAAAGAAAAAGAAAAGAGCCCAATAAAAAAACAGAATGGGGAATAACAAACCTGATATACAAAATTATACAAAAATAGGACACACTTTCCTGCAGAGCCTCTAGTCACCCACAAACACACCTCCTGTCACCCACAAACACACCTCCTCTGAATTTAATAGTGTGAAACAGAAACAAAGTCGTGCTTTCCTGACACTTTAAAGTCAACACATAGGGTGTCTGCCAGGATTCTGAAAGGAACAGCTATTTGATAAATGGTGTCTCAGGGTCTAATCAAACATCATTGGTAACTATGAACGCAAAAGATTGTTATACTGGAGAGAGATGCTTGCTGAAGTATTGCCTGGGAGGAGAGTAAACCAGGTCACTGAGGTGACCACGTGTCCTCTTTACTTTCTGTGGCTGCCCCAACACGGCAGGCAGCTGGACTGATTGAGTTCTGTCATAAATTAATGGGAATGGATGACAGAAAGTCAGAAATCTTGATGTCACATGTGGTGTGCTGCTGAAACCAGAGGTCTGAGAGACAGAGTATCACAAGGCCCATCTGTCACCAGAGGCAAAGATATTCTCTAACCTGAGGCTGTGCAAGGCACCTAGGTCTCCACCTGATGTCAGACAGCCTGTTTCTTTATTTCAAAGAAAAATAACCAGGGCTGGGTGCCAGAAAGGAGGCCTGGGCCCCCCACTACCAGCAGCAGGAGAGATCATTAGCTTAATCTTCCAGCACTTACAACCCAGAACAAGGCAGCTCCAGAGAGGACAGCAAAGGAAAGCCAAGGCTCACCTCCCTTCATGACAGAAACTCAGAAAAGCAGAGGGAAGGTTCATGGAACTGGCCAGGAGTTGATCTTCCTTGTAGGAATTATAGCCCTTCCCCCAAGAGCTCCTCCACAAGCTCATCCCTGAGCCTTTCTCCTTCCCTAGAGTTAAAAGATCAAAAAAATGCTAGCCTGACCCAGACATCTGTGAGCAACAGTTTGAGCAGGTCATCTAAAATTAAAATTCCCTGCTTCACACTGCTTTAATGACTTTACATGTGCATTGTGACCATATTCAAACGTAAGCTTATTTATTATGCTTTGAAAAGCCCAAACAAGCAGGTATTTGGCATTGAAGTGGCTGTTTGCTTCAGCAAGTTGCATGAGCAACCAAATGAATCTGCTTTCTTCACTTCTCATCTACGGTAGACTTTCTTTCCAACTCTCAGCCATGCAGTTGCTCTGGTCACCTGCCAGTGAGCCACAGCACTGAAGTCCTATCCCTCCACCTGAGCACATCCTCCAGCTTGAGACCAGCCAAGTGTTGGACCTGTTCCCTGGATTAATGTACTCTTGAACCTTCTTTAGCAACATGGACTGTGTCTCTACAAGGAGTGACCTGGGGTTCACTGGATGGGTCAAGCTCAAACAGGTCTGACACTGCCTAGCGACAACATGAAAGTCAATAGTTGCCTACTCAGCACTGGAACACACTGGAATAAAAACTTATGGCTGGGATGTCAATGAGTTCCTTGGAAATGTTTTTAGCTTTGATGTGTATACCTTGGCAAGAGCTGGGCAGTAGAGAAGATGGATACTAGAGAAATTATGGACAGAAACAATGAGTGAATCTGAGCAAAAAGTGCACACATATAGAAAATTGTCAATCAATAAAAAATACTCTATTTTTATTTAGAAACAAAAAAAGTTACCATCTCTTCACAGATCGGAGATATAATACTCCTACCTCTTGCTCTTGCAGGTCAAAGAAACATCAAGGCTATGTGTACAAGATGCTTAGCCTCCCTTGATGGCCAGCCTCTGTCTACTTTTTCCTAACAGGCTGTGCAGGAGAGGTTTCATGACAGCTTCTGAGAGCTCCAAAGCCTCTGTAGGTGTTCTTTGACTCCTAGAGACAATTTGTGCAAATATGTGGCAAAGGCCAAATGAAGTCCAGAGATGTACAGCTTCCAGATTTCCCAACTTCCAGAAGATGAGGTAACCTGGAAGGACAGGGAAGCAAGGGGACAGATTGAACCCACACTCTGATCCCAAAGCCTGCACTTGTCTGGTAGTTTTGCTTGATTTTAGAGTGAACAGTGGAGTTAATTTTCTAATTTGTGATAATTAGGGGAGGGAAGGGAAGACGAATAGGTACCATAAAAATCATGACAATAAAGCACATGACGTCATTTCCTACAATACCGTTAGAAAAGGCAAGTTCTGAGATCCCGAAAGCCTAGCACTTGGTAGAAAGATAATTAGTTCTCAGTATAGATCTATATAAGGTCTGATTGGGAAGGACAATGAGGAAGGTTTATTCATAAAATAAAAATGAGTTCTCCCAAAGAGAAGTTCACTGGGTGGTGTTATCAGCACTGGGCTTCCCATGAGGCCCAGGACTGTCTGGAAAGCATTCTAAAGATGTTAGATTATCACCCACATAATCTCCTTAGGACAAGGCCTATATCCAGTAGGCAGCCGAACCAAAATCCAATATAGTCTCATAAACTCTACAGACCTATGTGATCCTATGGAAAACATGGGTGTGAATGGAAAGTGGGCTCCTGGCGCCCTGAATAGTAGTTAGATCATAGTCCATTGGTGCACTGCAGGGTAAGGATGATGAGTGTATGCGCCACGGGTCCCCATTGCTAAGACAAACTATTGGAAGGGTTAATTCTGTCCCACAGTTTAAGGATACAGGGCCTCAAGGCAGGGAAGGCACAACAGCAGACACACGAAGCAGCTGGCCACATCACAGCTACAATCCAGAAGCTGAGTGAATACTGAGGCTCAGCCCCCACCTCCCCTTCATTCATTTAAGAAACACCCTCACAGACACCCAGAAGTATGTATGTCCCCGCAGTGATTCTAAATCCATTGAGTTGACAATCAAGATGAATTCTTGCACCGACCAAATAGAAACACAGAAATATTCAGCATTCAGAGAGCATAGTCCCCTGCCATGCATTTGCTAAGCATCTAGAGTGCCTGATAAAGTCTCCTAGAAACAGGCACCTCCTTCCAAAGCAATAGCAAGCACAGGGATTCATGTTTGATCTTCCATTAAATCTCCCTAGAGCTAGGCTCCTTGAGTTTTCTTTACATTCCAAAGGAAACAGCCATTGGCTCCTCCCCAATACTCTCTGCTAAAGCCTTTTTATCTAAGCTACCTGGCTGAGAAACACCTGGAAGTCTCCTCCTCATCGGCAATTAAGAACGATGGTTGAAAAAGGATGTATCAGTCATCAAGCAGTAGCAAAGACCAGGGATCCAAAGGTGCCTGAAGATGGTCCTTTCCATCAAGGATGCTGGCCATTCAATAACAAACTTCAGAGAGCAACTGTAACAGATCAAACCATGATGGATTGGGAAAATGTACAGTTTGCTTGAAAGTCCCCATCATCTACCATAAAGATGGGTTTATCCACTTTAGTGATGGAGATGCTGAGACTTAGGGAATTATTGAGCTGAACACCGTGGCTTCCTAACTAGGGTGGGCAGAGGCTTGGTACTGGGAGACTTTCCTTTTCACCTGAACATAAACATGCAGAGAGGGTTAGAGAGAGCTGGGGTTGGGAGACATGGAAACAAGTCTTGCAGGATCAACATGGGAACCCAGTGTCTATCTGTCTTTCTATACTGACACAGTAGTCATTTCTACATCAGACTAGAAGCATGAGAGTCACCTGTTGTTGCCCATTCACAATGGAAGCTAACACTTTTCAGTGTCCCCTCATCTGCAGAGCAGCCACTGTTAGCCAGGGTCTACAATCATTATGTCTGCTCTGTGTCTGTGCACCTTCCAGCTAGACAATGCGGGTCCAGAATCCCACTCACTTTTTTGAATGGGTTCTTCCATTCAATTGGCTCCACCCCACCCCATTTACAAGATCAACCAAGTGACTGTCAGGCTTCCCCATGCTGTAGCCTCAATAAGCATCAGGATAATGTCACTGCAGCAAGGGTAGCCTGCTGCCTTCATTGAATGTGCACTGAGGGCCGAGGGAGGTGGACTCACAGCAACTGACTTCTATTTCCAGCACTGCAGTTTGTGAAGAGTTTGGAGTTGCCTCACCAGATTTCCTCATGGCCTGAGGAGGTACACGACACATGTCATCCCACTTGTGATAGAAGTGACAGAATCCTGGAGTGTGACAGTAGCAGTTGTTTAATTCATTAAATCATGAGAATTTCTTTCTCACTATAGTAGCCAAACAGGCCGTCTCCAACACTGTCATACTTGATACCTTACCATATCAGATCGTCAACCTGCCTGTAGATAAGCAAAACCTAGGGTTCCATTGCCTGCCTTCCGACTGCATCTGAGATACTTAAATGTCACACTCATATACCTCCCATCCCCAGTCTGGCCACATGTCAGCCTGTACCCCTGTATCTCAGACTTTATGGCTGTCTGCTGCCCCTCTTAGTACCTTATTGCTTTCCTTGCTAGCTAACTACAGATAGGGTGAAGCTTCTATCATCTACTTTCCTTTCATGACAAAGAACCATGCTATTCCTTGGTTTATGCTCAGGTGTGTCCCTAAACAAAGTGCCCAGGTCTGTTTTTATATCCTAATGTCTTCACAGACTTTTGGCTGATATGAAATGAAGGACCAGAAAGACTTCCTCACTTAGCGCAAGAGTTTTCTCTGACAGAGTTCATGGTCCTTCAGAAGTGAGAGCAGATGTCATGGCTGACCACCAAGTACAGGTACTCTGGTGAGAAGGGACTCTGCTGACAGAGGTAGAGTCTGGTATGCTAGGCAAATTAGCATGGGGTTATGGGCAGATAGTGAAACATGGTTTAAAAAACAAACACGCAAAAACCTTAAACCTAAACTAAAAAAAAAAAGTGATTCTCACTTCTATAAAAAATGGAGCTGACTTTGGGGTACCCCATGGGTTTCTGGGGTGACTGAGTTGATTGAGAAAGTTGTACAGTCTATGTGAGGACTCTGTGTACATGGTGAGCCTAATCCTGTGGAGTCTCATAGAGACCCATCAAATGTCTAATCTTTTGAATGCTGGCCTTATTCAACCCTTCCAACTTGGTAAAGAACTGCTTTGGTCTCTCTTTGCAAATGAACAAACTGATGATTGCAAAAAAGCAAGGTCTAGTTCACATCATTGGAATCATACCTCCATCTTTTTATTGCATCTGCCTCTGCAATAAAAGCATGAACATCCCAAGAAGAGACTACATGTTTATTTAACACCAGCCAGCCAGTGGTCAACATCTGGAAAGTACATCAGTGAAAACATGGTAAAGAAGAAGACACTGCGAATGACCCTGCTGTATATCCCAGCTCTGTGCCTGGCAGGGGAGACAAAAGATGAGACATTCTGCATAGATCCAAATCAAGAGATTTATATTGGCGGTCCTTGCTTTGAGACGCAGACTTAAGCACCATTTTACTTTTTGTCCAATTGTATGTATACACACAGATGCATGCATCTGTGTGCGAAGTGGACTGGTACATCTGCATTCATTTTAGTGTGAATGTGTGAATGAAGAAGCAGTGGCTGACAGGAAGCACAGTGCACAGGTATGCTTAAGAGTTCGTCTCCATTTGAATCGTGCCTGTGAAATGTAATGAAAGTTTAAATCAAGATAAGCTGCAATAGTCAGGTTCCTGCTCACAGGAGTCAGTCTCTTTTGTTTGTAGGAGCTTTTTTCTTCAGCATTGAAACATACCACAATGGTCTTATTCGGCCTGTTCATTTTAGATAGTCTATCTGCACAATTAATTGTACCATCATGTTAAGAGTGTGTGTGTGTGTGTGTGTGTGTGTGTGTGTGTGTGTGTGTGTGTGTGCTATGACATTACATGTCTCTGTATGTTCAGGTGTATGTATCAGTGTGTCCCTGTGTACATATGCATGTTTACGTGTATGTTTATGTTTGTGCATGATCATGTGTTACATGCGTGTAGAGGTCAGAGGATGTAGTCATAAGTGTGATTTCTCAGGGGGCATTCACCTTGCTTTTGGAGGCAGGGCTTCTCATTGAGCTGGAGTTCATCACACACGATAAGCTGTCTGGCTAGTGACCCTCGGGGATCTTCCTGTCCCTACCTCCCCAGCACTGTGGTTATAAGCAACAAGCAGGTGCCACTGAGCCCATCTTGTTACCTGGATGATGGGGCTCAAATTCCATTACTTTTGTTTGTAGACTGGATACTATATCTGCTAATCCATATCCTCAGCACCTGCATCAATTTTTTTTTTGCTTTTAAATATTCATTTATTTTTATTATGTGTATGTGTGTGAGCCTATGTGAGTTTTTATGGACCATATAAATGCCTGGTGCCAACAGAGGCCAGAAAAGTGTATCAAATACCCTAAAACTGGAGATGGAGGTGGCCACGTGCTGCCCTCGTGTGTGCTGGGAAATGAACCCAAGTCTTCTAACCCTTAACCACTGAACTATATGCTTAGCTCCCCATGCACCATTTTTATTTAAGGGAAAATGAAAACCAGTCTTGCTTGTTGCCCTTATCCAATTGTCTAAAGCAACCAAGAAACACGTCAAGGGGGTCATCTGACCCTTCCTTCTCTCTGGAAGCTTCCATCACACAGGGGATGTTGTAGTCAAAGGGACTAAACAGCACTCACTCATTGTAGCTACAACCCTCTTCTGTATGTCTTTACTAGGTTTCTCCAGAAGTTCACCCTGAAGCAAGCAACCCCTGTGTCAAGAGAGCTGCTGGCCTTTAACAGCTACAACAGATATGCCTGTTGCTTCTGACTTGCCTCTGGTCACTTTGGAGACCAATCAACACATTTAAGAATTAAAGGCTTACTGCTTCTTCAGATGCTAATGTCTTAGAGCTTTGGTTGCAGTTATAATCATGGGCTGACAAAACCTGCTTCATTAGAAACTGCTCTTTCCAGGCAACACCTACCTAAGTGTTACAGTCATCCACAACTGGAAACACTTGGAACAGGCAGTTCATGCCATAGAAAAAAGAAGGAAAAAGATCACAATTTGGATATTTATGCATTTTTCTACATGCAGGACCTTATTTTCATATTATTTATTCATCAAGAATAAGATTATTCTAAATTTCTCTCTTTCCCTTTACGTTCGAAGTTAACAAAATAAAGCATTATTAAATGCACACCAACTGGCAAAGCGTTCTTTGAGCATCACTGTCACCAAATTGCTACCCTCCCCCAAGGCAGAGCACTAAAGCTTATACTATCTTTATTTTTTTTTTTTTTTTTGCTCCTATCTTAACTTTTGGGGGAAGGTTAAATTATTCTGAAAGTTCTGAGCCATCTACATATTTATTCTTTTTAAAGGTTCTGTGGTGTGTTAGCATCTGTATTGCCAGAAAACAAAATTTTCTTCAAAGTTATTCTTGGGCAGGCCTGGGACGCAACCCATATGTCCCACAGTTAGTGTAGCTCAAGGTTTTAAATTTATGCCACTTTTTCCAAACTTGACTGCAGTGTTCCTTGGTTTGATGAATTTGTGGCGCCACCTATAGGTCAGATCTTAAAGTTCACGATCCTTTATCTGAAAATCGTCTTTCAAGTTATGTCATTAAAATGATGGCTCTGAGGGTCTTAAAGATTTCAGACTGAATAAAAATAAATAGAATGTCCTATAGTTACAGAAGGCATTATCAGCCAACCCAGATCTCTAGCCTGGATGAATGAGAAAGAACAGACAAAGAAGTATTTTTCATTCTTTCTAACCTCTTTAAACATTTCCCCAGCTCCTATCTCAGACTAGCTTCTGTGGGAGATGATATGAACTTTAGCCATGGGATCTTGGAGAGACAAGACCTTGGTGGCTGTTGGGGGTAGTATGTATTATATAGTAACTCAATAGAAAGCAGGGAGGGCCCAACATTCCTGTTTCCTTCCAGCCCTGTTGTCTAGATACTTGTGGTGCGGAGATTAAAATTCTCAGGGATGGAGGCCAAGGGAGAGTTTCACAGCACAGCACTCTCACTAATAAATATCTCTCTGAAAGCACTCACAGCCCTCAGAACTGTGATCGTCCTCCTGCCTCCATCCTTGTGTGTGACCACCCTTGCTCTCTAAGTAATTAGAACCATAAAACTGTGGAGAAACCAGCAGGGCTAACCTGCCTAATACGCGGGGTAAGCAACAGAACGAAGTCTGCTTTAAAGCGTGTATTCAGACCCTTCTTTGCATCTTCATAACCAACATGCTGGTTCTGTGCCCAGGCCAAACCCCTCAACACACATCCATAAAGAAGATGCAATTTGCTATATATGGATTGTGTACTTAAAGAGCTTTAAAAAAATCAAGCCTTGGATAGAAACTAAAAATTAATTTTTAATATTTCTGTTAATCCATCTGCCAAAATGATGCCCGTCCTTTTTTTTTTTTTTTTTAAGTCTTCAGTCTAACAAAGAGCAGTTGGGCAGCTATGGATGGAAAAAAAAAAAACCTCAGCAGTCAACTGCCTTGTAAATTAGAAGCTGTGGTTGTAAAGACGGATTTGTGCAACAGTGGGAGTGGAGAGTGTGTCTGCCTTGTAAATTTAATTAAACAGCAGGTGCAAAAATCAGGTCATATGGCTTTGATGTGCCCCGTGCGAGGATGACAACCAGACAATGATTCTAATATGAAGAAATTTGCATACATTTGCATCGGACCGCAGAGAGCGCTGGGCCCTTGCCACGTTCTGCATTTTATATCTAGGAAGTTGAATAAGATTTGAATGAACGATTTCTATTTAGACACAGCGGAAAAATACAACGAGATTGCGGCTCTCGCACAGAAGGCCGTGTGGCCAGCAGGGAAAGCCTATGAGGGACACTCTGAAAAGCAACCGCCCTCCTTAACAGTGGCAGATGCAAAAATGCTCAAAATGGAAGGAAGGAGACAGTGGGGAAGGGAGGGGAGGGAAATGTACTGTACTTTGATTTTTTAAAGACTTTCACAGAAGGTGCCACATTGAATAAGCCCTTCCTTCGTGGCTCATTCTTTTCGCTCCCATCGTCCCTGCTGTAAATCCCTAAATATAAAAATCAGAAAGACTTCTCAAATGAAGCAAGTATCATCTTATATAATTGGCTTCTGCTTTTAAAGGAATGTCTCTTTTCCTGTCGGATTGTGCAAACCTCATCTTCTGTAGCGGCACACCAGGATGTTTAGTGTAAATGATGTCCTCTGTGCTTATGTCTCCTTGCATAGATATGAAAATATTGTGAATACATAATCCTATTGCTGGCCATCAGCATTTTCTCTGGATTGCTCAGGAGAAAGCACTGATGTGGAGTGAAGCCAACTGCTCCAGATAAGCTGGTGGGTGCAGAAGTTAAAGGGCTTCAGAGAAATCTCATTGGGCATCTTGAGAAACCCATTGGGCATTCTCTGTGAGAAACCATTTGGGCAGGCATACAGCTCATTGGAAATTGTTCTGGTCCTGCATACACATACAGCTCTGGCTGGTCCTGGAGTCCAGGGTTCTGAGACTTACTGGAGTCCATCCTTGCCTTTGCAGCATCCCCCCTCCTAAGCGGATCCCCTGTGCTGTAAGCCAGCCTTGATTTTTATGAACGGTGTGATTTGATGTCCGAAAGAAAGATGTAATTGGGCTTCCTGTAGACTTTCCTTTACTGTCAATTATTGATACCAACAGTTCCATTATTATGTATATTTGGTGTGTTTCAGGGGAGTTGGCTTTTAAATGCAGGCTCAATCCTGATATCATGTTCATTTATTACCTGCCAAATTAGCTTGCTGACAGTAAAGGTGGTGAAATCACTTAAAATACTACATTCAGAAAGCAGGGCTTCTATCTTTGAGTTCATTTTTTTTTAAATGTTTAGCCTACTGTCTTCTAATTGTACACAGGATTTCTTATCTTCCCCTCTATGTTGCAAATTCCAAAAGGGATTGACTCACTTCTGCTTGTCACACCAAGTCAACACTTACACCAATGCCTGGTGTGGAGCTGGCATTCATAATTATGCTTAATTAATGGAATAGCTGTTTTTATATAAGAATCCAAGTTGAGACTAAGTGTAGTTAGCTAGTCTGTTAATAAACAGTACATATCTGGGGTTAGTAGGGAAGGAAAAGGCCAGCACATTCAGTCTGTCCTTAGAAAGTGAGCTGTCTATTAGTTCACACAGACACACAAGATGCAGAGCCATAGCCCAGGGCTCTAGAGTCGTGTTCTCAGTGGGAGGAAAGCTAATATTACTAAGAAACAAAGATTCATAACGTACCCTTCCCAAAAAAGATATGCCTCCCCATATATACACAGTAGGCTGTGTGTACCAATACACTAGGTCCTCTGAGTGAGTGAGTGAGTGAGTGAGTGAGTGAGTGAGTGAGTGAGTGAGTGGTAATTCTGACTTCTCCCCTTCAGTGACTTTCTTGACACTCTCCCTCTGGGGTTCCCATTCTTGACTCCCCAGTCATAAGGTGGAGTTGACTCCACACCAAGCTGAGCACTCACTATGCTCATCCCAATCCCAGTTTTTTTGGTGGGAGAAGGCGGTTCAGCCTGTTATGATAGCGAGCCACAGGATGCTTCTCATGTTCTCAAGAGGCTGGGGAGACAGCTGGGAAGTACTTACAAGTGCCACATTCAGGTCTCTTCATGGGGACAGTGGAGGAAATGTGTGCTGTGAATGGCTTTTGTTGAGGAGAGCTGAGGAATTTCTCAACAGACATTCAGACAATTAAGAGGATCTTAGTGCTATGTATCTGAGCGCATTGAGAAGCAGGAGTATGTGTTGCATGGAGACTGGATTTCTCTTCTACTGGAATGCTACTGCGGCTTCCTTAGGAAACGCTTGCTTTCTCAAGGCAAGTCATCTCCTCCAGCAGTGTTGACATTTAAACTGTTTAACTGTCCCCTGTGAAAACACAGTCCTTAGGCAGCTTTGGTTTTCACTGTGTCTAGGTGACTGCTTCCTATCAAAAAATCTTTTCCTGCAGGTTATTGGATCTATGTTTTCCTCTTCATCCTTTGATGAGGTCAACACGTCTCTTCTAACAGACAGCAAGACACAATTGGAGCTATCCACATCCCTGCTTGTCACTGTCACGGATGCGCCATACTCCAAATGCCCCTTGCTGTTTCATACCTATCAAATGGAAGTTATACTGCTGTGCAGTCATCCTCCATGCTTCTGTTCATAAGCAGAGCTCCAAGATGGTGTGTGTAGGGAAACATACTCTGTAAACCAGCTTAGTTCATCTTCATCATGACAGTGAGCGTGGTACAAGAGGCTCACTCATTAGAAAGATACATAGGTAGGGATGGTAAGACAGGTGTTCGAGACCTTGTCGATTATGAGCCAAGTACAACCAAGACAGAAAGTCACCAGCCTAGTGTATGGCAGCATCTGTGTTAACCATTTCCAGGCCCCCAAAACCTCCTTTATTTCTGGCATGAGCTTTGCAAAGGTCAGTGCAGAATTAGTGCAGGCATACTTCCTACCATGATGTGAGTCTATTCACAAAATGAGACTTTTTTTCCGTATACAAGGGTAATCTGTGTTACTAATTATAAATGTTCCTCACTCGTAAGGCAATAAACTTATCTCTAATCATCAGAGAAATGCAAAATATACCCACAATGGTATAGTTCCTCCTTCTTGTCAGACCGGTCACAAAAATCATAAAGACAAAAGGCAACAGGACCCAGCAAGGTCGGGTGATGAAGGGACACCCCTTCTTCTATTGTTGGAAATATAAGTGAAGGTGGCCAGGGTGGGTAGTAAGATGGTAGTTGCTGAAAACACCCACATTGCATTGGTGACTACAGCACTATGCTGATGTAAACCAACATAAGTATCCATCAAGAAGAGATGGATGGAGAATGAAAACCACATTAACATCACATTGCCATCCTATTCATTGAAGAAGGAGCCCATCTAATAGCATGAATCTGGAAGACATAGGTTAAATGAAAAAAGTCAGATAGGAAAAGAAATACTGGTCCAGGAGCACTCTTGTTGGCAGAGTCTCTGTGGCAGAGGCAACATGCATACTTGGTCCATCTGGTGTCTTGCTACACCTCTGGTTCCCAAGGCTGTCATTTGATATGCCTGAGTATTATATAGGATTTGATTTCAGCTTTAAGAGATGAGTTCTATTGAGAAGCCTTTGGGGCACTGGAGATGTGTTACACTTGAAAGGCATTGTGGGGCTCCAGTTCTTTCTCTTTCTCTCTTTTTTATCTGACTAATTCATGAGTTACTCAAGCACTGTGCTCCCAGTCCAGATATGTCACCAGGCTATAATACTAGTACTAGAATTTAGAAGAAGCCGGGCGGTGGTGGTGCACGCCTTTAATCCCAGCACCTGGGAGGCAGAGGCAGGCGGATTTCTGAGTTCACAGCCAGCCTGGTCTACAGAGTGAGTTCCAGGACAGCCAAAGCTACACAGAGAAACCCTGTCTCGAAAAAACCAAATAATAATAATAATAATAATTTAGAAGGCTAATTGTGTATGGACTGAGTCCTCTAAAATCTGAACCAAAATCAACCTGTTTTTCCTTAGAAGTTGATTGTGTCCCTTCCTAACTATAGTAACTGAAAGCTGACAGCATGCCAACTAATAAGACTAGTAAGATCGTCAGTTATCATAACTTGTTACAGAGGTGCCATCTTTAAGGGATATAAATGGTTTCCACCTGCCAAAAGGTTTCAGATAATTGTACTTGCCGATATGTTCCTATCAGCACCTGTTTTGGAGTGAGTTTCCTTTTTCATTTTGTTTTAAGACAAAGTTTCATGTATCCCAGGCTGGTCTCAAACCCTTTCTTTAGCAGAGAATCACCTTGAAATTCTGATGCTCTAGTGTCCACATCGCATTGCTGGAATTATAGGCGTGCACTACTGCATTGACTGTGTATGATGCTGGGACTGGAACCCAGAGCTTCATGTATGCTTGGCAAGCTCTCCACCAACCGAGTGACATCCTCAGCCTCCTGGCATTGATCACTTTGCCTTCTTCCTCGTGCTGAGAGGGTATCAATGGATACCTTTTTATTGGCTAAATACCGGACATCCCCCCTGAAGTAGGACTTGTGTGCAATCAACAATCACAGTTTCCTTTCACGGAGCGGGACAGGCATGGTATGTGAATCAATTGTTGGCGGAGCCTCTGCAGACATTGTCTACATTCATGTTCACTTCTTGTCATGCCTGACATCTGAAGAAGTTTCTGAATGGCAGAGGGAAGTGAGCGCCTCAAAATAGCATTCATGCAAATTTAATTTGCGCACAGATCCAAATTTAATGACAATATAAAGAAAGCCCAAGAAATCTGTCCCAGTAGAAAATATACTTCACCAGGCCAGGGATGTTCTCTCTTCCATTCAGTATTACAGCCTCAATGTGGAGACTAAGGCCAGGGTTGTATAAGGCACCAGAAAATAGAGCATCTTTTTATTTAAAATTCTAAATCAACATAATATTTACTGTATAGAAAATTCTGATATAGTATGAGGAATTTCTAAATTCCCCCTTCTCTTGGGACTTCTTACATTAGACTATGACCCGTACTAACAACAATGAACTGTAATGAGCTCAAATTGACATGTCATTATTATCTGCTGAGGCTTGTCATCTATTCACATAGCCTTGGCTATATTCAAAATGTGTATGTTTTAAGTGTTCGTGTCTTTGTCAAGAAATGGGTGGGTACTATCACAAGACTTACTGGTGGAGTCAACTGGGATCTCCCAGACAAAGTCACAGTGACCAGTTATTTGCTACAAGAATTAATATTTTTCCAACTGTCCTCCTCTTTGAATGGGGATCACTATACCAGATCATTTCCAAACAATGGAAAGTTGTACCTCACCTTCTGGTGAATGCTATAGATACATAAATTATTTTATATTTTATAGATTGTCCTTTTCTTTTTATTTATTTGTATTAATAGGATGTATGGCTATTTAGTGTACAGTCTTGTTTATCACACAGTATTGCTTTATTTATCGTGTTGGTCACTTGTTTCCAGCTATTGAAATTCAGAATTATTTCTCTTGGATCCCTACCCTTTCTATTGTGGCACTTTCAGGTCTAATTTTTAAGCATGGAAAAAAAATGCCAGTCATCTTCTTAGTCCCCAAATTCTGAGATTTTTCCCCTGGTTTCTTTTACTATACAAACCTGGGTGAATGCCATGGTCAGAGCCCTACTGACTTACATGGCAATGCTGCCTGTGGTTCCAAACCATCTTAGTCGATGCAAACAGAAAAAAAAGTGTAAGTTTTCTGACCTGCATATTTTCCCCTGCCTGCAAACATTTGTTTGTGTGTGTGTGTGTGTGTGTGTGTGTGTGTGTGTGTGTGTGAGTGTGTGTGTGTGTGTGTGTGTGTGTGTGTGTGTGTGTAGGCATTTTTTTAATGAAGGGCACAGAAGAATAGTTTTTAGTTAAATCAGCAGTAGTGAGAGTAAGCTCAGAAGAAATGCTTAGGATTTTAGTGATAAAGTATGCCCATAACAACAAAAGGTTGTAGGCTGGAGAGAGATGGCTCAGCAGTTAGGAGAACTGACAACTCTTGCAGAAGACTCAGGTTGGATTCACAGCACACATTTGGTGGTTCACAATGATCCATAATCTAGCTCAAGGAGATCCAACATCCTCCTCTGACAATATTGACAGAAATATTAAGAATACTTTCAGTGGACTCACCCCAGGGTAGGGAGCACCACAGAGTGTTCTCTACACTGCAAATTCAGAGCATTCCCTGCTCAAACCTGACATGGGCCCTGGCTTTGTTCAAGGCTAGGGCGTATGAGATCACGAACTCATGGCTCATCTGCTTTCCAGTTTGAGGCAGCATCTTCTACTGAACTTGGAGCTCACTGGTTCCAGCTAGTCTAACCAGCTCAAGAATCCCTTCTCTGCCTCCAAAGTGCTGGGATACAAACAGGAGCAGGGGTCTTTGAATTTGCAAAACGAGCAAATTTATCCACTGAAGCTTCTCCCCAGTTGCACTCATCTTTGACAGTACAAGCCCGTAACTGCATCCACCCCTTAGCCTTAGCATGGCTGGGACTAGCAATCCCACCTGAGAAAGGGGTCTAGTTAGAGGCACTCACAGAAGTGCATGTCTCTCTGAGTTAAACTGTGAGATGTCGGATTACATCCAAGGCACTAGGATATAAGGGGAAGAGGTGGTCGGGGAGACTGTGATTTCATTCAGCTCTTCCTCTGCACTTCTGAAGTCCCCCATGAATTGTCAGTTTCAACATTAGCTCCATCACGTCTGCTTCCTGGAGTTCCCATGTGCAAACGCTTTCAGACACAAACCCTCTTCAATCTTCCATCTGTCTTTTTCTTTTTTTTTTTAATACTCCCACCTGAGACCTACCATGCTCAGCAGCTAGAAAGACATGCTAAAGCTTGCAGTCATTATCTCCCAATGAGATGCAAGGACATGTATGATTATTGCAATAGCAGGCGCCCCCCGGCTGGATGTCTGATCACAGTGGTGTGCCTGGAACAAACCCTATATGAAATCACAACACTTCATTTTGCATGGTCTCTTGCTGGGAGTCCTTCTCCATTTAGAGATAGCCAGAGGGAACTGGATCAGGCCTCACTGCATCCCCAGGGACTGGGGGAAGAGTATATTTGCTGCTCACTAGCTGACTCTTACTGAACATGCTGGTTTCCTTGTCATCAATACAATCCTGTGAGGTAGGCATCATTACAAATTTCAGAGCAGAAATTCCAGATCAGTCTTACCCTCAGAATTTGTGGTTTTGTATTCTGTAAAGTGTCTGGAATGGAGACTTCTTACATGAGGGGGTTGGGTGGGTGGGTGGGTAATATCAGACTGATGACCATATCCTCAGTTGCTTATCCCACTGCAGACAGTCCTCATACCTTCCCCTTCAGGCATGCTCAATATCCCCTCACTGAGGTATGGATATAAACTGTCCTATAAAAGGTTCATTATATGAAGAAAGTCTTGCTCTCCAGCCAGTAGTATTACTCAGCAGTAACTAGGTCATAAGGACCCTACTCTTAATGCTGAATTAGACCATGATGTGAGGGACATCATTATGTGAGGGACACAGGACATTGGGAGCATGTCTTTGAAGGATGTTCTCTTGCTTGTATACCTGCTTCCTAGTGTCAATCAAGCAGGCAGATTTTCTTTCTCATGCCCGTCTGCTATGATGTTCTTTCTGCCTCGTGAAAGATTCACCACGAATGATGAGTCAGGCAATAGAGGGTGAAATCTTTCAAACTCAAGAGCTAAATTCAGTCTCAGCAGGAAGCCATGTCCTATTTGTTCATGTTTAGACCTCTGCAAAAGGAGGCTGAAAAGAATGATTTGGGAGGTGGGGGTGTGGAAGACTGTGGAAAATTAAACACAGCATAATGTCTTTACCACTCCATCTTGGAAGAAAATGGAAGCAGAGGTGTATTGGGTGTGTGTGTGTATGTTTGTGTGTATGTGTGTGTTGTGTGCATGTATATGTGTGCGCATGAGCTTGAATAAGTTTTATGCCTTTCCTCGTTAGAGCTCATAAAATGTCTACCTGGAATCCCCAGCTTTCTTCACTTTTCCAACCTGTGCTGAGACACCCACTGTCATAGAAAAGCCTTCATTTCTGAAAGGCTCCAGAAGTAGGGGGAGAGAAGCAGATGAGATAGATAACAAATACAGTGCACCTCACATTAGCTATGGTCCTTCAGCTTTTGTTTCCAGATTCTTTATTCTAAGATTTCAAGGGAAAATATGCAGAATTCTCAGGTGCGTGTTCAAAAAAAAAAAAAAAAAATCCCATTCCAAATCAGCAGGATGAATAGGAGATGGCCAATTCATTATGCACAGAATATTCCATGCCATTTCATTTACACTCTGCTCTTGAGTGTAGAGCTGTTGGATTCTAAAAACATGTTCCTGTAAGAGCATTCACTGCAGCCCCAGTGAAGGCAGCCAGGGAGCACATTCACTTCTGCGTTTAAAAGCCCACTTCTCTACTGTAAGGAAAGGGTGAGTAAAATTAGCTCCAAATGAAATCACCAATTATAGAGTGTCTTATATTCTCTAATGCTCAGAACTGCATGGCCCTGGATTGTATCCAGGTAGTGGTGCCCTTAAGATGTACACAGTACACAGTCTGCACAAGTGAGTGTAGGAAGCGGGGAAGCAGCTATGTTCAGCCTCAGTCAGTATTCAGCAATGATGAAGATGAATTTTTTTTCCGTTCGTCACATAGGTGCTGAAAGGTGATTTGATCTAGCAAAAGGAAAATAAGCTGTGTGAGTAGCTTGATCAGGTTCAAATCCAGGCAGAACATTCTTAGATGAAAGAACTTGGCTCTCTGAGCAATTGTCTATAAAATGAGGATTACAAATTGAACCAAAGAGAAATGATCAGTGCTTAATAATACATTATTTGTTCACTCTGAGTATGTGACCTAGTGTGTATTCGGTTGATGCCATGAATAGCCACTATATAGCACATGGCAGAATAGCCACTGTATAGCACACTGAAGAATGGCCACTATATAGCACATTTCAGAATGGCTACAATATAGCACACTGCAGCCATTTTATATTCATTTACTTATTTGGTTTCTCTGAAATTCATGGGGGAGGCTGTAGATTCTATCTCAACTCAACTCACAGACTTTCTTTTATACCAGTTCTGAAAAGCTTGAAGCTTCATTTCCAAAACTCTCTTTGCTGGCTGTGATTCAGTTTCTAGTTGGCTGGTTCTGAGGAAGGTTGGAAGTGGGGAAGGGAGGCAAATAATCTACCCTCTCAGTGCTTCAATTCCCTGTGGCTGGGGGACATGCTGCAGAGTCCTGGGAGATTCCTACAGAATTACTTAATACTGTGACACCTGTGCATAGAGGTTGAATAGCAATTACGTGTGGGCAGATCATGCAGAGCATTGGTCACGCTTGGATTGTGGCCTCTAGGTCAGAGCTCTGTTTTCAAACTCATCATTCTCAGATGTATCCAGCCTTAGAGAAGGGTGAAAGGTCTGCAGATGGTTCAGCTACCATAACCGATACCCAAGGAAATAGGGGTGTGAATCTTACTACTGTGCACCTATTTCAATTCTTGTTTCTTTGAAATTTAGCTTCAGGACCTGAATTTCTCTTCATATTGGCAACCATCCATTTTCTGGAAGGTTATCTACTTCCATGCCTCATATAATGATGCTGAGGCTAGGAAGGGACGATGGGCTGTTTGCATTGCCTCTGAATTTAACCATGTTTTACAGAACAATATCACCTCAACTATTCTGTCACACATAGCTGATACTTTCTCTAGCTAAATACCAGATATTAGCATGGAAGGAATGGAGACAGGAAGAAGAAGGAATGTCCTTGAGCCCATTTGATGACTATTGACTTTTAATATATGCAGATGTCTCAAGACAGAAGTATGATAGATTGTCAAGACTAACAAATACATGGTATGCACTCACTGATAAGTGGATATTAGCCCAGAAACTTAGAATACCCAAGATACAATTTGCAAAACACATGAAACTCAAGAAGAAGGGAGACCAAAGTGTGGATACTTCGTCCCTCCTTAGAATGGGGAACAAAATACCCATATAAGGAGTTACAGTGACAAAGTTTGGAGCTGAAATGGAGAGAAGGACCATGTAGAGACTGCCTCATCCGGGGATTCATACCATAATCAACCACTAAACGCAGATACTATTGCATATGCCAGCAAGATTTTGCTGACATGACCCTGATATAGCTTTCTTTTGTGGGACTACGCCAGGGCCTGGCAAATACAGAAGTGGATGCTCACAGTCATCTATTGGATGGAACACAGGGCCCCCAATGGAGGAGCTAGAGAAAGTTCCCAAGGAGCTGAAGGGGTCTGTAACCCTATAGGAGGAACAGCAATATGAACTAACCAGTACCCCCCTGAGTTCGTGTCTCTAGATGCATATGTAACAGAGGATGGCCTATTCGGCCATCATTGGGAGGAGGGGCCCTTGGTCTTGCGAAGTTTATATGCCCCAAATACAGGAGGATGCCAGGGCCATGAAACAGGAGTGGGTGGGTTGGGGAGCAGGGCAGGGGGAGGGTATAAGGGACTTTTGAGATAGCATTTGAATTGTAAATGAAGAAAATATCTAAAAAAAAAATTGTTAAAAAAAAGAGACTAACAAAAGCCTGGGAAAACGAATATGAAGGAGGAAAGAATGACTTAAGCTTGTGGTTTCAGAGGATTGAGAGCACGCTCACTAATCCAGTGTTTCTAGTCCTGTGGTGAGGTAGAGCATCTGAAGTGAGATATAAAAGAACAAGGAAACTTTATCTCCTGGTGGCCAGGAAGAAGATGGAGACTAAGATAGGAAAAAAGGGCCGGGCGTGGTGGTGCACACCTTTGATCCTAGCACTCAGGAGGCAGAGGCAGGCGGATTTCTGAGTTTGAGGCTAGCCTGATCTACAGAGTGAGTTCCAGGACAGCCAGGGCTACACAGAGAAACCCTGTCTTGAAAAACCCTAAATAAATAAATAAATAAATAAATAAATAAATAAATAAATAAATAACAAAAAAAGATAGGAAAAAAAGAGAAAGGGTATTATTATTATTGTTTACCACATAAGACATAAAATGAAAACTTAGTCACAATCCACCTCTCAGAACCTCATTATTGAAGAGATCAACTCCCCAACTATGTCCAGGCAGAAGGAAAGATACTCTTGAAAAACAACTTGGAGGCTGGGTGAAAAATATCAAGGTCAGAAAAACAGAATTTGAATGGAACCAAAACCTAGAACCTAAACATGAATTCACACAAATAGTCCAGGATAGTGTTCCAAGCCAAATGATAACTCAGTACCTCTCAGGCTTTCTAGCAATAAAGAAATATTTGGACTCCCAAATACCTGTGGTGCTTTGTCTAAGCAGGACATTAAATGAGAAAAGGAGACCAGACAATCCTGAAGCTTCTATGGGTTAAACTTTTTAATGCTATAGGCACCTACCACTACTTAGAGACACTGAGCACCCATAGCCTTGTTTCTCAGCCAAGATTTTACAGTGATGGAAACAAACAAACAAACAAACAAACAAAAAAAAAAAAACCCACAGCCCACCTTGATAACGATCTGCCTCGTCCAGGCTAGACTGCTCTGCATGGTGAGTGTGATAGAGAGGAGCACAGCCCAACTGACAGACATCATGAATCTAAGCAAGGCTATAACTTAACCAACTAACAGATAATGCATAGAGTGTCAGTTATTGACCTGAGACCCAAGGACACAGCCAAGAAAGAGACTGCATTCTTTGCCTTTGTAGAGCTTCTATCTTTATGAAGGAAGATGGGGGGGGGGGATATTAGCGCACCGTGCTTATGTAGTAACAACAGAAAGATCTGAGCAGCATGAGGCCATGTGGTTTCTGCTGCTAGAACAAACTGTGTTGACCAGATAAGGACAGCGGGAAGTCCAAGCAAGAGGTTCTATAACTAGGACTAAGGAGATGGCCCAATAGATGAAGTACCTGCCATGCAAGAAAGAGGATAGAATTGATACCCTAGAACACAGATCATGCAGCCAGTCACAGTAACGGATGCAGCTCTGGGAAAGCAGGGAGAGGAGGATTCCTGGGGTTTACTGGACAACTAGCCTAAACAAATTAGCAATAGACAGAGACCATCAAGGCTCCATGCCTCAAAAACAGGAAAAGTAGAGAGCAATTAGGAAGGAAACCCAACATGAAACTCTGACCTCCCCCATACGCATGTGCATATACACATGAAGAGGTACATATACAAACAAGAACACACATAAATGAGCTCCCATGATAAACCAAATGAACAATAAGACTGCAACACCAAGACCGTTGACCAAAGAAACAAGAATAATACACAATCATGAAAGTATATGAAGAATGGGGTTAGGATTAAAGAATGAGAACTTGGCAAGTTTCCCATGTACAATTCCACGACCTGCATGGCGGAAACAAGAGGATCACTTTGAATTCCAGGCCAGCCTGAGTGATGGCATGAACTATATCTCATGAAAACAAACAAACAAAAAAACCAAACAAACAAAAATTAAAAGGATTTGTATTGTGGACATTCTTGGCTTCTTGGGCCTACTATAACAAAGTGGCCCTGGGAGTCTTTGAACTTCAAAATATTATCAGCTCCTAGTTTTGGAGGCCAGAAGACTGAAATCCAGATATTCCTATTGAAGGCTCCAGATGAGAAGTCTTTCTGGCCTTGTCCAGCTGCTGGTCATATCCAGAACCCTTTATATTCCTTGGCTTACACATGTGTCTGTCCAGTTTCTGCAACTGATGTAACATGTTAATCTTCCTGTGTCTCCCTTCTGAATCTCTTTCTTTCTTCTGAAGTCATAGTCATTGAAATAGGTAGGACCCACCTTAATCTACTGTGACCTCATCTTTACATGTGCAAAGACCCTATTTTCCAATAAGGCCCATACTCATGGGATTCTAACATATGTTTTTGAAGATCATAATAAACATTAACAGTGGGCATGATGCAAAATAGGCAATTAAATACAGAAACATGGAGATTAGACAGACACCTGAGTAGGAAATGTTAATTGGAGGTCATTCCTAACTAGCTGGTAATTAAAGCTGTGGGTGGCATGAGATCATGAAGATCATGAAGTTGAAGAAAGCATGGGCTAAAGCTCAGAGCTCCCTAGATATTTGGAGTCAGGAAGATGGAGATCTGGCCAAGGAGAGAGGGAGAGGGAGAGGGAGAGGGAGAGGGAGAGGGAGAGGGAGAGGGAGAGGGAGGAGTCAAACCAAGGGGCAGAGCACTAGAAAGATAGCTTAGTTGTCAACAGCATTTACCACCCACTTTTGCAGAGGACCTGAGTTCTATTTCCAGCACTCACATGGTAGCTCATAACCACTTGTAACTCCTGTCCCAGGGGATTCTATGCCTTCTTCTGATCTCTACAGGTTCATACACACAATTGATGCATAGATAGATAGATAGATAGATAGATAGATAGATAGATAGATAGATAGATAGAGAGACTTATACCTACACAAAATACAATAAACAGGCATTTTCAGAAGAGGGAAAGGCAGAAATCTTAGACAATGGTGTTCTGGGAGTCAGACAAAGACAGTGTTCAAAGGATGGAAAGTGATGTAAGAAAAGAGCTAGGTATGGCCGGAAGTCAAGCCAAGGAGAAGGACTTACTGTCATTAAAGCCACGTGTAGGAAATGAGTTAATTCTAGGCAAGACTAAAGAGTCTTACGTTCCCCAGGACAGGGTCTTAACTTATTCATTCAGCAGATCATCAGTGCACACCTTCCAATCAACCACAGCAAATGCCTGGTATATAAATCAGATGCCATTCTCACAGAACAGGAAAAATGCAGTGGGGACCAAGTCATGGACCACCATGTGGGGGCCTAAAATATATATGTACATCTGAAGTTATCAAAACAACAACAACAACAACAACAACATCCAACAACAACAACCACAACAAAACAAGCAGCTGCAACCGACTTGGGCAAAGACAGAAGACACCTGACACATGGGTCTCAATGGAGTGTCACTGTGTTACAGTGAATTGTGATGAAGGGACCACACTCCTCCCATTTGTGGCGTCCCCACAGCAATGTCCAGTATCTGCAGCCATGGGGGTCTAAGGGTCAGTGCTGTACTCACACAGCAGTCCTAGCACAGTAAATAACATCAAAATAAACAACAATTTTCCAGTACTCCCCACTTGTCTATTTCAGGATAGAACGAGAAAGCATTAAATAATATGTGAAGGTAATGATGCATCAACAATAAAAAATAGAAACATTCTCCTGCCATAAAAAGTTCTTTCTTTAGTTGCCAAAGTATTCTTTATTTTTAAAAAGGATGGTATCCCATCTAAATTACACTGTCTGTGGAGCTGTCTGTTTGTTGTGAAACAGCAAGGATCTCATATTCCTGGTAAATTATGGGCCTGTAATAAAGTACACCTTAGAACCAAGTGAAGTACACCTATATCTTTGTCTGTGCCCAGTGTCAGACAATGGACGTTGACTTCAATGATGCAGTAATGCTTACAGACCCTTTTGCTTCCTTTCAGGGCAAAGTGGATTGCAACTCCTTCAAAGTCACTCCTGGGGCTGATGCTGGAGTGATTTATATCCCTTCCATCAAAAGTGATGGAGGTGGCAGGGGGTCAGGGGTCAACCTCTCTGGAAAGATTCTCCTAAGCCAAGGATGCTTGCTGAATTCATCTCTTCAGCTGTCAAGGGGTAGCCTGAGATTTCCAAAAATGTTCGCCCCTCTCTCCTTCTGGGCTTCAGAGCATTGCTCCCGATTCATATCCAGAAGCACCAATCCGTCACCACTAACGCTCTGATAAAGGCAGGGAGTCATAGCTCAGTAATCACTAGACATGAGCCTCTGTGCTCCCTGTGCCCAGTTAAGGAGAAATGAGATGTAATGGAGGTAGAAAAATCCATTTGCTTTTCTCCTGACATGTAGAAAACATTAGACTCATGAGGACTGGACATTTTTCCTCTTCTCAGTCGTCCCTCCCAAACCTGTCTACTGCCTTCCCTCATCCATGGTCTTAGCAGGATGTTACCACAACTACCAAGATCTAATCTAGAAGGCAGTATGTGTCCTTTACATTCGGTTTTGCTCTGGAGATCTTCAGGGTTTAAACATGCTTTCTTTCAAAGTAGTATGCCGTCCCTCTCTCTGCAGACTCTGGTAGTGAGCCATGCACAATACCCCTGTACTGCCTAAAAGACACTGGCTGAATCGGGGATGCAGCTCAGGGATAGAGTGCTTGTCTGTACATGACACTCTAGGTTTCATCCCAAAAGGAAGAGGTTGATAAGGAAAGACAAAGGTAGGGAGGAGACACAGAGAAAAGGAAGGAAGGAAGGAAGGAAGGAAGGAAGGAAGGAAGGAAGGAAGGAAGGAAGGAAGAAAGGAGGGAGGAAACAGGGAAGGAGGGAGGGAAGGAGGGAGGGAGGGAAGGAAGGAAGGAAGGAAGGAAGGAAGGAAGGAAGGAAGGAAGGAAAAGGGGGAAAAAATAGAAGGAAACTAGACAACCCGTCAATAGCAAAGATGGAAAAACAATAGGAAATGAAGAACCTGGAAGTGACACAATGCTATCCGGTTTTCTCCCAACATGGCCCTTCACATTTCTGCCCCAATTCTTTCTTTAGAAAGTGAGAATACTGAGAAGAATGGATTCTTGCTCCCCGCTCCCCTGATCTCTGATCCCTGTTCTCCCTCAGCATCTTTGTCCTTGATCCTGTATCTCAGCTCCTCCTGGAGGTCCTCCCTGATAGTGATGCCTCCTGCTCTGCCCTCCTCCACCACTACATCCATACACAGTAGCCCAAGGAGTTGAAACTCATAAAAGAAAGGCTCCACACTCACAGGCTAGGGATTAAAAAAAAGGCACCCAGTGCCTATAGGCCATGGAAACCACACAGGCTGAGACGCACTAAAACCCACAGTGAATATCAATCCAAAAGATCCCAAGGTGGTGCTATTAAAGGCTAGTCACTGGGCCCTGCAAAATCAGAAAGGATAAAGATAGTTTATCTCTGTGCCTTTATTGTGGCTCTCAGAGCTATGTGTGGGAAGCTGAAGTTTTCAAACAAACGAAGGGGTAAGATAAGTGCACCGCAGGGTCTCCTAACTCACCTAAGGATTTCAGTACCTACATCCCAGCCTTGGGCAGCACTGTCCACCTTCTCCTTTTTCCTTTGCATGTGTTTGTGCATAAGTGTACATGTTCTTGTGTGTGTAGGTGCACCAGCGGAAAAGTGTGCACACGCACGTACTACCAGAAATAATTTTCCCTGTGTTTGTCTGTTTCTCTTCAGACAAGGTTTCTTACTAGCATGGAGCTTGGCAAGCAGGCTATGGTGACTGAGCAGGAAGCAGGAGCCACCTAGCTCTTCCTCCCCTGTACTAGGAACTCACATATGAAGACTGCACCCACCCATGCTTTTTAAGTAGGTTTTGGGAATAAAGCCTAGGTTTGCCTATTTGAAATGTAAGATCTCCACCAAGTGGGCTATCTTACGAGACCCGGATGTCTCATTTGTGTTTTCCTACCTCAGCAGTCAGTGTCACGTGGCATACACATGTCCATCCCTGCATGGGGAGCTAGCCCAAGTCCCCTGCTGTAACTGGTCACTTTCCCTCTTCCTCTCACTTACAATTACATTGTATATGTAACGACGACTCCTTACAATGGGGAACTCACAAAGGTAGAACTGGTGAAGAAATGCACATCACCCACCAGTCACCACGAGTCCTATCAGCCTTGCTCGGCGGCAGCCATGATGGAAGCCTCAGCTGGAGGCCACCATCACCTTGGCTTTGAGCATTCTCCCCGTAGTCTGTGATGCCGCGGTGACAGCCGCCACCCTGTTTCCATTGCAGGCACAGCAAACATGTGTAAATACTTTATTAAAATTTAAAAAAATAGAAAGCGAGAGATGCCCAACACATGAAGAGAAAGCTGTTCTCCTCTGATTGACTTTTCAAAAGCTCCCTAGACTGTTTCTCTGCAGATGTTTCCAAGATGATTGGATGCAGAGGGCTTAATTCATAAAAGCAATAAAATGCCGCTTATTGACTGAGCAGATGAACTAGCTGAGGGGGGATAATTTGGAGTGCTCTTACTGGAAATGCTGCGAAGAAACGTAATGATAGTGGAGAGATGGAGTCTTATTAGCTGTGGTAAATATATTTTCCCACAGAATGCTTAAGAAATTTCAAAATAACTAGAAAAAGCAGATTTTCGTTTCTGCTGACTTTAGGACTAAATATGTGTAACTCTCCATCTCATAAACACATGTAATCCTTGATCTGTAAAACGGAAACTATGTGGGTGAGTTTCTAGTGAGATAGGCAGAGCCTAGGACCGAAAGAGTTGGATAACCAGACACCAGCAGGAATCCAAGCCTGGCCCTGTCTCCATACCTGGAGAAGCAGGGTAGTCACTGGGCCCTGTCTCCAAGCAAAATCTGGGAGAATAAAGATAGTTTATCTCTGTGCCTTTGTTGTGCCTCTCAGAGCTATCTGTGGGGAGCTGAAGTTTACAAAGTATCAGTTTTCCAAGAGGGGTGTGCTGTCTGCCCAACAGGAAGGGAACAGAGTCCCCCCCAATGTGTGGAGGAACAGGCCTGCTTCCCTGGGTCTCAGGATTACTCAGGAGGATCTTAAAGGAAGGGTTCACTTTTAACGTTTTGGGATTCTGTGCTTGTATAACAAACTGGTCAGCCCTACCTGTCCTTAAAAATGAATCCAGTGATAAGTGTGAGACTCCATCCCATCCGTCCCAGAGAAGCTGCTATTCCCATTTCTGTCCCCTTTGCTCAAGTTTCACTGTGTTCTTCAGTTCAATCAGTATTTAGAAAAACTTTAACTCTTGATGTGTCATAATTCCAAGTACACAGGTGATTTTATTCAGTCCAAAAATGTAGTCATCAATGACAAAATGATGGTTGGGTAATCATGGGACCATGAGTGAGGGTGTTTTCTGACAGAAGCACCTTAAGGGTTTAACTTCCAGTACCTGATCCAGGAAAGATCCAGCCACAAGACACCCAGGAGCTGTCCATACCTGAGAAGCAGTTTTTAACTGAAATACTGTTTGTATCTTCCATTGGAAATATAACTTTGGGTAGGACATGAATTCTTTGGATCTTTGTTTCCTCTGCTGTCTTCTGTGACTAAATATGAGTTGTCCTTATAAGAGTTTCCCAGGAGAGCAGACAGTCTTGCTTCATAATTCTTATCATCTATGATATCTTAATAAATATGAGTTACTATCCTTACATTACACTCTCCTAACGTAATGCAGAACTTAACAAGTTTTAATGTTAAAAAATATATTTCTTTTTTTGTATCCTTTTTTATTAGAAATTTTCTTTTCTTGTTTTTTTCAATTTTTATTAGATATTTTCTTCATTTACATTTCAAATGTTATCCCGAAATTTCCCTATACCCTACCCCATCCCCCGCCGTGCTCCCCAATGAAGACTAACAAAATGAATCTGCTCAAGTCTAGCCAGGAGATTCTATACACTTACTAGGCTTCCTCATACAAGCATGGGCAGTTTGGGGGGCAATTATACCACCAAAATTGGGTCCCAGGAATGGAATGGACAGGGCCTCATGCAGCTCATGAGCCCCCACCACGTGCCACATATAAGCATCTTGAACCCTTCCTCCATGTTAATGGTTTGTATCTTCTGATAGATTAGTGTAGCTAATCACGGTGACGCTAATCATCGTTCCAAGGTGGAAACAACCATGTGATGTGTAAAAAGTAGGATCCCATATGATGTACTTGGCTGGAGAGTGACAGTGTGCACTTGAGAGAGCAGGTGGAGATTAGGTTGCTCAAGCTCTTGTACACAGCAACATAGAAAGGTATCTTCCTTGCTCTTCCCTCTTCAAAATCTCATAGCATGCTCTACATCTACATCTGTCCTCCACAGAGCCAAAGAACATCACTTGATAAGTAAAGGTGGAGCGGATGGATGTTAGCATTAAGCCTGTCCATGTAGTAATAGAAAAACCCATGAGAAAATCAGGTAGTGAAATACAACAAATACAGAAATGGGCGAACAGAGATCGATAGCAATTAGAGTAGAAATAAATATTGAGGAATTCCTATCACTTTCCTTTTTCATGGAATTACCATACTAAACATACAGGAATACTGGTCCTTAGTAATGCTGGACAAATGACAAAGCCCAGGTCCCTACATTCCAACCAAGGAGGTAGATAAGTCAGACTTGCCTGATCATTCCTTAAGATTTCTCATTCGCTTCAGTGTGGGACGTACAGGCAGATTAGAGGGGGTGAAGAAGCTCTGGACGGACTTCTGTCACATGAGGGTCTGACTGATGGAGAATCAGCCATTTGTAGCTTATGGGAAAATGCAAATTTTAAACAGGTGGTGTTTTTAACATTGATTATAAGTCATCTCCGATCCTTACCATTACAGTAAGCACTTCCACCAGGCTAGGCAGTGGAAATAATTCTGCACTGACTTTAATTTAATCCAAGCTCCACGTCAGCTGATAACCAAAGCTGTTACCAAGCAGTGTGTCACACATCAGTATGTCACATGTGCCTCAGTTTACCCATACTCACTAGAAGGGTCACATGACCCTGACCCAGAACTTCAGGGCAGACAAGATTGTAGTGGGGGTAGGGGGGGGATAACATTGATTTCCTGCCAATGTCACCAGCTGTGCAGACTGTCAATGAGCTGGGGAGGGGGTACCTGAAAGAATTGAAGCAAAGGAGTGACTGACTGGTCTCTAATGCCTTTGATGCTGAACAAAGACAGGAAGAGAGATTTGAAATGCGGTATCAGTCATAGCCAGAAAGCAAATGACAGCTACTTTCGTCCTCTTTCCTAATTTTAAGCAAGTAAAATGAAAAGCACTGGGTACATTTAAATTCTTTTGAAAGTATTTTTCTCCATTTTTTGCCTTGTACAGAAGTCTCTCTTGGGTCAAGCACCCTTCTGTGAAATTCCACCTGGTTACACTGCTACACTATGAATATTCATCTGATTAATATTTCCGGAACCATGAATTATTTAAAAAAAAGATCCATTCAAGCACAATAGGGTAAATCCTTTATGAGATGATAGCATTGTGGGGTCCGAGTGGTCTACCAACAGGGCTCCTCTCTCTTGCCTACACTCTTAAAAGCAACAAGAAAGAAAGAAAATCATAGGTCAGCCTTTCAAAAATGCAGCATTTCAGACATGACAACCAACAGGAGAACAAAAGAGAGAGAATAATATACCTTCCTTGAATGGAGAGATGGCTGGTGAATTTTAAAATACCCTTGACTCTGAAAGAGTAGGTTGTTTTCAAAAGTGTGGAATGCAACAACTTGTCTCCATCGTAACAACTAGGAAAATGCCAGAGCATCACATAATCTTTCAAGAGTTGTTAGAACAGATACAGAGAAAGGGCAGGTAGGGAAGGTCATGTGATGATAGAGGGCAGGATAGTTAGAGAACACAGGACTTAGCGAAGCCTATGTTCTTTGTTATAGAAATAATTCACCTTTTCCTAAAAATGTATGTCAATATTAATGTTTTAGTGTATACATATCACAGAGTCATATGCAGGTACATATGCATAATCATTATGTATATGATCACATATTCATCATGCATGAGCATATATATGAATACAAATTATTTTCAGTATCATCACCCTTAATGCACATTTATATTTAATGGATAATAATGTTTTGTATTATGCTGAGGAGCAAACTTAAGTTGAACTTATAAGCCTGTTGTGAATTCAGTGCACATTGCCTAGAGAGCTAACAATCCCCCATATATCTATACTAGGAGGAAGAACCCAGGCTCAAGAGTTTTACCCCAATTCCATTACCTTAGGCCAGAATAAACTGAGACTGAAAAGAAACCACCTCATGCTTGAGCACTGCAGAGACTGTGTTCAAAACTACCCAGAGAATCCTTGACTAAGGATTGCCTCAAAAGGAACTAGCCTAAGACTCATGGGTTTGATCTTAATCTAACTCATGTGTGGAAAACACACACACACACACACACACCTAGGTTCAGACCCATCTATCTGAAGTTGCTGAATAGACTAGGGCACAGCCCAGGGCTGTGGTCTCCCTTAGAGACAGAGACCCAGTAACAGGAATACAGTAATAAACGCCTTATTCCCCTTATGCCTTACCACCATCAGACACCTGGAAAATGACAAGAGATTATATTGAAGAGATGAGATATAATTTAATAAGAAGTCTTTACAGAAACCCAGATGGCTGGAAATAAGAATACTTAAGAAAATGCCACAGCTACAGGCATCAGAGGACTGAGGCACAGCCTGACTTCTGGCCAGATGAACAATAAACCCCATTCAAAGGACCTACCTCTCTCAGCTTCCTCTATATGCTGAATCTTATTGAGCTTTCAATAAAAGCATAAAGTATGTGCAAAGATATAAAAACACAGTTCAAAGCACCAAAGCCAAGGTTGGAGCCAGACTCAAGTGTGGCAGGTCATTAAGACATCAGGCTAAGAAGTTAAGATAACTGAGAATGGCAGGCAAAGCTAAAAAAAAAAAAAAAAAAAGGAAAACAGGGAGAACATCAGTAACAGGTAGGTATGGGAGCTGGAGGTGGCACTCAGAAGTTACAGGACCCAGTTCCCTGAAACCACATGGTAGCTCACAGACATCTATAACCTTCTTCTGACCTCTACTGCTACTATGTACACATACTTTCTACATACAAGCATGCAGGTGAAACACTCATCATAGACATATAATAAAATAAATAAATCTAAACACATTTAACAGCAACAACAAAACAGAGAAGTAGGATCTCTAAATTAATTGTATTTTCTAGAAATGCAAAACATTATAACAGAAGCATATTACATTCGGGAGAAAAAAAACGGCCAAAGAAATATCAGAAACGTAGCATTATATCAATAGATAATGCACGGTGTCTTCATAAAAAAAAAGAGAGAGAGAGAAAGATGACTGCAAAAGATGAATGTAGAATGTTCCAGAAATGTGAGGACATTACAAAGAATATGGCATATTTAAACCAGAACTGCCAGAAAGAAAAGGAAAGAAAAAGGATGGTCTGCTGGCTAGTTTATGTCAACCTGGTACCAGGTAGTCATTTTGGAAGAAGGAATCCCAGTTGAAAATATTCTACCAGATGGCCTGTAGGCAAGTCTATGGGACAGTCTCTTAATGGCTGATGTGGAAGGGCACAGCCCACTACATGTGGTGCCCATTGTGGGCGGTGCCTCCCCTGGACAGGTGATCCTGTGAGGTATAAGAAAGCAGGCTAAGCCAGCCTGCAGAAGAAGCCAGTAAGCAGAGTTCCTCCATTGCCTCTGCATCAGTTACTTCTTCCAGGCTCCTGCCTTGAGTACATGCCCTAACTCCCCTTTTTGGTGGACTATGATGTGGATGTATAAGCTATAATAAACTCTTTTCTTCACAAAATGCTTCTGTTTTATCACAGCAGTAGAAACTCTAAGACAATTGGGAAAATATTTAAATCAGTAATGACTGAGACATTTCCACAACTGATGTCAGACAACAAATAATAAACCCAACAAAAAATATAAATACAAATCTAGGCCCAAATTTAAAAATGTATATCAATAACAACATGTCTCGTATTCAAGATGGAAGAAATTAATAGGAAAGAGAACCGTGGAAGAGGCCAGGGTACAGGAACTCTCTATGGTTAGAAAATCATGGATAACAACTTTGTTGGAAATTTTTTCAAAAAACATGAAAACAAGAAAAGAGATGAGTAAACTATTCTGAAGGAAGGAAGGAAGGAAGGAAGGAAGGAAGGAAGGAAGGAAGGAAGGAAGGAAGGCTGCCATCCTTCCTAAAGAGAGGGCTCAGTGTGTAGAGCATGTACGATTCCTGCAGAGGACCCAAGTTCCATTCCCAGCATCCATGTCAAACATCTCTCAACTACCTATAACTCCAAGGGAATATGATGCTCAATTCTGGCTTCTATGTGAACTTGTATACACACACACACACACACACACACACACACACACACACACACATACACACACACACACACACACACGTGTGTGTGTGTGTGTGTGTGTGTGTGTGTGTGTGTGTGTGTACTCACATACAGCTACAAAATAAAATAAATTTTAAACAAGAAAAAAGAGAAATATCCATAAACAACTATATATATACTTAAATTATCCATCAAAATTACAAAAGAAGTAAGTCCTTTTGTAATCCAATAAGAGTTGTAGGAATTTGTCACTAACAAACTCACCTCAAAAGAAATATATATATATATATATATATATATATATATATATATATATATATATATGATTTTTTTCAAGGAGAAAGAAAAGGAGAGAGGTGAGGAACTCATGTCTCCCAATAAAGGAAAGAAGACGAGGAGAAAAAAACCTGAAGACAAATGTTGTCGTTGATATCCTTGCTTTCAATGGACCTAGAAGATAAGCATTTGTTCAACATAATGAGAACAGTGTATTTTACCATCCTTGGTTTGGTAAGTGAGGTTCATGCTAAGACTGGGACAAAGAGGAGAACTGGGAATGCTCCATTACCTAGTCTCAGATTTCCATTAAGTCCTGCAGGGTTGAGAGCAGTTATCTATTCTATAATTATGTGTGGCAAACTCCACAAAATCCTTTAAAGGAGCTGATGCTGAGAGTCTATGACTGACCCTTTCTTGGCACCCATGTGTGTGGCACGAGTGTAATAAATATGTGAATTATGAGTTTGTCAAAGGCTTGCAGATTTCACAGTGAAAGAATAAGCCTGAATGTCTGTAATCTAAGGAACAAAAATTAAATTAGATGACCTAAAGAGGTAATTTCAAATCCCAAATAACCTGTGTATATTACAAGTTTCTCACATGACCTCCTGAGGTGAAGAAGGGAAACTTGCCTGAGTTACCTAGATATGATGATTAGATTTTTAAAACTAGAAATGATAAAGATAGAACAAACTCCATCATCCTTCATGTGTGATTGTGTGTGTGTGTGTGTGTGTGTGTGTGTGTGTGCACAGACCAGTAAGAAGACTAGAATGCTAGAATGAACCAATGTATGTGAGTGCATGAGAGAGACTGCCTGTTTTCACACAAATGCACAACATATGTCTACAGAGATGATATGTTAGAATACAAATACACATATGCAAAACGTACCTTCAGTCTACTTAGAGGACTTCAAACGCCTGCCCTTTACCTTTTGGTTTCTAAGAATTTGTCTGCTCTGAAAGGAACCAGGACTACTCCAAGAAACACCCAACTTCAGGACAAAGACAGGGAGCACAGAAGACAGTTGTGGAACATGCCATTGTTGTAAGACACAGATGTGTGGAAAGTGATAGGACAAGAAGCAGAGAGGGGCAGATGAGCGGATCTGAAAGCACTTACATCCCTGAGGCTGGAATCCTTTGAGCAACATGAATAAAATCACATTGAATCACCACCCACAGCAACATAAATCGATGATCAAAGGAATGAAAGAGAGGACACATCCTCAGACAGCACATGCAGGACTCCTCCTCAAAATGCTCTGTCCATTTACAAGATCTCAGGAGCCACCTCAGTACTGTGACTTGACTTGTTCCCAAGGTCAGCAGCGTATAGAGGGGATTTGTAGCTTCATTACAGAAGAACCTGTCGGACTCCTGAGTGCTGTGTGCAGACCAAGTAAGCAGACCTAATCCTACCCTGAGAATACAATAGTCAGATACAATATCTGACTCTCCCTCCTCCAGTCACCAGGTTTGTCCAAAACCACTTCACAGGTAAAGTTGATGAAAGAGAAGCATCTGCCTAAACTCCAACCTTTTGCCATACCTGAAACCTTAGCTTATAAAAATGTCCAGAAGGATGGACAGGATTTGTTAATTGTGTCTCTTCTCTTCTCCAGCTCTCTGCTTCAGATGATGAGACTATGAACATCCCACCAGAGTGCAAGATAATCTTGTTTCTTAGCTGCAATACAATTTCACAGAATGTGGAAATGAAAGACCAAAAAGAGCTATTCAATCATCATGTCTGCTCCCGCCGGCACGAGACTGCTCCCCGCAGTCCGTTTTCCCCTTCTTTGCTGCTTTCGAAATGGCTTGAGCAAGGAGGTTTCCATCACTTCCCTCGGGGGACTTTTTGGTGGTTTAATAGTCCTCGCTGCTATGATGGCTTTCATTTCCCATTTGCTCAGTTTTCCTTTGCTTCATTATATTCCAGTTTCCCTAGCTGTGCTCCTTTGGCTGCGTGCCCCACACACACCCTGATATTTAGAGTGTCATCAGCTAGTCATCCCAGAAAAGAGCTCTGTCCTTTAAACCTGAACTCCGAAGCCCTGGACTCTGAAGCCCAGGGATCCTTTCATTGTTCTCCTGGAATGTCCTTAAAAACTATGTGGTTTGCTGTCAGCCAGCACCAGAGCAGCTTGAGAAAAACTGAACGACTTTATCAGGACTCCATGCGTTTCTGAACTCTCTGCTATGTGCTTCTCCTGTTGTTGGCAGTAAGCAAATTCTTTGCTGGCCATTTCCAATACTTAATTTTGTTACAGGAATGCACTTTAAAAAATCTATGCAAAGAAGAATCCTACATTGTTTTTAACCCCTAGACCAGCATGCCCCAGTATGGCCATATGTCAGAACGGAAGAACCAGTCTGAAGACAGCAAGTTGGCCTCACATGAGACAGACCAACATCTTCGTTAGGCTTCCAGTATTTCCCTGGAGATTTATACACCCATGATAAAGCACATTAATTAGACTTATTTTAAATAAAGTACTAGGTTTCAACACTTACAAATTTATACATACATCTGATGAGTTTAAGATTGATATTAGGTATATAGTGGTAGTGTTTGTATTCATTTGTTCCATTGTGTGATGGCTAGTTTCATGGCAACTGACAAAAGCTAGAGTCACCTGAGAACCACAATGAGAAAATGTCTCCATAAGATTTACCTGTAGGGAATGAAGAACTGTTGTAATTAATGATTGATGTGATACACTCAGCCTATTGGGGACAGTACCATCCTTGGGCAGGTGGTCCTTTGTAAATTTATAAATGACTGTGTATAAGAACGCAAAGTGAGCAAGCCTTAGGGACAAAGCCAATAAGCAGCCCTCCTCCATTGCTGCTGCGTCAACTTCGGCCTCCAGGTTCCTCCCTTGAATTTCTATCCTGACTTCCTTTGATGATGGTCTCTTTGATATGGAAGTGGAAATTAACAACAACAACAACAAAAAACCCAAAAACAAAAACAAAACAAAACACAAAAAACACCCAACCAACCAACCAACCATTTCCTATTCAAGTTGTTTTTAGTCATGGTGTTCTGTCACAGCAATAGAAAACCTGACTATGACACCTGGGATTAGTCCTTGGCCCCTTGGGGAGGATTGTGAGGTCAAAAGAATCCACCAGGAGCATAGCTGAATCCTGAATGTCTACAGTCTCCATCCATCCCACTGGGAATGTTGGGAATGTTTCCACTTTTGTTGGGAATGTGCAATATTTTTTGAGGAATAATTTTTACGTAGCACATCTGACTAGTTGCCAAAATACAGCCTAAGAAAGACTGAGACTAAAATTTCTAATGTTTAAGACCTTTATAATTATTTTTATTTTCATTCCAAACAAATATTTCATTTCTCATTTTATTTGGGGTTTTGTTCTTGTTTGGGTGTTTTGTTGTTTTCGTTGGTGGCGATGGTGCTATGGATCTTACTGATGTATGTGCTTATGTGTGTTGATGTATGCTCCCATGTATGTGCGTACATGTATGTACTTATGTGCTGAAGTTGGCAGCAGGTATTGTTACTAGTCTTTTCTGACCTCTCTTAATCTTATTCATTGAGACAGGGCCTATCAGTTGAATCTACAGCTAGATTAGGCTAGTCTAAGTATCTAGCTTGCTCCAGGGATCTGGTCTCTACCTTCCAAATACTGTCTGCTATGCCCTGCCCCAAAATTTAAATCAGTCTGGCAACCCAATCTTTGGTCTTCGTGTGTCTATTATATGAATTTTAACCTTCAAGGCATTCCAGGCTTTGCAGAGGGGTTGACACTGGATTTTGCTTTATAACCCTGGCTGACTTAGGATTTATTATGTATTTAACGCCCCTCTTTTTAACTCATGGTGATTCTTCTGTCTCTGCTTCACAAGTGTTGGAATTACAGGTATATACCACCATGTTTGGTTCTTCTTTAATCAATGTTTTGTAACACAAACCTCCTTTTAGTTGTTTCTCAACACATTATTTCAGAATCATTAAAATAATTGGTGATCAATGGATCAGACTTTGGAAAATATCACATCCTATACTTTTCTTTCCATAGTTTAACCTAAATCACATATTCACTTATTATTGTTATATAAGGAAGTTAAACAAATCGTGTAGAAAAGCTACATGAAACTTGAATAATGAGAGTTCTCTTTAGTTCTCTTTCATCCATCACCAATGTGAACAAATACTCCATGACAGAGAGAAAAGAGGTTGGAGCTGATGGCTGCATCATTCCAGAGTGATTTCTTGAGTTGCCATCTGCCTGGCCATGAGATTCCTGTCCTTGGGTGTACTTCTCCACCTGGAGTGTACTGGGCTAAGCCTCCCATGTCCCACCTGGGCAATGAATCATGCAGAATTACTGTCGGCCTTCAGCCTCACCAGAGGTTTTGTGAAATGCCATCTGGGCTGCTGTGACTTCTCCAGCTGTATTTCTTAAATCTTTAATTAGCAACAGGTTTTATGTGAGGACAGAATGCAACCCCTGGGCTGTTTCACATACCAGTGAACCCTGCACACTCCTGGGAAGGCTTGGATCCAAATGTGCTCTCCTTGTTTTCTCCTTCCTTCAGTGCTCTTTGCTGTAGACAAGCAAGGAAACAAATTATTCTGGTGCACATTCAAGCCCATGAAAGCAAAGCTGGTTGATCTAAATCATAAAACATGATTTTTTTTTTTACAAAGTCAGAGGTTTAGGAAGACAGTGATGTATTTAATTCTGTCAAATTCTGAGGAAGGAAAAAATTCAATAATTATCATTGTTTTGGTTGTCACTGAAGGGTCTTTGTATACTTCAAAGTTTTCATCCTAGGTAAATCAATTATCTTTCTAGATTATTCTATTCTCTCAATATTTTTGTCCTTACATTGTTATGAAGAGCTTCTTTGTTCCTCATAATTTTTATTCTTCTGAACCATAACAAGAATTATAAGACAATCCCTCTACCTCTGTTTTATAACTGTTTCCAACTTTATCATCTGATTTATTTATGTACAATGACACACTACCAGTCCTACAAGATACATTTGGATCCTGATTTCACTCCAGCCTGACAGTCTTTGTCTTTTAATTGACTGTTTAGACCATTTACGCTTAGTGCGATGTTTGCTACCTTTTAGTTAAGTATTTAGTATTGCTATTTCTCTTACCAATTTTTCTGCTCTTTGCCCGTCTTCCTTAAACTTCAATGGGATAGCCATTGTGGGGTACCCAACTAGAAGTAGATGAATGATATTTTACATGATTTTTGTAAATCTGCTTCAGTAGCATATAATTTCTATCAATTTTTCTTATTAGCACAGCTTTTTTTTAATTCATTGCTTTTATTTTATTTTTTTCACTTTTTTTATTTATTATTAGAGAGTTTCTTCATTTACATTTCAAGTGTTATCCAAAAGCCCCCTATATCCTCCCCCCGCCCTGTTCCCCTACCCTCCCTCTCCCGCTACTTGGCCCTGGCATTCCCCTGTACTGGGGCCTATAAACATTGCTAAACCAAGGGCCTTTCTTCCCGAATAATGGCCAACTAGGCCATCTTGTATAATTATTTAGTGGTTCTTTTCAAATTAATTTGTATGTTCCCATATAACAGTCTGATTTTAAGGAATGCGTATTGAGTCAAAAGACAGTAAACAAAACATGAGATTCTTCTGTATACTTTTCTCATCCTGTTTTTGTTGGCTAGCGTATGGTATGTGTGTATGCAAGTGGGTACACATGGAAGCCAGAGTAAAACCTTGGGTGTTGTTCCCCTTCAGTCAGTTTCTTTTTTTATTATTATTATGAGATATTTTCTTAATTTACATTTCAAATGCTATCCCGAAAGTTCCCTCTACCCTCCCCCCCCCCCCCCCCCCCCCCCCCCCCCCCCCCCCCCCCCCCCCGCCCTGCTCCCCTACTCACCCACTCCCACTCCTTGGCCCTGGTATTCCCTGTATTAGGGCATATCAAGCTTGCAAGACCAAGGGGCCTCTCTTTCCAATGATGGCCGACTAGGCCATCTTCTGCTACATATGCAGCTAGAGACATGAGCTCTGGGGGTTCAGTCACTTTCGATCCTGCTTTTGTAATAGCATTTCTCACTAGAACTAGCGGCTTACAGATTAGATATGACTGACTAGCCAGAAAGCCCAAGGGAACCACTTGGTTCCATTTTCCTAGGAGAAGGAATTTCCCTAGCAAGGGACATCTGCTAGTATGCCTGTCTATTTACATGGGTGCTGGGAATGAACTCAGGTCTTTGTGCTTCTGTGGCAAACACTTTGTTTGTTTATTAAACTATCTCCCCAGAACAGCACACTGTTTCTGTTGTAGAACATTTATTAATGTGTGTTGTAAAGCTAGAGACACATTATCTTATCGGAAGAGTCAATATTTCAGAAACATTTCAAATATAACAAAATATCTTCACATTTTCACCAGAGTAGTTACCACACCCAAAAATCTTCCCTTCTTTAGATAGATCCAATTTTACCGTTGAGCCATCTGTCCAGTCTGAGAATAAAGACTTCTATGAAGGTCTACTGTGCAGAGAATCTCTAGGTCAAGCACAAATAGCCATCTATACACACAATTTTCATCTTGCACTATTATACAAAAACCGAGAAACAGTTAATGAAGCTATTTTCCTCACTACCATTTCCCTCTCTGTATTTCAAGCTGGCAATTCCAAGAGTCTGTAACCAGCATCTCCTTGTTTATTGCTGATGGCATCCTCTGTGGGTCCCTGTGGAGTGACTGTGGGGGAATTAAACATTTCCATGCTGGGTACAATCTTTCAAAGAAAGTTCTTGCCTGAGACAAATTTTCTCCAAAGGTTATAGCTAACAATTTTCTTCCTGTTAATAATTCCACACACACTGATCTCACAGCAGCTGGAATTGTTTGGCATGAAACATTGTAGATTTATTTTAAAATGATAAAAAATTTTTTTGCTTGCATACCTGTTTCACACTTAGATATTTCTTTGGAAGACCAGAATATTCTGAATAGTTCAAGAAAAATGACCAGTGTTGTTAAGAACAAAGGTACAAACTTCTCCTCCTGCTTTCCAGAGAAACAAGAGGGGAGAAAATCTGTTGAACTGAATTCCTTTGAGCAGTTTTAAGAAGAAAGCCACTTATAGCTTCATCCAGGCTCACTCAGGCATAAACTGCTCAAACAAGGTGACTGCTTTTCAAGATGAGCTTTTCTGTTCTGCCCTTCCCACTCCCTCCCACCAAAAAGATTGGCAGCTATCCACAAAGTATCCAATATCTATGTATGGAGCACACTGGATTTGAGGATATGGCTACTATTAAAGTGGCTCTAGATGGTTTACTGTAGTACTTTGGGCAGCTAGAATTCTAGGAGTGTATGGTCAAAGGTCTGGGTTCTTTTTGTCACTGTGGTAACATACCTCAGCTAGAAACAACCAAGGTATGAGAAAGAAATTTATTTCAGCTTACAGCTCTGGGTTACATTCCTTCCTTGTAGGGAAGTCAAGGCAGGCACTTGAGACAGATGTTCAAGTCACATCCTCAGTGAGGAACAGAGCAAAATGATCACAAAGGAATGCTGTGCTCAGTTCATTTCCTCTGCTCTCATAGTTCAGAGACCCTGCCTAGGGAATGCTGCTATCTACAGTGGCGGGACCCTTTCATATCAGTTACTCTAAGACAAACTCCCACAGACATTTGGAGAGGCCAACCCAATGCAACCAATCCCTCAGTGAGACCTTCACAGGTGGTTCTAAGCTATGTGAGATTGACAATTAGAGCTGTCAGTCACCACTCAGGTGTTACATGTTACCAGGTAGGCTAAAAGCACAAAGAGAACCCAGATTTCTCTGGACATGATAAACGTTCCTTCTGTGCATACAATCTTAGTACCAGTGTGGCCTAGGAAGACATTTGGGACAGGTTGAATGTGTCCATATTTCCTATCTACCTGTGTTGCCTCTGGTGATCTTTAGCAACCTGTCTTTAGATCACCTCTAGTTTGGAATGCCTTGGTACACCCATGCATCATTTTGTTGACTTGATCTAATGTAAACGTCATCAAGGTTCCCCTGTTCTCAATAACCTGCCAGTCAAGTGCTTCCCAAGGAAGCCTGAGAGGCTGGGTTTTTTGGATCCACTGAGCCCATGTAAAAAAGCCATACACATGGCCTGCTCTCATAATGCTAACACCAGGGAAGTGGTGACCAGAGGGTCCTCAAGGCAGACCAGCCAAAGCAATGAGCCTTGTATTCTAGTGACATATCCTGTTTCAGAAAACTAATAGGACTGCTCCTAAACAATGACACCCAAGATTGATATGTTGCCTCACACATGTTTATACACATGTGCATTTTCTCCTACATGCTCACACACACACACACACACACACACACACACTACTGTTTTTAAATTAATTTAGACTCTAACAGGCAGCTGACATATTTTAAAATTATCACAGGCAGAAACTGTGATACTGCTCCTCCCTTTTAAAAGACAATATTTTTATTTCTTCTTTGAAAATTTTATCCAAGTGTGCACTGCACTTTGGTCATATTCACCTCATTCTCCCTCAGCTCCTCCTGAATCCCCTCCTCCAATGACCCTTATAATCTCATATCCGCTATATAGACTGCCCTCACTTTTGCCTCATGAATCAACCACAGTTCATTCTTCCAGGGCATCTCAGGTCATGCACTACCTGTTCCCTCTGAATCCACATGGAAGTCACTTTCCTGTCACCTTAGTCAAAGCCAGAATAAATCAGAGGGGAAAAGCATAGAATCAGGAATAGGAAAGCCAAAACCCAGTTCCTAATAGAGACTATAGAACAGTAACTGTGGCACCTGGAAAGAGCCTCTTAGTTCATCCTTCAGTGCTGCTGTCTGTGCAGGGGTGAGAGTCACATGACCGCATCTTGTGTAGAATCAAAGCAATGCTGCTTGTAGACTTCAAGTGCTATAAAACATTTTACTTATTCTGTACCAGCCATGTATCTACTTAATAAGGGTATGCCACATTGTTAAATGTTAGTTAACTGCAAGAACGATCCCCCTTCATCCTCTATCACAATCAGTCCTACAAAGATCCTTTCATTTGTGTTGAGTGGAATGTAAAAGAACTTAAAGAGACCATGACATGCCTGGTCTTAGTCACCTATCAGTAAAGAACGGAGCTCCCATACCCAATGGTGATAAAGGAGAAGGAGGATCATTGCCGCATACATTGGATACCATTCAAAATCCAGTCTACATGGTATCTAGCATGAAAGGAACACATATACATGAGAACTAGAACTAGAACTAGAACTAGAAGTGATCTGCACTGAGACCAAGGAAACCCTCAGAGCATCCATGAAAGACTGGTGAATCCAGAGAAGACACCCTCTCACAAAGAAGAGAATGTCCATATGGGAAGGAAAATCCAAGGGTTGAGTAAAACCCATGATATCCACACAGAAACTATCCTGGTTAGTTCTTATATCAACGGAAGAACTGCCTTGATCAGATTGACCACATCTGATATACCTACCCAGGTGAGAGCCACAAGCATTTTTTTTTTTTTTTTGGTTTTTCGAGACCGGGTTTCTCTGTATAGCCCTGGCTGTCCTGGAACTGATTTTGTAGACCAGGCTGGCCTCAAACTCAGAAATCCACCTGCCTCTGTCTCCTGAGTGCTGGGATTTAAGGCGTGCGCCACCTCGCCCGGCTGGAAAAGCATTTCTTGATTGGTGATTGATGTGGGAAAGGCCAGCTGTCCACTGTGGGTGGTACCATCCTTAGGCTTGTGAGCCTAGGATGTATAAGATATGTAGCTGAGCTTGAACCTATGAGTGAGTAAGCTATGAAGTAGCATTCCTCCCATTTTCTGCCTCCAGGATCCTGCCTTGAGCTCCTTCTCAGACTTTCCTCAGTAGGGAATAGTGACCTAGAAGTATAAACTGGAATACATCTTTTCTTTGTAAAGATGCCTTGGGGCAGGTGTTTTATCACAGCAACTGGGAAGAAACTGAGACAGACATTACACCTTCCTGATCTCCCCTTCTTAGACACTTGTCTGACCCTCCTCACTGCCCCATCCCTACCCAGTGGCTTGGACTTGTCATCACCCTCTAGTGTATACAGCTTGACCTTGTTGCCACTAACCTTTGCAAACCTTTTTCCTTTATGATTTTATGTGAGATGCAATTGTCTTAGAGATAACCACATTACCAGGAACCAAACAGTATCCAGAAAGAGGATGCCACTGGGGCCATCACAGCCTAAGTTGGGAGTCTATAAAGACCTATTAAGGATAAATGGTGCTGCATTAGCCTTACAAGCTCACTCATTACCTCACTGCTATTCAGAAACACAAAAATCAGTTATTTATCAAACAAATTTCTGGGTTTCCTTAGCATGAGTATTATGTAAAAAAAATGGGAAGTAATAAAAAAAACTTTATTTATGACAAAAATAGAAATAGTTGGTTGTGTGATTATTTTTTAAATGGGAGGAAGCTTTAGAAGCCTTGTCAATGTTCTTCAAGGGAATATTCAAGAAGTAAGGTTTTCAGGTTGCTCCACAGTCTGTGAGGATGGCACATGTGTTTATCTCTAGTTCCAGGCTGCTCTGGAATCTGTGAGAATTCACTCTCTCTTTCTGCATGAGTGTATGTGGATGTGTGTGTGGGGGGGGGGGGGAGGAAGGGAGATGTGTGCTGTGTGTGTAGTTTTGTTTTGTTTTGTTTTGTTTTTTAATCAGCTCAGCTCAGATGGCCATAGCAATCTCTTACCCACTCAGTGTCTTATTTGAATTTAACATTTGCCTAGAAAGTAATTGTATCTTTAGAAGCTAAGTAACTCCTTTTCAAACTCAACTAGAACCTTTTCAAAGTCAGATATACCTACCCAGGTGAGAGCCACAAGCAAAGCCTGTTAGTCTCTACTAACTTTAAAGCGTGCGTGTTTGCCTGCATGCATTAGCTGTTATTTCATTGTCTGAGACTGACGCAGAGCTAGTAGGCTTCTGCTCTCTGCCGCATGAACAGCTTTCCTTATTTTCAATAGAGCATCATAATACCATTTCAGGGCTGTACTTCCGGAGCACACAGAGTGCAAGTTCAGATGAACTCAGTGGTGTGTCCCAGTTGTGATGCGTGTAATTCACTGGAGACCAATGACAGTCAAAGGTTCAGATGCTGTTCACACGTGGCTGAGCATGCTTGTATGAAAGCAATCTCAATTACACAACAAACACTTCCTTCATAAAGCAGCTGACAATGATAACATTAGCTCTGCATGTCAGTTTAGGATGTAACTTGATTTCATCTGTTCCTGAACAATACAGGCAAGAAATTCTTAACTTCATCCATCAATGAGCAGAAGTAAATGAGATTCAAACATAGCCTGTGGGAGTAGTGTTTACCTTCACTTTAATCATCTTGCCCAGCTTTGTCTTAGATGTGTTTCTTGTTAATAGAATACATTCTCTCTATAAAACCAATTGTGGGGCCAAATGAGATGGCTCAGCTGGTAAAGGCTCTTTGTTTGCTAACAAGTCAGAGACCCTAGTCATATCTTGGGACATGCACGGTAAAAAGAGAAAACTGAACTCCCAAACTGTCCTCTGATCTCTAAACATGTGCTGTGACATGGTCACTCACACATATAAACAAAAAAATCAAAATTAAAAATAATTAAAAGCTATTTCGATCTACTCCAACAACCTTAGTCTTAACTGAACATTCTAATTCACTTCAAGCTACGTTAATATAAACACTAATACACATCCACATGAACACATGTTCTGTGTGGATTCATTTATACTGGTGACTCTAGGCTTTTTCTCAGCTCACTTTACAGCTGATGGTTGATGTGGAGCTTTAAATGAAAAATGTGCCCTGTAGGCTCAGACATTTGGGCACTTGATCCCCGGTTAGCCGTGCTGTTTGGGGAGGCTATAGAGGATGCGGTGGTGCTGAAGTACATCCCTGGGAGCAGGCTCTGAGATCCATGGCTTCACCAGTTGGTTCTCTCTGCTTCCTGTTTGCTGTTGAAGCTCTGAGCCCTCAGATTCCTGCCACTTCCTGCCAGGCTTATCTGTCATGATGGACTCTTACACTCTGCAACTGTAAGTCCAAAGAAAGTCCATTATTTTGAACTATAAGTCTCTATGAGTTTTTATGTGCATCAGTACTGCTGTGCTTTGAAGGCCTTGTTTCCTGAAGACTTCCATCCTCTCTGGCTCTTAAAATCTTTATGCTTCATATGCTGCGAAATCCATGAGCCCTGAAAAGGGGGATTTTATGGAGACATCCATTGAGGCCTGAGTGACCTAATCTCTCTCTCTCTCTCTCTCTCTCTCTCTCTCTCTCTCTTTCTCTCTCTCTCTCTCTCCACCTCTCTCTACCTGTGGATCTCTGTATTTGTTTCATCTCCTTCAGGCGAAAAACTTCTCTGATGATGTCTGAGCAGGGCACCACCGATGTGTAAGTATAGTAGAATGCCTTCAGAGATCATTTTATTGCTGAATTCCTCTAGCAGAATAATAGTTTTTGGTTCTCCCCAAGGTCCCTGAAATCCCTTGTATCAGATTTTTGGCCACTCAAGCAGTGTCAGGAAAAGGTTCCATCTCATTAGGTGTGCCTTAAATCCAAACACTATTTGTTGGTTTGTCACAAGTTTGGGCTACTATTGTGCTAGCAAATCTTGCAGGCAGGGCACCACTGCAGATTAAAGGGTTTGGGGTTGAGTTGGTGCTTACCTTTTTCCCCCCCTTTGGTAACATGCAGAGGTAAAGATTCTATATTGACACCAATTCAAGTTTTCTGTGTTCAGTGACTTGTGTAGGTGTTGTCCCCAGCAACAGGACCTTACCATCAGTTTGTGGGAATCAACCAATAACCTTGGCAACAGTCTATTTTTATTTAAAAATCTTTGTTTCTATTTTTATTTTTCCAGTTTCTCTAGAATGTAAGGATTTCTTTTTATTATTTTTATTATTCCTGCTTGGGACCTCTTGGGATTCTAGATGTAAGGACTGGTTTATTTGAAGAAATGTTGAACAATCAAGTTAATGGGTCCCAGAACATTGTTTCTTCCCACATTCTCTCCACCACCTCCCTCATGAACTCTGACAATTACCAATATTAATGTTTGTTCCAGCAACTCCAACCTCTATCTTGCTTTCCTGTATGACCCTGATCCTTTCTCGGCACATCACTTCAAACTCTCATTTCACTCTGTCTAAGTCTCCAACAAGATTTTCATTTCAATTACTGTATTTTTTTCATTTATATTTCCAATAAGCCTATTTTTAAATTTTTTCTTAGTTTTTTAACTATTAGCATTCTAATTTCACTTAATGCTATGTGACAGAAAGATATGTCCCAAGATAAAATATGCATACACTAGCATGTGCAACTATTATTCAGAAGATGCAAATAGGCTCTGCAGGTGAAAGTAAGACTGTAGTTAGCACATCTCTCTGCATGGAAATAGTCTACTCAGGTAACACAGAGGGAGGGAAAGAAGAGGAGAGAAGGAAAGAGGGGAGAGAGAGAAAGAAGGAAAGAGGAAGGGGTCAGAGAGTGATTTCTCTGGCAGGGAGAGAAATGCCACAGATGGGGAGAATTGAAGAGGATGTATATGTAGAAACTCAAACAGTCCCATATTCTCCTGCTGTCTTGGAGATGCTGGAATACCCAAGAAGCAAATGCAAACAGACAACTTGAACTTAGCAGTGGCCCTGCAGATGGCATCCAGGAAGGGATTGTAACTCTGACCACAAGAAGCCAGATTCTGCTAGCAGTCATAGTGAACTTAGAAATAGATTTATCTGGGGATGGAGAGATGGCTCAGTGGTTAAGAGCATTGGCTGCTCTTTCAGAGGTCATGAGTTCAATTCCCAGCAACCATGTGGTGGCTCTCAACCATCTGTAATGGGATCTGATGCCCACTTCTGTTTTGCAGGTGTACATGCAGTCAGAGCACTCCTATATTTTTTAAAAGAAGAAATATTATTATTATTAAAAGAAGAAATAGTATTATTCTACTGTCTTCTCCTAAAACCTCAGTCACTGACCCCTACATTCAGAATTTGTGAACCCAGAAGGAAGAACTCCTCGGAGCCAACATGTGCTCCCAACCCCCAGAGCTATGAGCTGACATGCCCGGTACTGTAAGATTAGATTGTGATACAACAGGAGCAACAGGGACACACATTCAACACAGAGAATTAAGACCTCACTGCATACCTATTGGTCCATGGATGGTCACAGTGACACCACCTTGGAGTTTGTTAAGGAGTATGTGGTCCTCCTGAGTTAGGATTTCATTATAAAACAACAGCAAACAAACAAACAAAAAAACCCCAAAACCAAAACTAAACTAAACTAAACTAAAAAAAAAAAAACCTACTTGGTGATTCACATGCTTCAGAAGCAGTAAGACTGTTGGCATCTGAGTATTTCGACTTCTGCCATGTTAGTGGAGTTTATTTTGGCTTACTCTTCATGTGCTTGAGTTCCCATATACCATGTGATGTGTCTGAGCTCCTCTGCACGAGAGCGTTGTCTTTGCAATTCCTGAATGCCTCTATGATTATATGTCTTCTTTGAATAGGACTGGGATGTGTCCTAACAAGGTGAATCCCTCTAGAATGGAAGTACACTTGATTTCCCCAGCGGCCAGGGACTTAACATATTCGACACACAAGAACTACAAACTGGAAGTCCAAGCCAGTGTGAGGCTCTACTGATGGCTGTGGTGTCTCAAGGTTCCCTTTTGCTTTCATCTTTAAACACTTAACTAGATGACCATGTTATTTACTTTTCTGTTCCTATGATAAAACGCCATAACTAAAAGCAATTTATGGATGAAAGAATGCATTTGTGTCAATGATGGTAAAAGGGTGAGAGGGTGACATGGCAGGAGGGAGGCACAGCAGCAGCTGGCAGACATGATGACAGACAGGAACAGGAAGCTGAGAGCTCACATCTTCCATTGTAGAAAGGAAGGGAGAGAGCAATCTGAGAGAGAGTGAAACTGTGAACTCTCAAACACCACCCCCAGTGACATACTTCCTCCTCCAAGGCTATACTTCCCACAGCACCTCTGAACAGTGCCACCAACTTGGAACCAAATGTTTAAATACTAAGCCTCTGGGAGACATTCTTAATCAAACCACCACAGTAGTTTTCATTGAAGCCACCCAAGAAGTTGAATATTCTTTGACTTTCTCTCACGGTGAAGGTTTAGTTGAAACTATGGGCTTAAGTGGGCAGATCTATGGATGTGTCAACAGAATTGAAATGACAAAATTTATCCCGAATTTGTTGTGGCCTTCCAACTTAAACAAGGCACCACTTCTTCCCAGTCATCCAATGTCCTAAACCTGATGGCGTATTGTATTTCTCTGATGGTGTTTGTCTCTGACTCGTCCTTCTTCCCTCAGGGCATGTCTACTGGAACTTAACATATGACTTCTATGTGTTCATCTTTTAAGGATAAAAAGGATCACATTTTCTGTGGTTAATGAGGAAATAGATCAATACAAGGCTATATACAAATGACGGGTAACAGGTCATTGGTAAGTAAGAGATAGGGGATAGGAGAGTCCATGGTCTCCACCTGCCCATATCAGATGCCAAAGGAGATATTTGATTGTTTTTATTACAGAATCAGTAAACCATGTCTAATGTGCTTGCATGTTTTATTTGGGGGTTAATCTGTATCTGGTTTTGATGTTGTTTTCAAGTTTAAACAGTTGTTAGTCCAAACAAGCTGTTCCAGAAGAATGCAGATACTGCTCATTGGGAAAAGGCAGCTTCACGTTTAACATGGCTCCCTTTGAGATACGCAGGTGCAGAGGTCAACCTGGCTGTCAGACTCAAAATAGAAATCTGGGCCAGAAAGATAAATGTGGAATAAATACAGACAATGAAAGGAAGGACAAATGATCCGCATTATCAACAGGAGGGCCTGGGCTCATTGTTCAATGAGGTTCACAAGGAAGACTTCTGGAAGGAACAGACTGTGGGATCCACTGAGCTCCTCCAACACTGCTTGTAAGTAAAGCGTATTCCGAGGCAAGGTGGTTGGAGCAGGAGAATGCTGACAGCAGGCACACCTGAGAGGTGGGCAGAAGGCAAGGGCGTTTGTTTACTTCATTATCTCCTCACAAAAGAAAAAAAGGCTCCAGATTCATTTTATTCTCAGTGGGATGATGTTGTGTGAGGTTATTTAATCGTCCTTTAAACAAACAAACAAAAGGAAAGGAACAGGAGGTATATCCCATAAACAGAAGCTGGAGAAGATTCCAGAAAGGTAATCTGCTTTGCTGTCTGTGTTACCTGGCCTGCCTGCCTGCCTGCCTGCCTGCCTGCCTGCCCGCCTGCCTCAGTGTAGCTGGGCTGCAGGTGCTACCTCACACACTTGCAGATCTTCACCCGCAAGGAAACAAAACAGTAGAACCAATACCACCTTTCCATTGGCTGAGGTCTGGAGCAAGAGGCTAGGCTGTGATTATGTGGTCATTCTCCCCAAGACTTAATTTTGCATCCCTGGACTTTGGCTAGCCCAGTGCTTGGCCCCAAGTGCCACTCAGCTCTTCTCCTTTTCTAGACCAGAGGCATGTTCTTCCTTCTGCTGTTTTTAATCCCTCAACGAATGTAACCTCCAACATTTAAACTGTGTCAGCTTGAATGGGGACTTAGGTGGAGATAAATACAATTACTGAACTGTCCATCCCTAATAGTCATAGCCACAATGAGTAAGATACACTGTGATGGCTCCGCATACACTAGACCCTGAACATTTTGTTAAATTGCATCCTTTGCTATTGACAAGCACTATAAACCTAGACATGATATTGGACCTCTATGCACTTTGGCTTTTTTGTTTACACTGGGGACAATAATTCTTCCTTCTTAACTCTGTGTGTTTATCTTGATGTTTACATGCCTTAAAACAAGACTGGGATCAAAACATGTATAATGTAAAATTTTGACCTAATGTATGATGCTGGAACAAGAGAATTAATGGTTAAAAAGTGTTGTGGAAGCTCAGTATTCCCCTATAAATATGAGTTTACAGAGAGAGACAAATTATTTGCTACACATAAAGATGAACTAATCCCTTTAAGGATGTAAAAGGCATCTCCTGAATTTTGGTGATGACAAAAGAATACAACATGTCAAAGGATATAAATGTCTCCATTGAGAATGGGTACATTCTTTCTAAAAATGGAATAAATGTAAATTATCTTTAAGTATATGCAGCTAAGGACTAGTCCACTGGCAAACTCAGAGTATTTTCCGTAAACCCAGATCAGCATGTAAATGAGCCCAGCCAGAAAATGCAGGCTCTGATACCAACACATGTCTGTGCTGTAGACTCTGAGGCTACTGGCTCTTCGACATGTCCCTAATGAACCCATGAGCCAACCTGGGTGCAAACATAGGCTTGGGCAGGATAAGAACCACAAAGAAAAGAACTCGAAGAGAAGCTACTAGCACAGACAGATATATGCCTTGTCCGTGGCAGAACCCATGCTATGACAAGGGTCCCATTAGGTTGATTAACAGCTCTGTATTGATTCTGCCTCTGCTCAGTCCTTATATACTACCTGATACATGGATTCTGCTTGAATGAATGAGATTCCCCTTTACATGACATGAAGGTGTAAGGCCAGCCAGACATCCAGGGGTTTGGTTATAGAGGGATTAATGCATACAGAGAGGCCAAATATGGAATAAAATGCAATTTAGAGCCACAGTGGGAATCTGGTGCTTAAGCTCATAGAGTGTTTCCCTAGTTCTGTCCCTCAGAGCCACTGCATAAACCAGGTATGTTGCTACAGGCCCGCAATCCCAACTGGGAGAAGCAAGAGGATCAGAAGTTCAAGGCCATTCTCAATTACATGAGGAGTCTGAGACCAAACTTGGCTACAGAATTCGTGATCTCAAAAAATATAACAAACAAACAAAACCAAAGTCAATAGAGTTCAATTGTTAGGGATCTCACTAGCATGGCCCTTGGACATACTGAAAGGGCTCCCCACAAAATGTTGGTTCGATAAATTCACATCAGTTCCTCTACTTGAGTTTTGGTGATGTTTGTAGTTGGTTTGGTTTTGTTTTTGAGACAGTACCTGGTCTAGAACTTGGGATATCCTGGTTCAACATGCAAGTAAGAAGTCACAGGCATACAAAACCATGCCTGACTTCCTTCTGTCTTTTGCAGGCCCCTGATGGGCCCATTAGGTAGCCCACATCTCCCTAAATATCTGTAATGTGTGAAAAGTGAGAATCAATGGGAGAGCGAGCGGGTATCTGAACCATTTCCCACTATCTATCTCCAAATATCTACAAGAAAATGTGTGCCTTTTGTTTCTTAGCAATAAGGTTGAAAGCAAAACAACAATAATAAACAAGAATAAAAATACAAAACCAAAACATAAAAACAAAACAAAACAAAACAAAAATAATGCTACCAGTCCATCTATTAAGCCAAAGGCTAACTCAGGAGCTAGAAATTAATCCCCCAATGAGCTGAATTCAAAGCCTTTTATTTGTTTGTTTGTTTGTTTGTTTTTGTTTTATCACCACATTCTAAAGCAGATGGGTCATGTAGTCTCTCCAGTTAGGGTCACTCTGTTCAATTGCTCTACCTTCATGTGGAATAACCAAGAGTTTTACATGCCTTGTGATGGTGCATGCCGTGGGTTACCTTAAGGATTGGGCCAGCTGGAAAAACCTATACTTTTGAACAAGACTCAAGTGGAAATTTTATGCTTAGTCAAATATCTATCTACTCTTAAATTTACAACACCCAAATTTTGCCATTTTTATTGTGTAGGGTCCGTTTTTAAAGATGAGAGTTCACCTGTAGGGACTCTGACTGCACACTGCCAACACAAACTCCACAGCAAAGCTCACCAAAGTAGCATGTTTCACACAACTACTGAGCTTGATTTAGTCAGTGAGAATTTTTCTTTCACACGGATTTTTGTCATCTCTCTCAGCTCCAGGAGCCCCTTGAGTTAGACAAATTAGACAAAAGGTGTGACTGTCTTGAAACCAGGAGACATGTTAGCACATTGGCATTCAGCTTTGTGACCTGCCTGGAGACAGACTGCTAATTAATCTTTGTACTGGCTCTGTAGATGTTCTCGAATTCCCAAACTGCCTCCCAGCGAGGCAAATTCTATCTATCTGAAAGATCATAACTTTGTTTTTATTAATATCTGAGAAGGATTTCTACAAAGTGTCAATTTTTGCTAGGCCAACAGGAATCTTGCTTCTTTCTCTTATCTCAAGGGCACTACGATTAAGCATAATACAGAGCGTTGCCCTTATTTTGTAGTTCTGAAGACTGGATTTTGAAAGATACATTATTTTGAAAGATGGATGATTCAGGTTTTCAGTCACAATCCAAGTATGTCCTTAAGGTGGCCTGGTCATTCCATCACCAGGTTAGTCTGTCCATACAAAAGGGAAAGGGTGATCAGGTCAAAACTGAAATTGATAGGGAAAGGTGTGATGGTGTCACCTGTGATTTTAGCCCTTCAGAGATTGAGGCAGGAGAATGAAGAGATGTAGGCTAGCCTGGGATATGTAACACTATCCCAGAAAATAAACACCGGTGGTGAGTGGATTATATCTATGTACTGGGTGTTTGTATTCTCCATGAACCCCCAGAGTGGTAGAAAATTGAGGTGAGACTTTGGGATAACTGGGATATGAAGACAGTAGCCAGGGAAGAGAATGAGTGAGTGATCTTGTAAGAAGCAAAAGACAGACCAGGAGAGGTAGCTTAGCAGCTGAGGCACCTGCTGCCCTTGCAGAGGACTCAAGTGAAGTTCCCAGCTCCCAAAAAGGCTGTTCACAGTTGTGTGTCACTCCTGCCCCAGGAATCTAAAGTTTTCTGAGGTCTTCATGTATACACACACACACACACACACACACACACACACACACCACACCACTTATAAATAAAAGTTTTTTAAAAACAAGAATTGAAGAGACAGCTTGCTCTGCTTTCTCCTTCATCCTTCTTTTCCTCCTCCCTGCCCCCTAACCACCATCTCGGGGTTTTCTCCTTTCTTTCCCTACCTAGAGAGAATAGCCATATGCAAGCCAGGAAGATTCCTTCACTAGACACTAGGTCTCCAAGACCTTGGACTTGAACTTTACACCTAGGAATAGGATAGCCTAAGCCACACATTCTTTAAAACAAAATGGTTTGGGGCTGGAGAGATGGCTCAGAGGCTAAGTGCTCTTCCTGTTCTTCTAAAGGATCCGAGTTCAGTTCCCAGCACACATATCAGTTGGCTCACAGCCATGTGTAACTTCTGCTTCAGGAAACCCAATGTGCTCTTCTGGACTGTGTAGACACTGCACACACTTTGGCATACATATACAAGGGGACACACACAAAGACACATAAATAAAAAACAAATATTGATTCTTTTTTATTTTAAAGAAATATGCTCCAGTTCAGGTTGGATATAGTACTTCATCATCATCACCACCACCACCATCATCATCATCAATTTTCATTACTTTTAGCAGACAATTATTGCAGGCTTATTTGGGAAAATAGAAAACAGAAAAAGAAAAGAAATGACATTTAGTTCCCTCTAATACAATAGCATATTCAAATAATCTCACTTTGATGTATCCATCGATTTGGGAAGAATTTATTTTACATTTCTTCTTAATTTAATTTGAGAATTTCAAGCATGAATACTACATTTATGTAATGTTTCCTTCTTACTCTCCCCCTACCATCTTCTTCCATCTATCCCATATTTCCTTGTAAATAAATGGCCTCTTATCCTTTTTTTTTTTTGGTTTTTCGAGACAGGGTTTCTCTGTGTAGCCCTGGCTGTCCTGGAACTCACTTTGTAGACCAGGCTGGCCTCGAACTCAGAAATCTGCCTGCCTCTGCCTCCCGAGTGCTGGGATTATAGGCGTGCGCCACCACACCCGGCTGCCTATTATCCTTTAATTATTATCACACAAACACACACACACACACACACACACACACACACACACACACATACACATACACACCCTTCTGGACCCATTTACAGTAGCTCCTAGTTCTATGTGTTTAGAGCCATCGGAGTTTGGATAACTAATCAGGAGCTTACCCCTGGAGAAGACTAATTCTCCCTCTGTGTGTATTCCTCATCCTCATTGTCATGTTGACTGGTGTCATTGTGCAGGGCTTGCAAAGGTAACCATATTGTTAAATTTTCATTGGTGCAACTTCTCTGCCATATATAGAAGCCATTATCTTGTGGACCATAGGTAACAACTGCTGTTCTCCTAAAGCAGTAAAATGCTTTTTACTGCATTCTAAATACCTATCATTATACTCACAGATGGTGTCCCTCTTAGCCATCATCAAAGAAAGGTCTTTTTGCATCTGAAAAAAGCTATCACAGAAAGCCACAAAAAGTCAAAAGTTCTAGGAACAACTGGCTGTGAAGTGCCTAGCCCCAATCACTACACCTACAACACACCCCATACCTCTCAGGCTCAGGGAACATCACAGAAGTGGGGAAGAAACATTATATTTTAATTGAATTTTATTCTTTGAGAATTTCGTATGGATGAAAGCTGCCACAGTGACCTGGCGGCACCACAGGCATCTGATCAGCTCTTAACAGAATCACTTCTCCCGCACATGCCCTTGGCAGGCACTAGGATCACATTCTTTCCTATGTAAAGGTGATTAGTCGCTAATCCTGCAGCAAACAGCCTCCATACCATCTATAACGTGAACCGAGGTGCCTCAGGTGATGCGTCAGATATTTTGCTTCTGACTGTATGGCTGCAGCCATGCATCTCTGTACATCTGAAGTAGAGCCAAAATATATGCTTCTCTCTCTCTCTCTCTCTCTCTCTCTCTCTCTCTCTCTCTCTCTCTCTCTCTCTCTCTTTCTCCCACATCAGCCTCATTGAGTGAGAGTTGGAAGTTCAATCGCAAAGCAGGGAAGTTAACACCTAGAGGAACAGATGATTAACCTGAGGTTGCTTATTAACACAAGTCTAGGTCAATTAGCTAAGCTTAATCTCTGGAATTCTGGAGTTTGTGTGATTCAGCCATATTACCTCCATCTCCTAGGAAAACTGCTTCTTCCCATTGGAAAAGCCTCCACACTTAGCTCATAAAATGCTGTATTAGTTCTTGGAGAACTGGATGTATTGTGATTATACTCACTCCCTTCCAGTTCCTCCACGATCCACCTGCCTTCCTTGCTCACTCAACTTTGTATACATATTTTTTTTCCAATTTGTGCTGCAAATGTACTTTGGTAGAGTGGCCTTCCAGGAGGGTGTGTGACCTAGCAGGGACCATACCTTTAAAGAGAATGGACTCTCCTATAGATTTTTGCTGTAGTAGCTCCTCAGCCACATGTAGGACTTCATGCTCCTCTATTATTAGCAAGCACCAACTTAACATAGAGCCAGCATCGAGTCTGCTTCAGCAAACACAGCCATTCTCTCTCTCTCTCTCTCTCTCTCTCTCTCTCTCTCTCTCTCTTACTCTGTCTCTGTCTCTGTCTCTCTCTCAGCCCCCATATGAGCCCCCAACTCATGGTGGAATTTGATTGGCTTAAACTGATACTGGTTTTGTATGTGATGTCCAGCCATCATGTGGTCATATGTGCAACTTCCCTGCTGTGTCCAGAACCCATTTTTTCAGTGAACAAATACTATAATTTCTCATTCCTTGATAAAAATGGTCTTTCTCTTTAGGCATACTGCATCCTTTGGAAGTATGGCATAGGTGTTAAATCTACTTGTATTAGTTACATTGCTGGGACAAAATAATCATGATAAAAAGACCACTTAGGAATGAAGGGTTTAGTTTGCCTTGATGTTCCTCAGGACATAGCAGCAGGGACTTGAGGTAGCTAGTCACTTTGGAGCCTCTTAGGAGGTAGGGAGACAGAAATACTGATCTTCTGCCCACTTTCTCCTTTTGAATTGCTCTAGCACTCCAGCCTGTGGATTCAGGCTGCAGAAACTCAGAGTTAGAGACTCCCTCCTAGACACGCCCAAAAGTTTGTTTCCATGGTGATTCTAAATCTGAAGTTGACAAGATTAGCTGTCAGTCTATACTATTCACCAGTATTTGTGATCCTGTCCCCAACACAGGGACTGGAGACGCCACCCCACCCAATGAAATGATCATATTGCCTTCCTCAGTCTCTGTTCTGGTTTCTTATTGCTGTGAGAAACACTCTGACTAAAAGCAACGTGAGGAAGAAAGGGTTTGTTCATCTCACAACTCCAGACCGTAGTCCATCAGTGAGCCATGTCCAGGAGGGAGCTTGGGACAGATCGGCCTGCAGTACCTCTAACCAAGGAACTCATGCCACAGCCAAGGAAGTATAGCCAAACTAGATAGAATGCTGCTGGTTAACTCACACAGAGACTGGCCCATACTCAGCTAGCTTTCTTATCAGTTCTGAACCACCTACTTGGGATGGTATTGCCCACAGCAGACTGGAGCATCCTATGTCAACTCACAATAAGACAACCCCCACAAACATGTCCACAGACCAATCTGATTAAGGCCGTTCTTTTATTGGAGCCTTTATTGTAGACTGTCTCAGATTGACAATTAAAGCTAACCAGGATTACCTCTCCTAACTTATGTATGTTTCTTTCTCTCTTTATGGTGTATATATGATTACTTAAATTCTATGGTCATGTGTTCATCTAAGTGTGATGTTTACTGCTGTATGTTTGTCTCCTCAAACTCTGACTCTTTGTTTATATATTTCATGATGTGTCAACTTTCCATTAAACACACACACACACACACACACACACACACACACACCTGCCAAACCCAAGGCCCATTTCACCATTTCAGAGTAATGTAGGAGAGGTGACATAAATAATCATCACAGGGGTATGGTCAGACATGTGGGGCATGCTTGAAAGTCCAGCAGTACATAGGAGACAAGCAGACCCTAAGAGCTCACTAGATAGCCAGCTTAGCCTGCTTAGAGAGCTCTAGGCCAGGAAGAGTTTCTATCATTAAAAGGGGGAGGGAACAGCAGCTCTTGGGACATACACCTGAAGCTGACCTCTGGCATCTGCTTGCATGGGTACACACCTGAACCTGTACACACACACACACACACACACACACACACACACACACACACACTCAGGATTCAGTGCTGTAAACAGAGTCCTGGGAGGAGCCTTAGATACTGTTGCTATGGATCCCAAGAGTCAATCTATAGGTGATCAAGCTTTGCAAGCTACAGGGCGCAAGACAAAAAGATAGCTTTGCCTCTTGGCCACATTGCCCACACCTGGACTCAGCTGGAACTCTGGGAGATGTAGCACAGGAGTTTCCAACTAATGTTAGCCTCAGGAGAACTAAGGCAGAGGTTCTGGACAAGAGCTCATCATTACCAAAGTCCCCTTGTGTTCCCGTGAGGGAGACAAGAGGGCATTTGGTCTCACATCCATCACATCATCCTGAATGGGAACATCCCGGGCCTAGTGGGAAGGAACAGAATTGTGCTGCCATAGGGGAGGGGTCATTAGCAGCTGTGGATTGCCGGGACAATTACCTTTTCCAAAAGGCCTGAAGTAGAATGGTGGTTGGGGTCTGGGGAAGCTGAGGTTCAGTGTGTAAAGACTTGCTGGTAATTTACAGTCTTTCAGGAGCCTTGCATTCTTCTCAGAATTTCTTCTGCCAAGTTTTTGTTTCATATTGGGCCTTTTCTCTTTTTGGGTAAAAATATCTCATGGCTGGCCCAGGCCCTGGAAACCGCAGGGTTTCCTACAGCAACAGTGCCACCTGCTGTTGAGAACAAAGCTGGTGATTTCTCCAAGGAAATTCTCTACGGGGGTCCAGGAGGCGTTCAGATTTCCTGTGTTGGTAAGGGGAAATGGATTCATTCACCAGGGAATAAATACTGCTGTGCTGAACAAGCAAAGCCAAATGGAGGCCAGGGGTAGGCAGAAGAGGGGACACATGGGAAGTGTTTTCAGGATTGAAAAGCAAAGCGCTCTAAGGAGTCCTGTGACCCAAAGGAGCCAGCCTTAGATTTCTTCCAAAAAAAAGTTAAACACAGTTGACCCTTCCTAGTGAGAGCCAGGAGAAGTAGGGGCTGGTGCACCCCAGCTGTGTGTCCACCCTTGGAAGCCAAGAGCAGACTGAGGGAGTGATGCTCCATAGAGAAGCCACCCCCACAGGCACCAATTCCCAAGTAGGGACTTATGAGCCCTGCTTGTCTATGTGTCACAAAGGGATAGTGGGCTCTACCCTCTTTCCTTCTATATTTATGGAGGTTCCCAGGCCACCATTGGACTTACATTGCCATAGTCCCCTGGTTTCCTTAAAACACTATGAATCATAACATTCACAGACATTCAGCCTCAATGCTTATGTGCAGTTTGTTTTCTGCTTGGGGGAAGAATTCTATCATTCTTTTACTTCATCTTGATTTTTAATGAAGGCGGGATTTGAAATTTATGACTGAGGGAGTCCTCACCTTAAAGTTTTGAAAATAAGAGGACCAGTAAGATGGTCCCCTGTCCAAGTGGTTACGGAAACACCTTCAAAATGATCATTTCTGCATTCCAGTTTTCTCTTTTGTTGCCAGCTTGGCAAGATCTGGACTCTTCTATGGCTTCACACATTCACACATACCTGTGAAGAATTACTTAGCCTTCTGAAATACTTTGGGGTAACTGGGTTAGTTGGGTTGGCAGGAGCCACACTAAAGGTCTTAAGACTGTATAAAAGGAGAAAGGTGAGCTGAATACAGGCATTCACTGCTCCTGGCTTCCAGGCTAGATATATCCAGTTGCCTCAAGCACACACTACATTGACTGCTCTGACATGCTAGAATATACTCTTGAACATCAAGCCGAAATAAACCTCTCCCCACTTGAGTTTCTTTTGTCAGAGCATTTTATCACATGAACATCATAAGAAATGAAGCCCAGCTTTTATCTAGAACCTGGTCCATCCAGTAAGTGCCAATAATCTCTAACGATGCATGTTTTAGGGCAGAGATGATCTGGAGTCTATGGGAGTGGACATCCATCACTGTGTGTACATATACTAAAAATACAGAGGAGAATTAAAGTATTAGATATATTTTGTTGCTATGAGAGAGAAAAAAAAACATGGCCCAAGAGAGTTTACGGGGAGTTTATAATGATGGGGAGTCATGGCAACAGGAAGAGGAAACTGAGAGATCCCATGTCAATCATACACACAGAAAGAGTAGAGAGAACAAACTAGAAGTGATGTGAGACTATGGGTAATTAGGGTTGGATCCAAATGGCATGCTTCTTCCAGCAAGACCACACCTCTCCAAGGTCCCAGAACCTTTCCAAACCGCACTGCCAATTAAAGACCTAGTGTTCACTCACAGGAGCCAATGGGGGTCATTTTCTCATTCCAACCACAAGTCCAAGAGTCCTGAGTACTATCTCAGTTAAGGTTTCTAGTGCTCTGAAGAGATACCATGACCATGGCAACTTCTATAAAATAAAGCATTTAAATGGGACTGCCTGACAAATTCAGAGGTTTGTCCTATTCTTATCGCAGCTGGAAGCACGGTGCTGGAGAAGGGGCTAGTGGTTCTACATCTGAATCTGCAGGCAGCAGGGAGAGAGAGGGAGCCACAGGACCTGGATTGAGCTTCTGAAAGCCCACCTCCCTGCGTGGAGTGACACATTTCCTCCAATAAGGCCATGCCTACTTCAACATGTCCTAATCCTTTTGAATAATGTCAGTCCCTTGGAACCTAGGAAGGGCATTTTCATTCAAACTACCACAAATATTTCATTCATATAATTCCCCCCCCCCAGGAAAAACATCCTACAAGGGAGACTAATTTCCAAGTTGGAAAAAAATCTCCATTTATTTATGAAGGGATGTTGGAGCTGTAAATGAACCCCATAAGCAGTTTGCAGTGCTGGGCAAACATCCACTGCAGGAGCCAGCCACCCACCGAAGCCCACCTTTCTGCTGCAACAACCAACTCGCCTCATTTTCTGTTAGCTGCCTCAGCTTTGCCATGTTGCTTCCCGCTACAGTGAGAACCAAGGCTGACCACTCACCAAGAGGCAGCAACTGCAAAGAGCTAAAGAAGGACTGTTCCCCAATGAAAAAGAACGGTGGGTTTTCTTCCTTAGGTCTGCTCTTCCTCCACTGTCAGAGTCCCACCAACTCCGTAGTCTCTCTAAGGTGTGTTTGTCCTCCTCCCTCAGTGTCTTCTTTGACCCTTCACACACTAAGCCATGAAGCCAAAGTTTGGTGCCTGTTGAAGACCTGTGTGCTTTCCCTAAGTCACCTGGACTGGATGCCATACAGAGACTTCACTCACCACTACCTATGTTCATTCTATGGTCCTATTTACTCATTTCCCAATAACACTTAATACATTTCCTCATAATTGGCCTCTAGACTGAAGGCTGTAACACAGACACCAAAAGACCAAATCAAGATTCAAAAAAAAAAAAAAAGAGCAAAATCTTCCCATTTCAGATGGAGGAGCAGATGGGGCTCTTGGCACATCTAGGATTTAAACTGACCCTGTGCATCAAACTAGTGAAGACAGGCTGTCAGTGGTGACGAGCAACACTGGAGAGACGTACTTTCTCTCTCAGCTTGCACTGGAGTTCTGTAGCTCTTTTCTTGGAGCTGTGTGCACTGAGAGGGAAACAGCAGCAGATCTACAGATGCTCTTGGACCCGAAAGGCAGCTGTGGAGTACACACAAGCCTGGATATGCTCTGCTCCACTTGCCTGGGGTCCTTCCAGTTTAGGGAGTTCCACTCTTCTGCATCAGCAGTGGAGACTGGGAATGCAGCCCACCTGCTCCTCCCAACTACTGCATGAAAAGGGAAGGGATATGTGCGTGGGGCTTTGTGCAGGGGGCTTGCACATACTAAATACTCAATAAACTTGGCTCCCTCTGCTTTCTAGATGCTAAGCTAAGGACACGAAGCTCTTAGAAGCTCTGTGTTCACGACTGTCGCTCTTCATAGCTGTAAAGGTGAGGACAAGGTGGGTAGCTCTGACCACCTCTTGGGTGACATTTAGAAAATAAACTGAGCCGGGCGTGGTGGCACACGCCATTAATCCCAGCACTCGGGAGGCAGAGGCAGGCAGATTTCTGAGTTCGAGGCCAGCCTGGTCTACAAAGTGAGTTCCAGGACAGCCAGGGCTACACAGAGAAACCCTGTCTCAAAAAAAATTCTAAGAAAATAAACTGTACACAGGACAAGTGCAATCAGCAGGCACTTGAGACAGAACGGCCTTATGTTAAATTCATTTTGAGCTCTGAGCATCTTTAAAAGGTGGCCATCTTCAGCAATCTTTGCACACAGATCTTAAAGCTATTCGATTATCTGAACACACATATCATATTTCCTAGCTGTCTAACAAAAGTGACTCAAGGAAGGACATGCTTATCCTAACTCACAGACTGGGAGATCATCGTAGGAAGGAAGTCACAGGTACAGAAATGGCTCCAGCTGTGGCAGCTGGAACATGAATGAGGTAGCTGCTGACAACATGTCCACAATCTGGAAGCAGAGAGACTTGAATGCTGATGTTCAGCTCATTTTCCTCTTTGTATTTAGTCCAAAACTCCAGCCCACAGGATGCTGCCACTATCTTCAGGGTATATCTTCCCTCCTCACTCAAACTTCTCTGAAAGTACTCCCATTGGTACATTCATTTGTGTGTGTGTGTGTGTGTGTGTGTGTGTGTGTGTGTGTGTGTGTGTTTTCTCATGATGGATCTCAACCAAGCAAGCCAGGTTGACAATGAAGACTATCTAACCAATCACTGCAGTTAACAGGCAAAAGATTATCTCAGTACAAAAGTCTATCACTTATTCAAGCACCATGCTTCTAGAAGCAGGAATTAAGGAGATGAGCTGGGAATGAAATGGAAAGGCTATGCCCCTGCACCTGCATGGGGGGGTCACATCTTGAAAATGAAATTTTCTCTAGATTTAGATGTCACTGGTGAAGAGGAGAGAGTCTAGCTCAAGGCAGAGGAACAAATGAAGGAAGGCGCTCCATAGTAGAAGAGAGGTCCCCGAACCATGTGTTCCCAACATACCCCAGGAAAGCCCAAGAGAAATAACATGGCACAAGGTCACACACATTGTAAAGCCTAGATGCTAGTGACTCTGAACAGAGCTTGCCAGTTAACAAGACAGGCTCACTAAAATGCTCTGATAGCAAGGCAACTCTCAGCTTTTTAATCCGAAGTTCCAGAAGCACCAGATGTTTGAGAAGTCTTCAGTGTGGAAGAGCCAACCATGGACTACCCCTCACTAGAGAGCCTTAGCAAACCTTCCTTTGTATACTGTTTCTCTTGGGTATTTGTAAATGGGTGGGGTGAGCTTGTATTTATAATGGGAATGGCACTTACTAACTCACTGAGGCAAGAGAATATACAGAAGAAAACTTAAAACTTGATTTGACTTAGGGTTGGAAATGTAATTTAGTGTTGGAATTTACAACATGCCCATGATCTTAGCTTCAATACCCAGCACCTCAATGCACAGGTTATCCATATGTATATATATATATATATATATATATATATATATATATATATACATACATATATTTAATATAATCAACTATAGAGTGTAAGCCTCAACTTTTGTGGAAACATTGTTCCTCGGTACATTAAAAAATCATGTTTTACATGAAAGGGGTACTCTTGCTTCCCACAGTGGGCTACACATATTAAGTAAAAGTCCTAAGTTCTAAGTCAAGAGGAAAAATATTTGCAGAAATTCATCCAGGGACCTAAAGGGGAGAGTATGATGAAGGTCTTTAGTTTTTACTGTCTTTTATTAGTGTTTTGCAAATTATTTATTTATTTTACATGTAACACATATGTACACATGCAAAAGTCAGAGGATAACTTGCAGGAATTGGTTCTCTCCTTCTCTCATGTGGGTTCCAGGGAGTGAACTCAATCTTTCAGGCTTGGCTTCTGTCTTAGTCAGGGTTTCTATTCCTGCACAAACATCATGATCAAGAAGCAAGTTCGGGAGGAAAGGGTTTATTCAGCTTACACTTCCATACAGCTGTTCATCACCAAGGAAGTCGGGACTGGAACTCAAGCAGGTCAGGAAGCAGGAGCTGATGCAGAAACCATGGAGGGATGTTCTTTACTGGCTTGCTTCTCCTGGCTTGCTCAGCCTGCTCTCTTATAGAACCCAAGACTACCAGCCCAGAGATGGTCTCACCCACAAGGGGCCTTCCCCCCCCCCATCACAAATTGAGAAAATACCTTACAGTTGGATCTCATGGAGGCATTTCTTCAACTGAAGCTCCTTTCTCTGTGATAACTCCAGCTGTGAAAAGTTGACAGAAAACTACCCAGTAGAGCTTCAAACTAGCCTTAACCACTGAGTATCCCACTACCCCTCACTAGTCTTTGACTTTTTTCATTAATTAATTAATTTATTCACTCCTAATCCTCTCCAGTCCCTCCCCCCATTCCTCCCCTCCCTTCTCCTCTAAAAGGGGGAGCCATGCCCCTGGATATTATGATTGAAAGCAAACCATTGCTTTTTTATACACCTCTTTCCATGAGTTCTGACCCCCTTAAGGCATTCTTCAACTAGGTATCTTCATGGTGTGTCTTTGTGAGGGCCTCTATTGCTAAGGTGCAGGTCAAAATGCAATTAGAAATTAAGACTATAAGGCCTTAGACTAGTGGTTCTCAGCCTTTCTAATACTTCAACCCTTTAATACAGTTTCTCATGTTTTGGTGATTCCAATGATAAAATTATTTTCATTGCTACTTCTTAACTGTAATTTTGCTACCATTATAAATTGTAAATAAAGTATTTTCTGATGGTCTTGGGCGACCCCTGTGAAACGCTCATTTGGTCCCTAAACAGGTCACAATCTGCAGGTTGATAACTGCTGCCTTAAAGTGACCTCCCACTCACAGAGGATGTGTTCTAAGACCCCCAGGGGATGCCATCAACAGAATCAGCCCCAAATGCTTATTCTCTGTTGTTTGTATACATACAAACCTATGACAAAGTTTACTTTATCAACCAGGTGCAGTATGATTATCAGCTGTAACAAAATAAATTAAAATGGCACTATGATAAACTCGACAGCACTATGCTTGGGCTTATTGTTTAATAAAGCAAAGGGCATCTGAGCTCAGTGCTGGAAATACTTAAGAGCCAACCTGGTCTCTAGGATGCTGGTCCTGTGACTAGCAAGCAGAACCATTAGGATCCATTAGGTTCAGGAGAGAGTCCGTGACTCACAGACTTCAACACATTTCACAGCATGGAGAACAATTTACAACATGTTCTTACATCTCTTGTTTCTAACATTTTTCATTTAATATTTTCAGACTGAAGTCGACAGAAAACCTAAAGAATGAAAACTACATATTGGGGTTGATAAAGAGTGGGATACTCTTCACCCGTGATAGTGAAATTAAGACACTCAGGGGTGTGGCTGCTGTTTTCGAAGTATCAGTCAGGGTCTGGTCAACTGTTGCTCCATTTGTAGGGACAGTGTTTGACTTCTGGGTTCCCCATCAGCGCCTTCCTTCCCCACTGGACTCTGGACTACATTGAAAGGAAGGGCCTGTGCAGACACAGACAGCACAGAGCAGAAGGGTGGGCATCCTGTAGACCCAAGCCTCACTTCAGTCTGTTGGCCTGGCCCTATCCTCACCAGGATGGCAGATTTGTCAACAATACCCGGTGCTCACCAGGAACTCATGTGAGAGCTGTTTATTCAGGCAAGAAAGGCAAGCGGCCATGCAACTGCCCTGTCACATAGAGGGGAGATGTAGCAGATGTTGCTGCTGCCATTAAGACATCTAAAGGACATATTTTAAATCGCCTAGGAAACAGCAAGTGGAAATAAATGAAAAAATACAGATGCCTAGGAGAGGAAATCATATCTTAGGTAAGTGGTTCGAAAAGGCTTCATGGAGAGACTAAATCTTGACATCAGCCACAATGACTAAGTGACTTTGGTCACATCCTGATGTGTTACTGTGGGATGTCTCTCTCCCAGGATCCCATTCCATGCTTCTCACTGATGGACAACTCTGCTGTGTTCCCTTTATTTGCCCTAATGCTTGGAGCACCATTGAACAGAGCTCCATTGTCCTTCTTAGAAATTCTAACCCATTTCTTTAGTATGTCCACACCAGAGATGCTTGATTGGTATCTACTAGAAAGGCTTGCAAGAGAAGCTAAGTGGCTGCTCCCCTTAGCTGTGTAGCACACCTCCTATTAGGATCCCTGCTGCCGGTGACTGCTGGGACTCATTGCATGTCTACTGAGGCATCTCAGGCTATTCCGTCGCCTGCTGTCTGTAAGCCTGAATAAGACCAAGCTGGATGGTGCACAGGCTCTCTGTCCCTTCAAATGCAGCCCTGCCGCCTCACTGGTCCTATAAAGTGCAGTACTGTCAACAGCTAAGTAATCGCTTTTGCCATCTGTCATTTCAAAGAGCGGGTTCTCAAACTGAAATCCAGATTCAGTGGAAATGATGATGCTTCTCTTAGCTTAAGGCCCTTTCCGTGGACTCTCACCTCTGGCAGGCCAGGAATACTAACCTAGCCTGGATGCATCAGCCTCAGGGGGAAAAAATGGAGCAGCAAGCCAGGGGCTCACAGCAACACTGGAATAATCTCAGCCCTCAACAGCAGAGGCAAGGTGAGTGTTTATTTGTGTTAGTGAGCATTTTGCCTAATGCTGAGGAAGAGAAGGGTTTATTTTTCCACTCCCATTTACACCAGCTGCTGCGAAGCCGCAATAAAGGCTCTGGGCGCAGCACTCTGGCCGTAGATCACGGAGAGGCCCAGCTGCAGATGGTTGCGGCAGCTGGTCCAGAGAGGTACTGTGGCAACCCCCACCCCCCAAAACAGTCAGGCTTGGGACACAGGGAGCAGCTCGCTGACTCCCTCATATCCCTCTCCAGATTTATGAAGCAGGAAGCAGCCAGCCAAAAACACAAAGCAGAAATGGTCCAACTGTTTGCCTCATGGTTGTTTTTTTTTTTTTTTTTTTTTCTTAAAGCAAACACACACCTAGTTCATCCTCAGCCATTAGTCAAGAGCACGGACCTTTCTGCTACAGCTGCCTGGAAATCAGATATTTGGACCCAAAGGCCACTGTTGTGAAAGTGACCTTAGGGCTATTCAGTGCTTAGAGTTTTTGACCACTGGGGACCATGAAGAAGACATAGATGACACTGGGTACCTACTGGGAACCAGTCAGATGGTACACCCATTTACTCTACTCTAATCTCCAACTGTTCCTCAAAACCCACAATCAGGAGATCTGTGCATCCTGCTCTGGTAGACATAGTGACATGTCCCTCACCATCAAGGGACATGCCGATATGTGGAGATATCTATGACCTTGAGAACTCCCAGGGGAACCATTTGACCTCTGTGTCCCCATGCTCCTTAATAGCGGCTCTATGGGTTATATTCATGTGCTCTGTTTTAGCCTAGGTAGACCTTGAAGTCTCAGATGAGGTTAGCAATCATCATAGCCCTCTGCCCGCCCCGATCATGCTTCCCGTCTCTAACACTTGCTTTATGTGGAAGAAAACTAAAGCTCCAATATCCAAGCAGCTGTGGCATGCAGCGGCCATGAGGGAGGGCTGGAGGCATTGCGTACCCTCTGCTAGGTCCTCCTTTTGACGCAAATGTTCCTCCTCCTGCTGTTGGCCAGTGAGAGTAAGGTGTGGCACACATGGAGCTGCTTTCTCACAATCCCCGCTTCTTCCTAGGGATACAAAGCCATCAGGCCTGCCTTGTTTGACTAGCCATTTACTTGCTGGAATGAGGAAGAGGCTGTGAGAGAAGATCAGCTCTAACTTCTTAAGACTAGAGAAAGAGCAGGGATAAGGCTGGGGTAAGTAGAGTTCTGTAGTTGCAAGCTCAGGGACCTGACTGCAATCATTCAAACCCCATAAGAAAGACAGACATGGTCGCACATGGTTATAATCACAGCACTGAGAAAGTGGAGCTAGGATGGTGTCTCATTGCCTGGCTGGGTTAGCATTTTTGGCAATTTCCAAGCTAGTGAGAGAGACCAACAAAGAACTGTAAATGGTACCTCTTCTCTCTCTCTCTCTCTCTCTCTCTCTCTCTCTCTCTATCTCTCTCTCTTTCTCTCTCATACACACACACTCACACACACACACACACATACACACACACTCTCTCTCACACACACTCTCACTCTCACACACATATTCTCTCTCTCTCTCTCTCTCACACACACACACACAGATGCATATCTCACACATGAGCCCCTACACATACATGAAAGTAAAAACTGAATCGTTACATGAGCCTGTGAATTCCGAGGAGCAAATGGAGGCTATCCACGAGAAATCAGGTGCTCTTGCTGTACAGTTTGCACCCAGTACCCATAAGACTCACCCAACCTTGGATGGAAAACACTCACAAAACATGCCTGTGTGCCGGGCATGTATGACTCCTGTCATGCCGTTCTTCCTGGCACCACACATATCACATTTATTACATTGTACTCATCTAAGAGGTGGTTTAAAGCATGCGTGGGCATGGATTTAGGTGTAAATCCTGCCTGATTTTATCAAGGGACTCAGACATCATTAGATTTTGATATCACAGTAGGTCTTGGAACACATCCCCTGCAGATACTGAGTTCTACTGAACTTTAGTGGAAGGTTTTCAGGGTCTGCTGATTCCTCGTTGCCTGGTGTTCAAGTCTAATGAGTGGAGGAGTCTCACTCGGGCATAGGTGAAGCAGCTAACTGTGCAATTTGTGCTCTGTGTCTGGGACAGGACAGAAGCTCCTTAGAGTTGGCTTTTTATTTACCACCTTATGTGAATCTCCCTCTTCAATTAAGAAGGCTACAGTGAGGTGTGGGTGCTCAGAGACATAGTGCCAGAGACAAACGAAGAAGTTCCCTCGCCTAAAGCAGAGCTAAGACATCTTAGAAGGCAAAACTAACTAACTAACTAACTAACTAACTAACTAACTAACTAAGCAATATATGATAATATCACCAGGTGAGTTGTAGACCCTTCTGTGAATGCCAAGCTTGCAGCACTGAGACAGGAATGTGAGTGTTGACACAACATGGGCCTAGAAAGCTCAGAATCAGTTGGTCATTCTCACAGGGCAGCAGGGCAGTCCCAGAACTGGTTGCTTCATTGTGTGAACCAAGCTGTCCATTCAGCCCATGAATCCTGAAATTTTTATCTGAGACTTCTAGTAAGACTGTTGCATGCCTGTATACGTGAACAGGAAAGGCCTCATAGCTCCAAGATACTTGGTAAAGCACTGTGCAGCCCACTGAAGGGCATCCCTGGTCTCCAGACCAGTGCCTTACTTCATGGGCAGCTTTGGATTCAGGCTCCTGACAGACCATGCTCATGTTGTTGGGACTTGCTGCTTCTGTAGAATCAGGAAGTAGCTACTAAAGTTCTCTCTGTCCCAGCAACCACCAGCAAGAATTCAGGTCTACTAGCATAGGAACTGTCCATCGTCACTACCCCTACTCCTGGGTGTCCTTGCTCTGACTATCACAGTGGGATATCCCACAGTGCTAGAGACAATTACAAATCTGCCACTGTCATTCAAGTACAACAATGATCTAGAGCAGAGTGGCTTGGATAAAAGATAGGACCAAGGGAGACCCTGAGCTAGATACTCTACTGCTCTGATGCTCTGGGGATTCTTTGAGGACCCTCACATTTTGTGTAGTGGCCACTTTAGCCCCAAACACCAATCCGATGTGCAGTGAAAAGCCCCTGCTTTTAAAAGGCAAATGACTCTGCGATCATTAACTAATACCTAATAAAGTGTCGCCTTTAGATGGGAGGTAGAGAACAGATGTTTCCAGGTCTTAATGGGAAAGAAGTATGACCGTAATGCCTCAGAGGCAGACACCCTCCATCACGTGCGTTAGAACCCAGCCAGGTAACCTGCCTGGGTGTTTGGGTATGATCGATGAGAACGGCTGCTTGTGGCCTTAAGTCAAATCCTGTGTTTGAACAGGTAAACATCATCCTCACCAATGTGTGCTTGCCTCGAGCCCACACTCACGGGGCTCCGGGCTGCCTGCTGGCAGTGTTTGAACAGATGCAACTGCCATGGGTTACCTTCAAAAGGAAAGGAACCCCTAGTGACCTTGGGGAGCCTGAATAAAATTAGGCCACAGGCCCCAGGGGATTAGGAGAGTAAAGAGCCCAATTCTCAGAGCCATCTACATTTGTGCTCCACTCAGGAGCTGCCCACATCCTGGAAAGCCATTAGTGTTGAAAATCCATTTCCTCCTCTGTATCAGCTAAACAGAATGGCTCAATGCTTAAATGGAGCTTCAGCTGATATGTTGCTGTGTAGTTAGAAAGTACTCTTTCTTCTCCCTCCTTCCCAACTCTGTGTATGCACATGTTCCTGTGTGTGCCTGTATGTGCATATATCCAAACACACAATGCCAGAGGAGAACAGGACATCAGGACCGCTTTGTCACTCTCCTCTATATCCCCCTGTGACAGGATATTTTACTGAACATGACAAACTCTGGCTGGCCATGCTGGCTAGTGAGCCCGAGGGATCCAGCTGCCTCTATTCCCTTGTCCTCCAGTCTTGGGGTTACAGGCATATTGTGGGTGCTGATTTAGACTCAGGTCCTCAGGCCTGTGCAACATGATCTCTTATCCACGTACTCATCAACAAAGGTCCCCCAAATACCATTTTTTGAAATTGGCAAACTCAGAAACCGTAAGAGACAAAGAATTATATTCTCATCTGTGACCACTCCCTGCTCTGCTCCCACTACAGGAGACCTTGCCTCCCTGAGGCCCCCTCCTGGGTTACTATCAGTTCATGACAGTTACCTAAATGTTTTCTTCCCCATGCCCAGATGCTCCTGCCCTGGGACAAAGTATGGAGCTGCTAAGTCATACTTTGACTCTTCCTTCTAACTGAGTGGCCTGGGTGGTGCAGCTGCCTCCAGCTGAACCAGGCTTCAAGCAGATACAGAGGGAAGGCAGCTCTTCTGGGGGTTTCAGCTCCTTCCCTACCCCATCCATGTGTCCTTGGTCCAGACTTGTCATGGTAAAGTCCCTGACTAGCACCAACATTATGTGATTCCTTATGGGCCAGGGTTTAGTAACACACACTTGAGCCCTGGAAGTGCCTCAAGCCTGTGTCTGCCCGCTGCCATTTCACCTAGCTTCTGCTTCTGTGGCTTCCCACCACATTGCTTGCAACTGCAACAGCTCAGAGCAAGCCACCTAGCCAGCTAAGATGGTACACAACTTCCCTCTGTCATCGCCTTGACCAGATATTGTCACTAAGTGCAAGTTAAGCGATGGTGGCTTTATTCTGGCTCCTGCTTTCAGGGCATACAGTTCATTATGCTGGGGAAGGCACAATGGCAGAAGACGACATGGTGGCTGGTTCGTATGGCTTCTAGCTAAATTGAGGGGTGGTGGTAGTATTATTTGGATGACAAGCTAGGCTATAACCCTTAAAAGTAAGTATGCTACTTCCTCTAGCTAGACCCCACCTCCCTAAGGTTCCACAGTCTCCCAAACAGTCATTGGTAAAGTGGACCATTATATTTGAAAGCCCGGCATATTTATAATATTAGTCACATCAGGTCCACCATCTTGGTATCTTTTAGGAACCCTGACATTTTGCAATTCATGTTCCTAATGTGCATGAAAATTCAAGAATGCAGGGACCATCAGTTCACTTTCTAGGCAAGAACATGGAGGCTCCACTCAGATTCACGTAGGGTGAGCTCGGGACAGAGACAAGCTTCTGGCACGAACCAGGTCACACCTGATAGCTGGACTTCACATCCCACACATGTAGGAACAAGAAGTAAAGAACCTGTATTGATAATCAGAAACACTCCAGTGGTAGAATGTTAGTTCGCCTCTCATTTTACAAGAAACATAAGCAGACAAAACTATCACAATATAGAAAATGTAAGCAGATGATGACAACTGGGACCACAGCTAGCTGATACATGTCTAATTCTGTGCCACAAAAACAGAAACCATACCAGAGCACAATACTGAAATCTGAATTTTGGTTAAATCACATGGAAAAAACTTTATTAAGTATTCAGAATATAGCTACGGCAGCCAAATCTATGAGACCAAATTATAACACAAGAGCAATCTTTCAAACCTCTCACAAGGGAACTTAATAATCTTCCACTTAAACAATTCTTTAGCCAGAGACGAGAGAATATCAAAATCCCTACTCTGAGACCACACAGTATTTAGACAAAACCACAAGAATATAAAATGCCACAATCTACAGAATGTAAGTGTAAGAGCTGGGTGGTGGGGGGGGTGAATCCCCACCCCACCATTACTTTAGAGAGGAAGTGTAAACAGAAACACCTGGTATCTTTGTGCTTTTATGTTACTGTGATAAAATGCCACAACCTGAAGCAACTTCAGGGTAAAAAGGTTTACACTGACTTACAGTTCCAGGTGGCTAGAGCAGGAAATCTGCTAATCACAGTTTGAAGGCGACACTAAAGAACCTAGGGAGTAACCCGGAAGTGGTAGAGCTATAAACTCTCAAAGCCCATCCTAAAGGTTCCATGACATCTGTCATGGTGCCGCCAGCTAGAGAGAACGTGTTCAAATACATGTACCCGTGGGTGTATTTTACACGGAAACTCGCATGCTTTGTGTTGCCAGGGTTTTAGAGCAACAGAATTATAGAATCAGTCTCTATATAGAGAAAGGGGATTTATTAGAATGACTTGCAGGCTGTGGTTCAGCTATTCCATGAATGGCTGTCTATGCATGGAAGATCCGAGATTTCAGTAGTTGTTTCAGTTCATGAGGATGATGATAAAAGTTCATGCTGGTCTTCAGGGTGCACCAGAATTCCAAAGAAGTAGGGTCTAAGGCCAGGGAAGGTGTGGACTTGCTAGTGAGATAGAGAAAAAGCAAAGAGAGCAAGCTTCCTTCCTCCATGTCTGTTATCCAGGCTACCAGCAGAAGGTGTGGCCCAGGTTAGAGGTGTTTTTTTCCCAGATCAAAAGACCTGGATTAATGATGTGTCTTCCCACCTCAAAGAACGTGATCATAAATGGATCTCCCTAACTTTTCTTATTAAGAAAAAAAAAAAAAATCCCTCTCAGGTGTGTCCAGTCATTTGGGGATTTTAGTTAATTCCAGATGTAGTCAAGATGACAAACAAGAATAAATGATGATCACATTGTTCAACTCAAGAAATTAAATAGATAAAATTAAGAAAAATAAATGAATGAGCTAAGGAAAGCCATGTTCGTTTGCTTCACCAGGTAGTAATGGAATTGAAGAACGGAATTGAAGAATGGAACCAAGACCTGTTTTTAAATCTACGGTGGTGATTATAGCTAAAAGCTGTTAACTGATCTAAAAATAGTGACCGTAGACCTACCTACAGGGAGAGAGAGCAAAGGTTAAGGCTGAAAATCATAAATGAATCCCAAGATGGGGAAGAGAAGGGTTCAAGCATCGTCTCCACTGACCCCAGCCGTGTGACAGTGCTCAAAACAGAGCTGCTACAAATGGACCCCTCAAGAATGAACTCTGTGCTTGTCCAATAAGTAATCTCACCAGCAATCCTGGGTTTCTAAGATGTATGTGGGGAAACATCACACATCATCTGAGTAGAGCAAAAGGTTTCTAAAGAGGAGTAGGAATCAGGGAAGAATTCGGGGACTTCCGGCCCATTGGACAGTGCTGCAAGACGTCAGTGACATCAGTTCCAAGCCATCAAACAAGAAACACAGAGAAAGCCCCATCTTAAAAGGAATCAAATTTCTTAATGAACATTACCAGACATTATCCAGGAGCTCAGTCGACGAGGGCTTGCAGAGCAGGGGGAGATAATTCTGGGAGGGAGAAGACAATCCAATTATAGAAAAGCTACTTATGCAATTCTCAGATTGATTAGATGGGAGGGGCAAGTGTTGCCATAGCTCCTGTCAAAGTCCCTGGTGAAGCGTGGCTCACAAGAGCTGGTCATGTTCTTCCAGCGGCTTTTTAGGACCCGAGTTATCCGACCGAGCAAACTACCATGCTTTGCTGGACCCACTGCAGGGTCCACGGTTTCCAGCCCCGTGGTTTTGGGTCTACCTCCTGTATCTGGCTGAGGTTTACACAGGGCCTGACACTCATGCCAAAATGCCTTACAGATATATCAACCCCACCTGACTCACAAGTGTGTGAGGCCTGCAAAGAATACACACGCTATTAAGAAAATGACTGCCAGGGTGAAAAGGCAGGAACGCGGAAGTGTGAGGAAGTCAGTGACGTTCTGGAGGTAGACAGGGTAAATCTGTCGAAACTGGGGCTGGTTCTGAAAGGTGAAGAAAAATTAATGGGGAATGATCAGGATCCCCCAGGGCCATGATGGTGGAACCATCGCCATACGGCATGGGGAAAACCTATGTCACTGGCGGCTAACGTCCTCACAGAGATGCTCTCCAAGAAGGTTGTTCAGGTAAACGTACCTGATTTACTTAGAATGATGTACAAATAGACTCGTTTTATTTAGAAAGATGACTCTAGCTGAGTATATCCTCTCCCCCAGGGTGTGTGTAATTCTTTTTCCTGTTCACCCACACTAGGCAGGCACTCAGACAGTGGGCTCTCTCGTCTGTCCTCTTTTTTCTTGGTGCTTTGAGACATGGTCTTACTTCACTGCCCAGGCTGGCCTTGAACTTTCGTTTCTCATGCCGAGGCTTCTGAATGACAAAGGATTTGAAGCCCCCCCCCACACACACACACCAGCCCCACTCAGGATATTTGTTTTCAGGGGACACCACCTTCCTGCGTGGTGGAGTCACATCCAGGAAATACGACCTTAGTAGAATGAGTTCCGTGAGGTCTCCAGTTAGTGCGCTGAGTAAAGGAAGTCCTGACCTGACCATCCTATCCATCCCCAGCTCCCCACTCAAACCCCACTGGGAGCCAGGACCTCGCCTTGGATCATGATAGAGAAGATATTTCGCAAGAAGTTGGAAAGGATGGGTGTGAGAAGAAATACACAAGTACAGACACAAAAATCCATGTCTCAAACCATTAAAAAGAAAAGAATGCAAACAAACAAAACTCCTAACAAAACGGTAACAAAACAGAGCCTAGAAATATTGAAACACGGTGCTTCCATGCCACCTGCTGGCCATGCTGGATCATTGCATGCTGGCTATTTTATTTATTTATTCATTTATTTATTTATTTATTTATTTATTTATTTATTCATTCATTCATTCATTCATTCATTCATTTATAGATTTCCCTCCTCCTAAACCCCCTCACTCCTGCTCCTGATTATTTAGTGCCAACATTTATGATGTATTTAAGCCTATTTTATTTTTCTCTCTTCTTTCCTTCCTTCCTTTCTTCTTTTTTTTTTTTTTTTCACAAAAGCAGATTTCACTCTGGCATCGATCTACATCTTTGCAACCATGTGAATTCATAATATGTTCTTTGTCTCCTCCTCCCCACCATTCCTTCTATACCAGTCTGTATCCTCCATTAACTTCCATGAAGATGGAATTTGACAAGATCGTCAACTACTTCTGTATTATGAGATAATGAATGCTTTCAGCAAGATCCCACAGAGCTATCCTCTACAGCCTTAGAGGAGACCCGGAGCTCCTTCGAGGTGTTTTATTTTCCACTTGTGGCATCTCCCTCTACCACCTGGGAATTCTGGGAAATATGGTCCCTCTTCAGCTTATCCATCAGCATTGTTCTCCTGCCTTGAGCCTATTTCTTGTTGGATATAGTCCTTCATGCACACCGCCTGCTCTCTCTCTCTCTCTCATGCACACCCCCCTGCTCTCTCTTTCATGCACACCTCCTCCTGATGTCCTACTGCTCTTCTATGCAAAAGTGGTCCCAAAAGTCAAACCTTGTGCCCATTACTTTGTTGGGCTTTCTTCTACGTCCAGCTGCCGCCTGGGATTTCGGCTGGGCTCCTCCATGTACACAAACTAACTCCACTCTCCCTAACTAAACTCACAATGTCCCCTCTTCATCCTGCTCTTTCTCTGCATTCAGACCCAAGACCCTGCACATATTCATCCACAGAAGGAGCCCAAACAGAAGCTCTTGAAGCTGCCACATGTCCCCTTTGAATGGTCTTCCACATCCATCCTGCAAGCAGCTTTTAAGTGTATCCTCTTTGCTCCAAACTAGGCTTAATGATCTCTTTGCTATCTGGACTGCTGCTGTTTGCACATGGCACCTCCTCTGGACTGGAACCATTCTCTCCAAACCAGAATGCTAGGCCCTGGAAGGAGGGGGAGGTCCAGGAGCTGCCAATTGTAAACAGGAGGTAAGCAAAGTTTCACATCTATAGGAAGAATAGAAGCCTCAAGGTTCTTCAGGGCCCTGCCAAAAGAATAAAAGGAAGCAAACAGTTCTTAGGGAGTGAAAACTCTGACCAGACAAACTGCAGATGCATGGTTGGATCCTGTCGAGAGGGATGGGTTTTCTGGCAATCTTTGAGTTATCCCTGCTCATTGCAAGGAACTTCCTTACCCATGCTCCAGTTGGAAGACCGCCCGCGGGGGGTAGGGGGGGACCTCATTGGTTCACCAATTGATTGGTGCAACTGTTACTTAGGTCTATCCTGGGCTCCCTTTCTAGGGTGAGTGGGTGTGTGCTTGTGTGGAAGCTTGTGTGTGTGTGTATGTGTGTATGTTACATCTCCCCAAGGACCCAAGAAAAGTCTGTCTTCCAACAACTGTCAGTCCTATTTCTGAGCTCTCATCCAGGATCAATGCCCACACAAGGGCCTCCAGCCCAGCAAGACTGACCATGCCTCGGCAGTTTAGGCAAAGCCTAACCTCTTAGCTTTTCTATCTTTGCCTAATACTCAGCTCAGTAATGTTTCAGAGTGTAGTGCTAGGAAGATGATGTGTGGGGCTCACTGATGATCCCCAATGGACATGGGCAACTGGCAAGTCTCTAACAGCCATCAGTCTACAGCAGGATGAGAAGTGATGGGGAGAAGACAGGGCTTGTGTACCTGGAATAGGGTTCCTCGTTCTCATGGAGCAGAGACTCTGGGGCTCAGGCACCTGGCCCTTCCTCTTCCATCTGATGTATCCCCCTCCCATATTCCACCTTTGTCTTAGTTAGGGTTTTACTGCTATGAACAGACACCATGACCAAGGCAAGTCTTATAAGGACAACATTTAATTGGGGCTGGCTTAGGGTGTTGGGTTCAGAGGTTCAGTCCATTATCATCGGGAACATGGCATTATCCAGTCTGGCATAGTGCAGGAGCAACTGAGAGTTCTACATCTTTATCTGAAGGCTGCTAGTAGAATACTGACTTCCAGGTAGCTAGGATGAGGTTCTTAAAGCCCACATTCACAATAACAGACCTACTCCAACAAGGCCACACTTTCTAATAGTGCACTCCCTGGGCCAAGAATGTACAAACCATGACAACCCTCTTGATGACAGTGTGCCTACCAGCCTGACACAGCTCAATGTTCCTGTCTGTATTCATGTTTTCACTGAGGGCTACTATGCCCTTCCTCACTGCCCTAAAACCTGCTTCCTTAAAACTGATAAGGCTTTCCCTGTCTTTTGCTATTCTTTGTATTCTTTGGGATCTGGGAGGTAGCCATGGCAGCTTTGAGTTTCCCCAAAGGAACCCTTTATCCCATCCATGAAATAGTCCAATTAAGCCGTTTCACTGTGCCCCCACCCCCTTACCAGTTCTACTAGACCAGTGGATCTCAACCTGTGGGCCACAACTATTGGAAAACACGTATCTCTGATGGTCTTAGGAACTGAGACATGGTTAGTAGCAAAATTACACTTATAAAATAGCAAGAAACTGGGCATGGTGGTGCATGCCTTTAATCCCAGCACTCGGGAGGCAGAGGCAGGCGGATTTCTGAGTTCCAGGCCAGCCTGGTCTACAAAGTGAGTTCCAGGACAGCCAGGACTACAGAGAAACACTGTCTCAAAAAACAAAAAATAAATAAATAAATGAAATAGCAAGAAAAATAAATTTATGGTTGGTGATTCCTAAGACCATGGGAAATACGTGTTTTCTGATGGGTGTGACTGACAGGTTGAGAATCACTGCACTAGACTGTGTGTGGTTAAGTGATTTTCAACTGAAGCTACTGAATTTTGGAGCTATAAGACTCCAAAAGCCCACAGTGTAGTTGATGATGGCTTTTTTCTTCCAAGATGGACAAAATAAAAAGCCTAGCCAAGGCTTTCCTGAAGACAGGCTTATCTCCCACATTGACTGGCAACATTTCCACTCCCAGGTGGAATTCCTTTACCAAATAACAGCTTACAGACAAGGAGTCTTATTCTATAGTAGCTATCTGGCATATTTCTTCTACGTCTCTTTTTTTTTCCTACTTCAGAGTCAGTTGGGAAACAATAGCTATCAGATCTGTACTATTTAAATATGTGCAATATTTGATGGGACTGGAGACATTTCTCAGTGGTTAAGAATACTTGTTGCTCTTGTAGCAGACTTGGTTTCAGTTCCCAGCACCCACATGGTAGCTCACAAACATTTGTAAGTTCCAGGGGGATCCAATGCCTTCGTGACTCCAAGGCATTGTACATGCACATACATGCAGGAAAATACTCATATGCATAGAATACATACGCATTTAAAATACCAGTGATATTTGTTAAGTGCCCTCTTTTAGATAAAAGATCAACACCACTCAGTAGATTCTCCACTATGTGTTAAATACTCCTTCCTACCTACCACTGAAATTCTAGCAATGCACATTCATGGGTAATCTTGGAGCAACGTTCCTTTTAGCAATGGAAATGCAAAGCTATAAGCATCAGCACTGGGCCTGAAGCATGAGCTGCATAGAGCAAATGTGCCAAGAGTCCGCAGATCCTGGCATCAGGGGTGCCAGCCTTCAGCTGTGTCTGTAAGCTGGCTATTTGGTAATGGAATTCCACCTTGGAGTGGAAATGTTGCCAATCAACGTGGGAGATAAGCCTGTCTTCAGGAAAGCCTTGGCTAGGTTTTTTATTTTGTTCATCTTGGAAGAAAAAAGCCATCATCAACCACACTGTGGGCTTGGCTCCCCAGGCTGCCTCAGAAAAATGATTAATTGCTCTCTAAATAATACAAGGCTTCCAGGAACAATAGAAGCAGCTACTATGGGCTATTCATACACATTCAACTCTAGCCTGGTGGGAAACTAAGCTCCCATCAGGGTTCCATGCTGACACTGGCAGCCCAAAAGCAACTTAGAGGCATAAAACCAGGCAAGATAATATAGACTTGAGCAAGCTTGAGGAGAGTGGTCCAAGCACCATAGGCTGTGTTTATTTGGGGCTTGAGTGTTCACTCGGATGTAAGAGTGAAGCTGAGGTCTAAAAAGATACCAATCTCTCCACCTGTGACCAATGGTAAAGGAGCTCGAAGGGAACTAGTGACGAATTAGTGATGTCATCAAAACAGATTAGTTTCCCAGTGGATCCCACCTTTCCATCTACCTTGTCTGAAACCATTTGTTCCTCATTCATTGAGATGCTATGGAAACCAACAGGGTCAGCTCAGGCCCCTTCTGCTTACAAGGGAACCAGGTTCCAGAAGGAAAACAGACATGTGTGGAAGTCCATCCAGTTGCCAACATTGTCCTACTGTGTCATGAGAAGAAGGCGGGATCAGCAGATGCTGCTCAGGCATGGGGCAGTGTGATGGATACATGTGATGGAAAGTGGAATATGACCAAGAACATCTCTAGTCGGCCTCTTGGAGAAAGCCAGGTGTTCCTCCGTATAAAAAGAGACTATGAGAAGGGCTCCATAGCATTTTGGGGTTTGGGCAACCGTGAAGGATGCTGGCATGGGTAGTGAAGAAAAGAAACTCTAGAGCCAAACAAGAAACATTAATTAGGGATTCCAGAGGAACACATTGGGCATTTCCCTCCATTTTGCTTTGGATTTGTCTTGGATGAAGTTTGTAAGAGCAAAGGAATTCAGAGCCCACTGGGATGAGAGTCTATCCCAGCCAGTCTAGATTTGGAGGACAATGGAAATATCCAGCTTGTGGGCCATCCCTGGTGACACATGGTGGCATGTGTGAACTGGAGAGAGCTGTCTCTGGAGTGCCTGATTCTAGGCATCTTTCCAGAAAATAAAAAAGACAGAATCATCCAACTGCATCCTTAGGGTTAAGTCATGTTTTATATAGACTTTAAAAAGCTTAGGGGAAAGAGAACGGTCAGAAAACAGAGAATAAACACAAGATGAAGCAGGAAAGAGAAGGGATCCATTTTGGGGAGTCCAGTCATGATGCTCTAATTGGCTGAGACTTCTGGATGATGGATAGCTCTTCAAGGTAATTATGTCATGAAAAAAAGTACCTTTTCCTTAATAGCAATTCACGGCCTTAAACATAGCATAAGAGTACTTCTTCCAAAGAATATTCAGAGCACTAAACAGTAACTTAAAAAAATAAACTCATTTAAAAACAGGAATAGGGGCTGGAGAGATGGCTCAACAGTTATGAGCACTGGCTACTCTTCCAGAGGATCATGGGGTGGCTATTCCCAGCATGGCAGCTCACACCTGTGTAACTCCCACTCCAGGGAATGCCACACCCTAACACAGATGCATATGCAGGCAGAACACCAATGACATAAAATAAAAATAAGGTTATTAAAAAAAATGTAAAGCAGGAAATAGGCTTTAAACACTTCCAGTTAAAAGTCAGTTCCATTTCCTTCCTTCCTTCCTTCCTTCCTTCCTTCCTTCCTTCCTTCCTTCCTTCCTTCCTTCCTTCCTTCCTTCCTTCCTTCTTTCCTTCCATCCTTCCTTCCTTCCATCCTTCCCTCCTCAGATGGAAATCTTTTGAATTCTTTCTGTTCTCCGAGGGCTCACCACACAGCCCGGGCTGGCCTCAAACTCATGGCAAACCTGCTTCAGCCTCTCATTTCCTCCATAATTTACCTCCTTCCAAGCTGCTCCTCCAGGGAGCACTCTCTGTGTTGTATATGCTCTCTGAAGAGAGTGACTCCACCCACGGACCCCTTGGCATAATTCTATGAGAAGATGTGTCATCTTCAAATTCATTCCATCCATCCATCCATCCATCCATCCATCCATCCATCCATTCCATGTGACTGCAGAAGTGCTGGTAGCCAAGTCTCAGGTTTACTCAATGGATGAGTAGCAGTCAGAATTTGAGTTCTCCACAGTATCGGTATAAGGTCTTCTCTTCAGTTTCCATAGGACCGATGAGGGTGCCTTCCTCCTCACAGATGCAAAGCCCATGTCCTCATCCTTTACTCTGATGCCTTAGCACTCATTATCCATTCTAGTTTAAATGTGACATGAACCCCCGAGGCCTTGTGTGCGTGAACAGGTGGTCCCAGGTGCTGGTGCCTCCTGAAATCTTTAGGAGGTGGAACTTTGCTGGAGAAGGTGGGACACTGAGAATGAGTTATAGCTGGCTGTGCTTCTTGGTCTACCCAGATATAAAAAGTCTTAGATGTGAACACCCACTACCATTAACGTGCCCAGTCCAGCAGCTCCAGGCACCCCTCTTTGTCATAACCGAACCTAAAAGATGAACCCTGTTTTTGTAAGTTTTTGCAATGTTGTATAAATCTGGACAGATTTCTTGCATTTAAGTGGAACGAAGAAACGAAGGGGACTTGGAGGGCTGTGCAAGGCTTGGTCAGGCCCCAAGTGGAATCTCTATGGATAGAAGCTAAAAAGCTTTTGTGTGTTTGGGGGACAATAGTACAGATATCAGATAACCTATTAGTATGGCCTGAAATGTGGCCTTTCCCCCTCCACAATCCCCAAGGGTCACAGTGCTACCCACTTCATGATTCTTCCCCCCCCCACCCCCGAGGATTGCAGGTTATACTGAAGAGTAAGCAAGTAAATGGGCCTATTTGGAAGGATCTTGTAAGTAAAGAACATGATTCAACCACTCAAGTGCATAGAAGTCTTCAAGGGCTTTTGGCTGAAGCATCAGAGAGAGCATGGAGAAGATCATCAGAACTGGGGTGGGGAATCAGCAAGATAAGCTTGGAAGCCTGAGGTGTGTCCATGGTCCTGAATAGTTAACATCTTGGCTAGCTCCTCAAGTGCAGCCAGATGAGGGGCTTCAGTGTACTGCATCTTCATTGAAGAACACAGAGACATCTCATGTTTGGCATCATCAATTGTACTGTTCATTCGTGCCTGTCATAAAAATGCTGTGTCTGGGGACTGTCTCCCTTTAAACACTCTGGGCTTTCCCCACAGCGCGCATCCTCCGCAGGTGCATTTGTGGTTATTTTGCAAAACGGAAACTTGCTTTGTTGTAACTTTCCCTCTGGGGTGGGGGGTCTCTTTCCATTGTCTCTGTCTCCTAATTGGTATTTGTTATAAATCCCAGTTTAGTCTCATGGGCAAGCTTCATTATGGTGCTGATTACCCCTTTGTCGTTAATAAAAACATTCCTCGATTATTTACCATCTATTGTGCACTAACAATGCCTTAGGAGCTCTGCAGAGGAGCACATTCCGCTCTGGGCAGCCTCATTTTCTCATCCCTGAAAGGTTCTCCTCAAATAGCTGAGCACAATTGGGCTTTTGTCCTTTTGTGGATCCCAAATGAATTATGACTGAGGATATGTATGCTGGGTGGACTCTGCAAGTCAAATCCTCGGAGTCTCACGGAAGGGAGTCTACCTGCTTACCTGGGAGTTCTGTACATGGGGACTTGTGGTATGGTTCAGTCCATAAAGTGCCCACTGTACAAGCATGATAAACCGAGTTCAGATCTCCAGCACCCACTTAAAGGCTAAACATAGCAGCATGTGTAGATAGCCTGGTCTTATGGGAGAGAGGCAGGTGGATGCCAGAAGCTCATAGATCTACCAGCCTAGTTGATTCAGTGAGCTCCTGATACATTTGCTGGGGCAGTGTTCTCTGCACCATGCTGCCAGGGATAGGCAGAATTATAACTCCCCAAAAATGAACTGCAGGAACTCATGAATGTGTGACCTTGTCAGCAAAAGGGTCTTTCTGATGATCAAGGTGAGTTTCTCAGTGTGGCCATGACTGTCAATCACAGGCACATGGGGGAGAATCCCACATGCTCTTGGAGACAGAATAGGATTATATATATGCACATATGTGTTTGTGTTTGTGTACATGTACGTATATGTACACACATACCAGCTGGAGAAGGTCAAGGGCTGTCAGATATTACTACCAAAAGGAGACAAAGATACACGAGTGTTTCTTCTGCACAGTCTTCAGAAGGTTCCAACCCTGGAGACATTTTCATCTGGGCCTTCTTGGCTACCAATCTGTGAGACAATGACTACAGGCTGTGGATATACCTACATTGTGTGGTCCTTTCTTACAGCACCCAGGAAGCTCCATATCCCCTCAGAATCTTGACAGTGAAATCCAAATTTCTGTGCCATCCTAAGGTCAACACTGGAGTAACTTTATTGCCAACATACACATAAGGTCAAGCCACTTGCCTGTGTTTGTCAGGCTGGGCCTCTTCTTCAACACTCATTTCCTCGGTTAACTCCTATTCATCTGCAAGACCTAGATCATGCATGACATCCCCTGGACATCTTTCTAGACCCCCAAGGGCTGAGTGCCCATGCCCATGCCAGGCCAAAGCCTGCTATACACCTGTCATTCCTTATCCCAAGAATTGACTTCTGCTTTCCTCTTCAGACAAAGCTCTGTGACGGGCAGTATCGTAAGTTGATGTTTAATCTTGAAAGCCAACTAGACAGAATTCGAGGAGCCTCTAGGCAAGGCTGGGAGCCTTTCTAAACTGTGTTCACTGGGTGGGGAGTGATGATGATGAATGGGTGAAGGCATTGCCCACTAACACTCATTTCTTTCTGACGTCAGATGCAGTAGGACCAGCTGCCTCATGGTCTTATGACCCTGAGTCCCTCACCATAATGGACGATACCCTTGAACTGTGAAGCAAAATAAGTCCTCTCCTCCATACCTTTTGTCACAGCAAAGGACAAGTAACCAATGCACTGAGCCCTCGGTGCCCATCTCAACAAGTTATCAGAAAACTCATCCTTCCCTCCACCCATGTCTTAAGACGATGGGTATTTTTCCAACTTAAATACAGGACAAATAACTAGTTACCTGTTTCTAGATTCACCTTAGTGGATGAGGTGTATATTATCCAAGAAAGTTCAGATGAGGCAGATGGAAAACTCCAGGGGACGTGTACTGATTTTTTAGCTTTCTATTTAACTTCATCATGTTTATATGTAGATTTGATATCAGCATATTCAACCGACTATGGAGGGGAGGATATCCAGGAAAACTTAAAGCCACTTCTGCACTGGATGTGTAGACTTCCTTTCTTGTGGTTATTCCCCTATAACAACTCCTTGCAGAGACTGTGGTGGCTTGTAGGGAAAGTGTTCCCTATCAGCTCCTGTGTTTAAATACTTGGCCCCCAGTTGGTGATGCTGTTTTGGGGAGGTTATAAAACTTTTAGGAGGTACAGTGTTGCTAGGAAGTACTTCACTTGGGTGGGCTCTGAGAGTCTATATCCTCATCTCACTTCCTTTTCATCTCTGTCTGCTTCCTCCGTGTAGATGAAATGTGATCGATCCTGCCTCCAACCTATGCATTTCCTGATGTGCTGGACTCTATATATCTGGATAATCAAGCAAATTCTTTCTGTCTTAAGTAGGTTTTGTTCATGGGATTTAATTACAGCAACAGAAAAGTAACTAATGCAGTATTTCAATTGTATTAGGTTTTGAGGGAAACCTAAAGATGACTGAAAGTCCACAGTAGGATGTGGGCACATGGATTACAAACTCTTCATTATCTTTGCATCTGTTTCACTATCAGAGGGGACCCTGGAACCAATGCCCTGTTGATTTGGAAAGATGGCTGCCTTTATTACCAGAAGTATCTGTATTATATTATGTACTTTTTCCAGCATTCAAAAGAATACCACTGGTAATTAAAGAGCCCTCATTAATGCATGGCAGCATGGCTTGGGCACAGGGATGGAGCGATGCCATGTGCAGCATCCTTCCTGGAGATGTAACACTGGTTCAGCACAAGAACTAAGGGGATAATTCAAAAGCTGATTTACCCCATTATCTAGATGAATTGAACATCTGAAAGTTGAGACTACTCTTAACAGAGTCTGTAATGGTTGGTCATCATTGTCAACTTGTGGATCTAGAAATACCTTAGTCATTAGTGAAGTATACCTTTGAGTGTGTGTAGGAGGTGTTTCTACAGACTAAGGGGAAAAGATCCATCCTGAATGTTGGAGAAATGATCTCATGGGCTTGTATGATGGTCAGTCTTCATGGAATCACCATGCAAACAGACTTCTGGGTCTACCTATGAGGGAACTTCTATTAGGATTTAACTGAAGAAGGCATCTTAACTGTGGGCAAAACTATCTCACAGTTGCACCAGGAAGTAAATTTCGTTGAGAAAGCAAGCTGAGCATCAGCGTCCTTCCCTCCATTGCCCTGCCCCCTGCACTTGCTGACTGTGGATGCCCTGTGACTAGCTGCCAGGTACTCCTACAGTCACTTACTGTTGCAGCTGGGGTCCAAGAATGAATAAAAGAGGAGAAGAAAACCAGCTGAGTGCCAGCGGTTCCCTCTTTTACTTCCTACTTGGTTGAGATGTAGAGTCACAGTGACACACTCTTGCTGCTAAGAACTCTGCCTTGTATTTATCATTGTAAGAGACTGGCGTCTTCAACCATGAGACAAAATAAACCCTTCAGTTGCTTCTGTTGTGTATGTTGTCCCAGAACACACATGTTGTGTTGCAAGTGGCAAGATACCCCTCTTCCCTTCCTACCTGGCCCTCTTCCCCCCTCCTACCTCTAGCAGCATCTATTATCCAATCTTCAGGCTAGCCAATGAAGCAGTTACAAAAGATGGAGCCAGGCAGAGTTTACAAAAGAATCACCTGTATTCCAGCCAAAATACCTTTAAAAAGATATGCCTTTGAAAGGGGAGACAGACTACATAAGACACAATACATTTAAAATATGTATTGAAATTATAAATCAAATGTTTCCATAGGACTCTAGAGTACAAATCACAACATGAAAAGGCATTCAGACAGCTCTTATACATCACAGTGTTAGTGGTACAAAGTGTACTCACGTTGCAAAACCACAAATGCAATTCTCTTCTTTTATTTGTTTGTTTGGTCTTACCACCATTTGTCAAATACAGAATGTCTACGTGTGCACGTGCGCATGACCGACACATGCATTTTTTGTTTTATACAAGATTAAAATATACCCAAGGCAAAGTAAGCAAAGTACAAAAGAGAAGTCAGGCACGTGGCACACAGCTACACCTAACGAAAGGGCCCTGGGATCTTGGAAGACAGGATTATACAAGTCAGGAAGGCTGCGGACCATGGGGCTTTAACTACCAAAAGGACAGGGTTCCCCTAGTCACAGGGCATCAGTAATTGTTTGAACATAAGCCCTTCCCTCCTGGTTGAGTTTTTGGCAACAGCCAAATTTCTTCACCTCATTTAACTTCATAAGGGTTTGGGTTCATTGTGAGGGAGAAACAAGCTTTGGTATTTATTTTCTTTAAGGAAACCTTCATAAAACGGTATACATGCAAAATGGTTTCCCTTGAAAATTTCATTGTGATCTACATATATATATTCACAGGTGTATTTATTAATCAGTGGAAATCTGGGAAGCATACAAAAAAAAGTCCTCCCTGTTTTTTACAATCCCTTAATCTTTAAAGACTACCAAGGGAAACTCTTCTCTTCTAACTCATAAAATAATCTTTCCCCTTTCTAACTCCAATGGAAAAGATAATTTCACCTTGTAGCTAATTTTCCAGCCTCACTATCCTTCCTCCCATATGCATTGTTTTCAGTGGAGGAACTGGTCAGAGTCTCACATCTGCTTTATGAAATAATACACTATAGGGAAGATTTGTTCTCCACAAGATAGGTAGGAAAGCGGGATGAGTGGGCAAGCATTGGTCCCACACTCTGAGCTACCCCTGGGTAGTGAGGTCTGCCATAACTCAGGAAATCCAATTCCCCTGTCCCTACAAGGAGTTGTCACCCAGTCCTCCACGAACACCTACCATGACTTAGCCGCTACCGGCATCACCCTGGGGGAGAATGTGACACCCCCTGCTCCCAGGACACAAGGTGCAAGAATGAGTTTGGCAGAGATGAGCACAACCAGTAAGATTCTGTAGCAGGGTCAGCTGTGGATAACCCACAGACCAGCGAGTGCTCAGTGAAGCCGTAGTAAGGAACAGCCCCATAGCCTGCCACTCAGAGCCTTCTCCACAAGGCCAGCTCTTCTTCCATCAGGAAAACAGTCTGTCTCAGGAAACTCCATTTTCAGTTCCGAGGAACCACACTGAGCAACAGAAATGAGACTGATCACAGAGGCCCTCAGGCTTCTAAGGACCGACAGAGAGGCCAGCTGCATCTGGGGCCACCTCTACTGTGCATATATGCATTTCACACCACAATCAGCTCAAGCTGAACTTCCATAGTAAACGCATGTGGTAGCCTCTACTCAGAGGACTGCCTCGGGGACAATACGTAAGTTTATATAATTCAACGTGATCTTGCTGGTGTTTCTATAGGGAACGGACAAGTTAGGTTTTATTACTGAAGCCAACTGAGTAAGGGTACAAAGACTCAGGGCAGACGGGATACTCTGACCACACCAGTTTGGCCCCAGTGTCCCCCATTCCTGATTGTGCCAGCCATGTGCTTAGGAAGCCCGCTGTAGGCTGCTGTGTGAGCATAGGTGGGGTTACAGAGGTGTGTCAACATCCAGAAGAGTCTCCCAGACATAAGGGGACCCCATCTTTGACTAGGGAGCCTGAACTGCAGTCACCCCCCACTGAAAGGACAGAATGTCACTGAACAAATCAGGCAGCAGCAATCAAGGCAAGGCAAGAAGGAGCCAGGGCCCAGGACTGCTGAGATTCCGGACAGGCATTTTAAAGGGTGGTGACTGGATAACTTCTCATACAAATTGCAGGCTTGAGGTCTCAAATCTCAGCTACCGACCAGCTTCTGACCAGAGGATCAAGGCGTAGGCTTTACCCAGAAGAAGTCGCACCTGTAGTTTGCAACTACCAGGGGCACTCTTTGAGTGTGATTTTGATGAGGACTAAGATTCTAAATGGCTTTAGCTTAATGAAGAAACTCAGTATCAGAGGGTGAGAGACCAGTGGTTCTGTTTTACCTCAGTTACTCACTGTCAATTTAAAATAAAGAAAATGACGCCATTGCTCGGCAGGGAGTGTCTGTTAGGGCTTAACATTGACCCATAAACAAAGAGTCACACAGACAGCCCCTAAGGATGTTCCTGCAGTAGACAAATGCCCAGTCACCCCCTCCCCAAACCTCTATATCTCTAGCCTGCTCCTAGGGAGCACACTGGACTTTGAAAGCCAATTCTGAGAGAAAGCTCCCTATTTTCAGAGACAATTTATGGAATACCTGTGTCTTCTTACTATCTTGCGCTTTCTTGATATGGAAACTGTCACATAGCCCAGGGAAGGATCAATTCAAAAACTCTGCACATCAGAAAAATTAAATGAAACAGAAGGGTATCTTCCTTCCTTCCTTCCTTCCTTCCTTCCTTCCTTCCTTCCTTCCTTCCTTCCTTCCTTCCTTTGTTCCTTTTCTATTCTTTCTCTCTCCTTTTTCACCTAGCAAGAACAAACTGGTTAATTACAGGGTCCAGAGTGTGTGAGTCACATGATTTTTCCAATTACTTAAAGCATTTGATCAATGTGCAGACTTCAGAAAGCTCCAACCCAGCCTCCAAGTGTTCCCCAGAGATGGATGACATTGTCTCCTTGATGCCTACCTAAAAAATTGGGCAAGGAATCAAAACAATGTCACTTGGAATAAAATTAGTTCAGAGGAGAACATCCGGTTTAAAGATGCGCAAAGGCATCAGACGCCACCCGGGAGGGAGGACTGAAGGGATGTGCCCTGTGAGCTGAACTGGGGCAGAGGGCAATGCTATGAAGCTAGAGATAATCCTTCAAATGAAGCAGTGTTTTCAAAGAAATACAATGAAAAGGGGCCCATGTGGGTAACAGTACACAGCTCACAGCATTCAAGAACTGATGACAGCAGGTTCCAAGAAAAACACAGAGTGTGCATAAGGCTTTCTGTAGCTCCTGAATAAAAATGGTCAGGCCAGAAAAGATTTATCTATAACTTCATAAAATGCACATTTCGAAAAAAGGCATAGGATGGTTTTTACGCACCTTATTGATTTTTCACTACTCAGTTGACAGGGGGAGAGAGAGCCTTCTAAAAAGGGTTTTACTAAATGCCTTTAGGAATAAAAACAGTTGTCACAAACAGGGTGGTTTTCTCAAGTCGGATATTCGGGTGCTGGCTGAAGATAGTCTAATCCTTGGAGACTTCTATTGACAACACAGTGCCATCTTGAAGCCAAGGAGACCCTTTGTCCAAGTGGGTCTTTTACACTCCCACTTGACATTTCCAGTCTACGGCCAGGGGGAGGAGAATGCCTGATATGCGGCTGACGCCACCTCTAGCCAGGTCTGCAGACACAGAACGACTCTATGGGGATGCCCCCCACCCCACATCCCCCTCCTGTGCCTCAGCAGCACCCAACACCTGGGCCTCTGCCCACTTGCTGGCGTCATCCCTGAAATCTCTGCAGCAAGCCGGACACTGAAGCTCAACGGGGCACATAAGGCAAATAACATGTTTAGTGTGAGGGGCGGTAGGGGGTAGGGGAGCCACACGTCCCGAGGAATGGGGGTCTGTTCCAGCATCGTGTGCCGTCCTCTAGGTGGGCAACGGGTCGTCGTCACCTTTACTGCACTTGCATTTGCAGCAAAGCACAAAGGGTGTGGCCAGGAGCAAGAAAGGGGAGGCGACCAAGAGGAGGAGCCCAAATCCAGCGAAAATTCCCACCACCTGGAAGGGAAACAAAGGAGAGAGGTGAGGAAGGCTGGTCTGGAGGTTCTATAGCTGAGGTTTAAATTACACCAACTCTCACCCACCACTACCCAACCCATCAATACATCCATGTCCATCTACCATCCCAGCATACACTTTCCCATGTATTCATCTATTCAGCTAACCATCCATCTATGCATTCATTCATCCACTCACCTATCCAACCATCTACAGAGTCACGCCATGCATCCATCCACCACCTACCCACTCATTCATAGATCTATTTCTCTGACAATCATCCATGGACCCATCTTTCCTCCTATGCACCCAACCAACCACTGGCTCGTTTACTTGTATTCCCTTTTCTCTCCGCTTCCTTTCTAGTCTCCCTTCATGCTCCTCCCCAATCCATTCTTCCATGCATCCAACCATTTTGTGATTTCTCCCTGGACGACCATTATTAGTCAGATCAATGGCTAGCTGTCACATAAACTAATGGCACCTGAGATCTGGACACTCCAAGAGAACACTGTCTGATAGAAAGACCAAGATTTCATTAAAGGCTAATAAACCTCACAGGAAGTGGGCTCAGCTCTGGGTGAAGGCCATCCAAGAAAAAGGCCTACCTTTGCTATAGGATAGGAAACGGCTGAGATGACAAAGATTCCCAGATGGTTAATGTATAAGAAGGCAAGGAGAAGACCCTTCCAATGAAGTAACTAAAATGGCAGGGTCATGGGACATCAGACACCGTACTGAACTAGCTTTCCTCTTCTGTAATTTAAAGCCTAACATGGACTTTTTTGATTTTTAAAAAACTTGTTTCCCCCTCTTGGTAATAAGTACGAAGCATAGACCTACTGACACCTACACCAGGCAGTGAGTGGGGCTGTTTTAAATGAACAAGGTCCTCTTTTCCCTGCTACTCTGCCTACTGAAAAGCTGAACATGGAGTTTGACTGCCACCTAGTGCTCAAGATGATAAGTGCATGACTCCCCCAAGTCTGTTTCCTCAACTTTGGATATAATAAATGATCTCTAAGGCTCACTATATGGTGAAGCATCAGATATAAGTAAAGAAAGGAATTCCTTAATTGGAATTGTTCCTGGGGACAAACCGTACATGTGTACTTACATCACCATACGCGTAGATGCCCACACTTATAAATAAATGAATAAGATCACATTCCGAATTGTAAATGAGGCTCTGCTATTGCTGAGCCAGGGACGCTCGTTGGATAAACATAAAATCGGTGGTGGGATCCCACCAAGCAGGCCAGGTGACATGTTAAAAATCACGTGCACACTGTGGGGTGATGGCTCAGCTCTTAGGAGCACACTGCTCTTTTAGAGGATGTGAGTCCGGTTTCTAGTACCAATGCTGGTCAGGTCACAAATGCCTGTAATTCCAGTTCTAGGGAATCTGATGCTTTTCTCTTTATCTCTGAAGGCATCTACACTCGGGTGCACATACAAACACATATGTTTAACTTTGGGGTCCCAAAGCTCACAGTGAAGTCCCTCAAGGTCATCTGGAGCTTCTGATAACCCCAGCTGGCAAATGACTGAAGGAGCCACACAGCCTCCAGTGGCCACGTGGCTCACACTCTCACCAGTACGACACCACCTCGGCTCAGCTCCTCAGTCTACCTGGCCTGTATTTACATGCTGTTTGGTAAGTTGAGCTGTCAAGCTACTGCCATTTGGTGGACTGGCAGATATAGAAATCGCCAGAAGGAGAAAAGCAAAGGACAAAAGTGAGTGACACAAAGAAAAAGTCACTGTGAACATGCCCTGATGGCCAGGCCATACGGGTGGCAGAGGGATGGGTCCAGGCTCCAGAGAGGGTCACTCATCACATACATGGTGACCTCAGCATGCATTGAGGAGAACAGGAAAACAGGCCTGGTCAGCCCTTGGGAGCAGTACCTGCTCCTAAGCAACACCTTGAAGGCACAGGTTTTACGTCCTTCCCCTCAGCCCTGCTGCAGACAGTCACACTCATGGGCTTCCACCCCCATCAACTTGTAGCAATGAGTGCCAAGAAAAGGTAGTTACCGTGAGATCTGCTCCCAACTCTAGGCCACCATCCTGAAAGTGGGGCTCTGTCTTCAGTTGGACTGGCACAGTGTGCTCAGAAGATTCATGGGAAAGTCTGTGAACGAAGCCCCTTCCACAGCATCTAGGGAGCACTGCAGACCCCACTCTCCTAACCCCTTCCTAGTTACCAACCTCAGCATGAATGCAACCTATGTCTGCTAGGTCTTGCATAGACCTGAGACACGGTCTTGCTGAAATGTCAAATTAACCCTGTACTTCCTGTCCCACTCTGTCCTTCCATGATCCACGCACCTCACCTGCCGCTGTCCTCTCTACCCTGCCCTCTCTACTTACACACAGACATACTCCTTGACACTCAGACGTAGCACTAGCCCATAAAGAACCTTCCCACTCACTCTATCTAAGACACTGTGGCTGTCCCTCACTCTGGAGATGAGTTATGTTGTGGGTGAGAATGCTGGTTCATCATCCCTCTGCTTTCCACCTAACAGACAGCAGGATCCATAAAAGAATGTCTTACAGATGTGGCTCCAACTCCCAAAGGGGCATGCCACACAGGTGATAAATACCACTCAACATATAATTATGTTAGCTGAATCAGCTAACATAAGAGCCACTTACAGCTCAGACAGCAGAAATGTTCCATTACCTGCCCATCATCCTTTCCTGTTAGCAACTTGCTTGCCTCTCTCAAGACAGCTCTAGACAGCTCTTCATCAAGTACAAGGGGTTCTGAACACTGGGCCAGGGCCATCAGCATCACTTTCAATTGGCAAGTCTTTTAGGACATACACGCAAACACAAACATTCACATTCATCTTCTAGAACACACACATACATATACTCATCGTCTAGAACAGATATACACACACACTCATCTTCTAGAACACACACATACACACACTCATTATCTAGTACACACACATACACACACCAATCTAGAACACATATACCACACATATACACACACTCATCACCTAGAACACACATACACACACAACTTCTAGAACACAAATATATACACACTCATCTTCTAGAGTGCTCTCTCTCTCTCTCTCTCTCTCTCTCTCTCTCTCTCTCTCTCTCTCACCTGTGTCCGATGCCAGATCACTGATGCTCGGGAGTGGCCCAGCTTGTTGCGGCAGGGCCCCTTGTCATAATGTATCAGAAGGAAATCATCCTGTGAAGGTCAGAGAAAGGTCTACAGTGAGTGCTGGGTTTGGACTCTCAGTCTTTTGAACACTTTAGTCTCTTTTATCTTTCCAGATACCCGGTGTGGTGTGTGTGCGCAGGAAAGAGTGAGAGCAGGGGCATGCATGTGCTGCACACCTCTTCCTCCTGGCTATCAGCCGTCTCCACAGAGCAGCAAGAAGGAGCTGTGAGCCTCGGTCAATAGAGGGAGTCTTGGCCAGATTTTGGTACTGAGCCAGGGATCTCCTGAGTGTAGAGGCTGCCTCTGGAGTTTGTACCGACACAGGTGAATGAAGAGAAATATCAGGTTCTGAGTCTCAGGAGTTCTGGGGCCTGCCTGTGTCAAATCTCACAATACGAGAACAGCTTCCCATCAGGTGAGTCCTCCCTCAGCTCAGAACACTGCCATGTTTCTCTTTATTCAAGACCTAGTCCAGCAACCACCTTCTATCCATAAGGTCTCCACTTGCCTAGAGTGAGCAGGTATCCTTTCACAGTGCACAGTGCACAGAGAACTGTCTGGTCCATGTCTCTTTCCAGGTGGCCCTACCTCACATTCTCAGGACATTCTCAGTCACCTCCAGACTGCCAGGTTCCTCGGCTGAAGGCTTGTTATATTGGTCCCTCTGAGGATGGCCATCCCTCAACTCTATCTCAATCTGTATCAGCACCACTGAGTATCAGCACCACTGAGTATCAGCACCACTGAGTATCAGCACCACTGAGTATCAGGGACAGGTGTTCCCATCAGCACCACTGAGTATCAGGGACAGGTGTTCTCATCTCCACGCAAAGGAAGCCCTGCCTGTCCACCACGAATCCAGAAAACAGGTAGGAAAGGGCACCCAGCAAGCCAAAACCCTTTGCTCATTTAACCAAAGCCACCAATGGAAAGCTCCCTTTAAAGAATATTCATGGTGTCTACTATGACTGAAAGGACAAGAAAACCAGAGAAGCCTAGGATACCACTCATCTGTCCCCTCAGATCAACACTAGGGGATAGTCGACCTAGTCTGAAAGGGGAACCACCCTGGAGATTTCTGTCCGAAGGTCTAGCCTCCTAGTCTGACTATATGGCAGTGTGGTAGCAAACCCTGCCTTTTCCGATGCAGTTCCAGGCAATGACCACTGGAGGCAGAAGCTCAACAGCTGTCTCACCCTCCTTGGACAGGTGAGCTCACATCCTTTTTCTTCTAGCTCCAGATGTGTCTCTGTTGAAACTCCATATGGCCACTTCTGCCCGCCGAGTGCTCTCCTCTTGGAGTCTTAATAGCCTTTTCCTTCACATCGATGTTAATAGTACATTACCCCAGAGAACAGCTTAAGTGTGCTTGTCTTTTTTTTTTTTCCTTTCCCCAATCTGCCTATCACAGCATCTTATTCTGTGGGCTCTCTAAAAGGCGTTGAAGTCCTTTTCTAAAGCACACACTGAGCCACAGGGCATCAGCTGCTGGACAGTCTTTACTGATGTCTGCTCTTGAAAGTGGGTACTGGTCATCCAATCCTCCCAGATAACCTGTGGCCAATAAAAATTTGCAGAGCACACCCCACGGAGAGTGTGACCACCCTGGCAGAGGTAGAAATATTCTAAAGAGATACTTGGGACACCAGTAGCTTGAACCCGTAGCTCACCAATTCAGCTAGACTGGCTGTCCAAGGAGCTCCAGTCATCCCCCTGCCTCTGCCTTCCCAGCCCTGAAATAATAGGTCCTGACTTCAGTGCCAGCTTTTATGCCAGCCTCTAAGACTATTAAAAAAAATAAACTCCAAGGACTTGGGATTTTCCCAGGAGTCTCAAGATGAGAGAAGAAATAAGCTGAAGTCTGGTACAACGTGGGGCTTGGGTTGTCACTCTCAGGAAAAGTTCACGACTTCCCGACAACTCATCCGGCTACCTTGCAGCAGAGCCTAGAGCTAAGACAAGATGGCCAGGACCACACCTTGGCCAGGGCTGCTAGACTCTGTCTTCTATCTTGACCCCTATTTAAAACTAAACCTCAGGCTGGTACCTGGCAGAGGAGTCCTGAGGGGCGGGAGGGTGAGGGCAGGGTCACTGGACTCCTTTGCCTGTTCCTCCTCCCAGTGCTACCACACTGAATACATCTCTCTGCTTCTTAACTGGGTAGCTAAGTCTAGTTGTGAGGGCTACTGAAGTCCAGGCTTTGATCCTGACCATTCTGGTAATAATACGAACCCACAGGCAAAGGGCTAGCTCACTTTCCAGACTCGGCAAGGGGTTCTATCCAATCAGTCCTTGCATGGCTGCTTTGCCAGATATCCAGGTCCTGAGGGAGGTCAAAGCCTTCAACCTCACACACGGAAGAGTTACTTCATCCTGGCTTCAGTTCCTCCCAACAGCATTTCTGGCCACACCAGGCCTTTCTCATGTCCAATTCTTTTGTAACTGCAGGCTTCAACATCTCTTGTTCTATTTGGCAGGTGAACAAACTCTTGCTCAACTTCTACATTCCCAGCCACCTCCATCCTCTTTCCTCTGGTCCCATATCACTCTTCGTAGTGGACTGATTTTACACGCATCAAAAAACCGCCCTCTCTGTGGGATGTCATGCCCCTGTCGCATGGCAGAGCACTTCCTGCCTGGCCGTGTGTGTTATCTGCTTTCTTGGGTACTGTGACATAACTTTAGAAGGGGATCATTTTGGCTCACAGTCTGAAAGGATTTTAAAGCCTGGCTTCAGACAGGAGCTTGAGGCAGCCGGTCACATTGCAGCCAGTCAGCTTCCTCCGGCTTGTTCAGGCGAGGATTTCAGCCTCAATTAACCCCATCTAGAAACCTCTTCACAGACACACCCAGAAGTGGGTTTCCATGTAAAGTATATATCTCATCAAGTTCACCCATCACAGAGGAAAACCATGAAATGTTAACATACAAGGTTGTCTTTTCAAAGAAAAAAATGTATAGAATCTGCTTCCACCCAGAAGGCTGGGAGATGGAGGGGGTCAACGGTCTAGGACCTCTGTACTATCTGTACTGACAGGGGGTCCCCCAAGCTCTCACAATCAGGACTAGAGGTGGCTAATAACCTAGATGACCTCTCTGTAATCTGTATCACCCAGACAGCAGATCTTCTCTTAGGCCCTTAAGATAATACATGTACACTATCTCTTGAAGCCATCTTCACAGAGGTGACATGTATTCTGAGAGGAGTTTCGATGTAATCATGTCTTCTTGTGTACTCAGGACTGTGTTACACCGAAAAATAGCTCTGCAAATTGTGCTGTACTGAAACATGCCAAAAATGAGCTGTTCCTGGTCAAGGATATCACCAGATATCCTTTTTGCCTCACTAGGAACGTTACTCTGATGTTTGCAGAGACCCCCAGCACTTTTCAAAACACAGCTAACTCCCAAGCCTGGCCCAATCTTCCACACCCAGATGTCACCTCAGGGGACGGAGATCCACACAGAAATAGGAGAATCAACTCCTGGTGCTCTGTCTTTGTCGATAGTGAGGCCTCCAGCTTCCCAAGGCAAGGGTGGTCCCTCTCCCACATATCTGAATCCACATCTCATGGCTGCCATGCGAGGTCGCATGGTACTCACATCCAGAGACTCCAGGCAGTACCAGCAGAAGGCGTGCTTGCAGTTCTTACACATCATCTGTGCACAGCCCTCATCCCGCTCGATGTACACCCTGCACTTGGGGCAGCGTTTGATGGGCGCGTCACCCTCTTCCATCTTGAAAGCAGAGCTGTGGGAGACAATACCATGAGGGTCATGCAGTACAGATCAAGAGAAGCTCAGCAGCAGGGCTGTTCTGGGGGCACTCTCTACTGCAGGGACTCCATGCCCTCTTGTTACTAAAGGAAGCCATACAAAGCCAAAGAAACAAAAGCTCTGAAAAACAAATAGCCAAAATACAGCGATTCTGCTAGATTAAGGCAAAACAAAACAAAGTGCAATGTCAGCACATGCCTAAATTTAGACTTCTATAAAAAACAAACAAACGAAGCCTTCACAAATGTGTGCATTTTCCGAAGAGTGGATAATAAATTTTATCCACTTCAGTCTTGTCATAAAAATAAATGTCATAAACACACGTGTACATGAAGATACACACTTCCTTCAGAAGATCTCCCTGGCTTGCCTGACACTACTGCTTCACTGGGGACTTAGGATAGATGTGCGATAGTTACTAGTTTTAAGTCTGGAGGCAGATGTTGGCTTCTTCACAAACCAGCTATAGGATACCTACAAACCTGTGTTCAGTGTGAGGCTAGCAAAGTATCCTGCTTGTGTAAAGTAGCTGTGGAGGTCTGAATGAGAATGGCCACCATAGGCTCATATATTTGAATGCCTAGTCACCAGGGAGTGTTTAAGAAGATTTCGGAAGAAGGTAAGGGCATATGGTCTTAGGGGAATAGGTGTGGCCTTGTTGCAGGAAATGTGCTACTGGGGATGGACTTTGAGATTTCAAAAGCTCGCACCATGCCCAGTCGTCTTTGTCTTTGTCTCTCTTTCCCTCTTTCTGCTTGCTGCCTGCAGATGAGGATGTAAAACTCTCAGCTACTGCTCCAGCACCATGCCTGTCTATTATCCACAGTGATGATCATGGTCTAGCGCTCTGAAACGGTAAACCGGGTTCCAGTTGAATGCTTCTATTTATCAGAGTTGCTTCTGTCATGGCGTCTCTTCACAGCAGTAGAACAGTGACTAAGATAGTAACTGAGTTTTTTAAAAGTGACAATAAGAAGATAGGTAAATTTTTCAAAAGTAAAACAGGTATTTTGGCATAGCAGATCAAGATCACCCACTGCATTCTTTTAGTTTTTAAAAGATGGCTATTCTTTGAAATACATATTCATGACAACATCTGGGAGAATAAATGGGAAAAGCCAAGAGAAGACACCACATATTACTGGGGCACATATTGTAATAGAACCCATGGCATCAATCTAGTATGACCTGCAAAGGGATGGCTCCACTTTGAGCTAATCATGGTGCAATTCGTCTTAGTGCACAGATACTGACATCAGATAGTGCCTCTAAGGAAGGCATCTTGCCAGAGGGATCATTTGGAAAGTCCACAGTATATGCGATTCCTTTAGTACAACTTGCCTGATGATCAGCAATGAACATGTCTCATGATCATGCCCTCTGGTTTCCTAAGTGTAATGAGGCTCATGATGGGGTTCTGTTTTGTCCACCAATGGAATGTGATAGGTTAAGAAATTCTGGGAAAGGCTGGGAAGATGGTTCAGTGGAGAAAGTGTGGGCCATGCAAGCACGAGAACTGGAATTTGGATCCCCAGAACCCAATTAAAGGCTTGATTGGTGTGGTATCTCCCTACAATCTTAGTGCTAGAGGCAGGCAGGTAGGGACAGGGTATCCCCAGGGCAAGCTAGATAGTTGATTGATGAGCTCTCCACTCAACTGACAGACCCTCCCACAATATATAAAATGGAGAGTAATCCAGGAAACTGCTCAGTGTCGACTTCCTCCTAAATGCTGGGGTTACAAGGATGAGCCACCATGTATGGTTCATGTAGTGGTGGAGATCAAACATGGGTCTTCTTGCATGGTAGGCAGGCAGCCGACTGACTGAACTAATTTCTAGCTCCAGTAAAGTTTTATAATAAGAAAAATGCATGGGCTGGGAACCTCCTCAATTCTACTAGGAAGGATCTCCCACTCCCATCCTTCCTGTTAAGAAGCAGAACTCACTCGCTTACTTACTAAGGATTACTCTTAGAGACAAAAAACTGGACTGCTCCCCTGGGTAGCTGCTTTATCTGCTTCTACTCTCCTTTCCCTAAAAATCAACCTCTATCGACAATTTTAAAGCAAGCTAAGCAAGTATGTTTCTTCTTAGAGTCTAGAATTTTCGATGGCCCTACATCTAAATTCAGTGACCTTTGCTGGTATCAAATGCCTGATGTATGCCAGGTCAAATGTCAAGCATGCATAGCTCCCAATGGCAGAAGCATCAGTCACTGGAACATGTGACCTACAACACCATAAGTCCTAGATGGTGGTAAAGGCATCCAAGCAACAGTTGGAAAACAAAGGATATAGTCACCAATACTACCCTGGGAATAAAGATGACAGAATGGATAGGGAACCCGTGCAAAGGGTGGTAAGGAACATGGTAGACCTGTAGACCTAGGGACCAAGGGAGAGAGGACAGTGCTATGCTGGGAGAGCATCAGAGGATCTGTGGCTGGGGCATGGCTGAGGTACCTTCCTGAGGATGGGAAAACAAAAGAAATCAGGGACCAGGTGGGGAGGACCCCATTTGGGTAGGGAGTGGGCAGCCATGAGAGTGTGATTACCAGGACCGCAGCCACTTTGCCTAGCTCAACTACACGATAGTATACATTTTACTGTGGGGAAATGCCCCTGATATAACCACTTTCTTATGGTTCACTTTATTCAACTCATCTATAAAGTCCACCTGGGCAAACAGCTGGGCTATCAGACTAGGAGAAGCAAGAGGAAATAAATACAGTAGTCCTTTGCTATATTCTAATAGACTCAGAATTTTAGAAAGACGTGGGCTCTTAGCTTCAGGTACCTGTGGACCTACTAATGACCTTGCTTATCCCCAGCACCTACTATGCCTAGTGGCCTTACTCCTGCACTCCCATTTCAGACCACCTCCAACAGAGTGTAGCCGTGGAGAACTTGCAGGTACTGGAAGAATTAATCTGGGCGTGCCATCCAATGTGCTTCTATCATTTCACACAGGGAGGGTGGTTCTTAGACAGTTTTATATATCCAGGGTCTTGTGTTATATTTTAGGAGGTAAAGTGTGTTCTTAGTCCAAAGCATTTATTTATAACCACATGTTCTTCAAGTGATACTTTTGGAAAGGCAGCCTACCTCTTCTGCTGGCCCTCGCTCCCAGTCCCCAGCCCTCAGCTCCAAGCCCACTCTTTATACCATACATAGCTCCTACACAGTACCTGGTCTCTCCGGGAAGGAATGTGATGGGCATGGTCTCTGGGCAGCCTTGGCCAGGGTGCCATCGGGCTTTACAAGCAGAGCAGAATTCCATGTCACAGGCTTTGCACTGCACCAGCTGCGGGGTCTGCAGCCCTATGTCCTGGAGTTGGCACACAGCCTGGCAGGTGGATGCTGGGCACCACGTCCGACAAGGGTCAAAGAGCACCTCTAGCACAATGAGACAGAGGGCAAAAATCAGATTCAGGATACCATGGGCACTGTAGAGGGTGAGCATGAAGACCCTCTGGGGCCCTGCCCAAAGCAGTCAGTATGAAGGACATCTAGGTGACCCAGCCAGACACTCCCCAGACAATTGCTCCTTTACTGCTCCTGTGTTCACCCAACTCCATGCAACCCCCTTGCAGCTTTTTACCCTGGTACCTGGTGTGCCCAGGGCTCCTTCAGCTGCCATCTTAACCTCCAGTTCCATTATATTCTGGAGAAGTACTAGCCCAGCCCAGCTCCTCTGAGTGTCAACATTACCAGATCTTTGTCTGCGACCTGCCCTCTGGTTCCCCCACCACAAGCAGTACACATTTCCTGAAGTCAGGTGAGAACCTTTTCTTGAAACTTTACCACCCAGTGCCAGGGTCATACATAGTTGCAAATAGTTGTTGAAGGGTGAAAAGAAGGAAAGAAAGAAGGGAGGGAGGGAGGGAGGGAAGAAGGAAGGAAGGAAGGAAGGAAGGAAGGAAGGAAGGAAGGAAGGAAGGAAGGAAGGAAGGAAGGAAAGGAAGAAGGAAGTTGATATTGCATTAATCTTCTTTTACATTAATCTTCTACATTTTAGGGAAGCATACAAAACCGTGGTTTTTGCAATGGCATTTCCAGACCTAGGTGTCTAATTTTGTTCTCAATTAGTCTTCTAATAGGATGGTTCACATACCCAAGGCAGATTCTCTTGCCAAGCCTGAACCCCTAACTACTGGGTAAAACTAGAAGCTTGTCTTGATGCAGAATAAACCCAAGTTACTGCAAAGCCTGACTTGATGGGATTGGTCAGGAAATGTAGTTTAAAAACAGGATATGGTGGCACTCCTCCTCCTTCACATCTTGATCCAAACCCTGCATTTATAATTCGTCCTGAGCTGCCCTCCCTCCATAGTGAGCCAGCAGGGCATCTCCACTTCCCTCTTCTCTAGTGGACTTTGGAACTTTCACCAGGTGTGGTAGGAGACACAAACAGGAGGCTAACAGCTGGGACCATGGCAGGCCAGTAAAGTACAGGACCATCTCCATAAACCTGCACAAGCTGCTAGCCCTCGGCTGTGCCCTCAGGCTGTTCTTGAGAAGGAATCTGGGGAGCAGTGACTTTTGCTGAGAGAACGTGCTTGCTTGCAAACCCCCTGGCCCTGTGCCCGGTAGCCTGACATGGCTGTAGTTCACCCAGTACACAGGCAGGCACTTATTCAGCTATCCCACAATCCTGCCACCATGCCTTCCCTACACATATAACTTATGGAATGAATGTATAGCTTCCAACTGAGCCAAATAAGCCCTCACAAGGCCTAACGCTGAAGAGTCCTGACCTCATACACATGTGTGTGCCTTTCTGTGGGTTCCATGTTGCTCCAATGATAGGAGACCATTCTGATCAGTGTTGGAGGAGCAAGCCTGTCAGGTATGAGATCAGCAATGGTCTTATCTACTAGTGTGAAGGCAGGCCAACTTCTGTAAGGGGCAAGGTAGGGATTATTTACATGGTTATAGACCATGTGATTTTTGGTTTTCTATGACATCTGCTTTGTTTGCTGCTGGGTTAAGAGCAGACAAACCGACCTATAAATGAAGGTTCTGGGGAAACCTTAATTATAGCAGCTGGGGGCTGGAGTTGGGCTGGCCTACCAGCCATGACTGGCGGACTCTTAAACCAAGGTAGCTAACTACTCCTTATTTATTAAGAAGTGTTCATCAAAGGCATAAAAGGACCTTGTTGCTCTGACAGCAAGGGTCTGAGACGCTGTATGTGACACTCCAGAACTGAGAACTGCACTTCACATTGACTGGTTTTCATATAACACTGTAAAACATCTGAGGTGCTCCTGACACTCAACAAATGAACAGTAGCTACTGTCCAACTTGGGTGAGTCAACGTTTGATTTTTGAAGAAAGTTCATGGCTACTAAACATGTAGATACATATAGCACTGGGACACATGGAGAAGTATTGCCCAGGAGATTTGGGGTGCTGAGAGCTCCCTGAAACCTCACAGCCCTCAGGCATGTACTGAGAGAAATCCTCAGGGAGCACTCACAGCCCAAGGACCCTCAGGATTCTCTCTGCTAGCAGTCCTTCCCCTTCCACACACACCAACTTTCAAATTCACCTCTCTTTGTACACATGTTGGGGGAGTTAGCCTGGCCCCACGCCAGATACAACATACTCCATCTGCATAGCGACTGAATGATGTTCTGGGGAGAGTGAGACAGAGGTACCTAACATGCCAGATGTGTGAATGAACACAGGCCTCTGGCTTTATGCTTACTATCACGCTGTAGGTGAACCTTGCTGGAGTAGGCTTTCTGTCTCAGACCATTGGAGTCCTTATGTCCTGCCTCCTGCCCACTAGCTTTCCCTCTGCTCTGGAAGCCCCAGACATCAGTTGGGGTAGGGTTCTCTTCACACACTTCCTGACATGTGCTATCACCCTTGAGAACAGTAAGTAACTCTACCTTGTTCCTTTATCCCATTCTGCTGTGGCATGGAGAGGAGGCCTAGGGAAGGTCTCCATGGTAACAACTCCAAGTCCATGACTGTTTCACTCAGGGCAATGATATGACCCTACCTATCATCACGGAAAGATTCCCAGTGGACAAGGTGAAGTGATTTGTCTCTAAGTGGACTACAAGCATCCACCTCCTGCTGCGGCCCATCACACCTGGCTATGCAGCAGCTCCAACCCCTAGCAGGAATCTATTAATATGCTCATTGCCCTTCTCCCTGCTCAGTTCTGCCGACTGTGCACACAAGCAAGGGGCATCCATAACAAAGCCCACAGCAAGCAGCATTCGTGTGATTCTCTTAGAACATAGAGATGTGTCCCTCCGCTTTCCTGTCGGCAGCACCTATTAATAACACATGCTACATCTCACATAGTGTATTATATCTACTACATTATATATGCGCATGTATGTGCATAAGATATGTTTACATGTAGCAAACTATACCTTCTAGGGAAGGAAAAGAATCAAGCCATAACTCTACTCTTCCAGAGGCATACTAGTCATGCAGAATTTTGCTTTAGGAGGCTGGGGTTGACACAGATTTCTTAAGGACCTTCAGTGAAGCAGAGTTCCAACCGTGCTATTAGAAAAATGTCCAACCACTGTTTACAAAGGTGGCTTACATTTTAAAGACAGATGGTAGGCTAAAGTATTCTCAGGGACCAGGACCCAACATCCCTCATGTGTTCCCTGTTGCTGTACTGTTTGATCTGCCCAGAGCCCTGGTCCTCATCTGTGGTGGTGGGTAAATCCATGTTGGGAAGACAATACAAGTTGAGGACTCTTGTTAGGGATGGAAACATACCTGGTCATTTTATTAATCACTCTGAGATGGTTGTTCTTTTAGTCAACAAGATGGTGTAGTTGAGAGACAGTGCGCTTCCAGACAGACATGGGAAGAAACACATGTAGCCTTCCATGGCACACAGACAGACACTGCAGAGCAGGCATGCACAAGAGAGTGCTTCATGGGCATCTCTCCAGAGCCTTTCCTCATCCAGGTATCAGAGTAATAAGCCGAGGGGGAGAGAAGGTTCCAGAAAGCAGAGCAGTAGCTAAGAACCCTCTGTGCCTCCAGATGGTCAAAGACTTCAGGGGAGAGGTCAGTCAAGGCACCTGGGTGTATGAGTGGCAGGGGCCTAAGTAAAGAACCTTTTGTAGCTAAAATGAACTCTAGGACTTCTCTGAAACTACCTGATAGAAAATCATCTAGATGAGTTTCCTCCTAAGGTGTCCTCTACTGACTAAACTTTGAAGGAATGGAGCAAGTCAAAGTTGGCTTTGAGATCACATCTCTAGGTTCGTCCAAGGTGTTGGCTGGAGCAGGCAGCTGTGTCTTAGGTCCCACATGGCCATCTGGCCAGCACTTCTGTGGAATTAAGTCCAAATCCTCTCTAAATATCACTCGATGTAAGGCTGCTGAGATGTTTTCTAGTGAGAGTTTTCAGTATTTTTCTAACCTAAGTTAAGGTGATTCATTTCTTATTCAAGAGCCAGAAACTTTCGGACTCAGCCAAAGTACCGGGAGGGAAAAGAAAGCTTAAAAAATATTTGGTAGGAAAATCTACCCAGCTGCACTTTGGAATTAAACCTCATGTCACAGAAAGTTCATCTCCCTGGGATCTAAATGACCCCCAGTTTCTGTTAAGATCCTCTGAAATTGAGTTTAAAAAGAGTCCAAGATTCTCAGAGATCCAAAATGAATCAATTTCATAACTCCTCATTCTGTCTTTAATGCTGAGTGATATTATATTTAAGGTAAGCTGTCCCAAGGAGAATGATGGATGCCATCTAAAGAAACAAACCCTGGGCAGAAGATTTTGAAGCCATTAAAGATCCTTATTGACCTCGTGAGAATTTTATTTCATCTAATTTTATGAGCATGTATGTAGTTTGTATGTTTGTCTGCATGGGTGTATATGGCCCTCATGCATGCGGTGCTCACAGAGGCCGGAAAAAGGGTGTCAGACCTTGCACTGGAGTTATAGATGATTGTGAGCCACCAGCTGGATGCTGGGAACCTAAGCAAAGTCCTGTTGAAGAACAACTCTAAGTCTTCTGAACCTTTGAGCCTTCTCTCCACTGCCCTGACTGATCTTTGAAGTTGTCCGTATGTACGCATGTACATATAAAATACAGGTATATATAAAAGTATGCATATATTATATTTTAAGAAAATTAGAGATTATCTTTAGCTTTTCCCCTATTTTCCTTTTAAGCTTGATACCCTAGAGTGTCCACAGCCCTTGGCACTGGTGTGTCCTGCCCTGAATTTTGCATTTCCATGTAAGCACATCATCTTGGGATGTGGCTCAGAAGCAGACCTCTGTCACAGGCTCACGGTGTCTAGGGAGAAGAGATGTGGTCACAAGAGCTTCCACTACACTGTCAATCAGAGCGCTTACTAGATGCCCTCACAGAAGCTCTGTGGCAGAAGCCCACCTGCATCACAGTCTCTGATCTGCTCTTTGCAGGTGACCTCAAGTCTCTGAAATTGGCGGAAAAGGGTTCTGTAGGTTCTTTTAAACACCATTTCGTAAGTTCAGAACACCCGAGAGAGCAAAGATGGAAACTTCACCAGACATCCAACATGTTTCATGCTTAGCAAAGTGATCATCAAAGTTAGTCCTTCTCTCATTCCACTCCACACACCTATCTCTCTATCTTCACTAGGATTGCATCTAGTAGCAAGGTCTGTGATGGGCCCAGCAGGAGTGGAAGAGTTGGACCTTAGAGCTGAGCTTGTGGCCAGACTCCTACTGGGATTTAGAAACCAGGGAAGTCACCCAATAGCCATAGGTAAGGGCACAGTGGACCTTGGTATATCAGGCCTGTGATACTCACTGAGGACTAAGACTCATTTACTCATGAGCACAGCTAGCTAAGCCTGTAAGGGGCAGTGAATCAGAGCAGGCTGAATCTAGATTCAGTGTTCTACAATGGTACCTGCAAGGAGTATCCAGCTTTGGGACCTCCTCCAATGCCTTTGGTTTTTTTCCATGCAGGAGAAATCTAAGAGTTTCCAAAAGCAAATAGACCCAAACCTGGCTGAAGAACAATGTGAACTAGGGATCTCCTTAAGCCAACAAGAAGCCCCAATCTCTGTATATAAATAGTGTTTCCCAAGTCCCTCCTGGTGCCAAATAGATCACACACCCAGGCCACCAGACTATGAGCATCTCAAAGGATTTCACACCAACATCATTCCAGAGGTGCAATATTTCACTCCCACCAAATCATGTACACTCATCTCTCCCAAAAGAAGGCTTCATAAAAGTTATCCACCTTCTGTTGTAGGATTCAAAGCCGGATATACAGCAGGCCACCTACCTCTTTCAAATTGTAACTTTTTATATCTCTGCATTATTTCTGCTGCAACCATACACTCAATCTGAAAGGAAAAAAAAATAAGATTTCAGGTAACGATGGTGCTACTGACAGGGCTAGAACATAATACAATGTAAGGCCAAGCAGAAAACCACAGCATCCTGAAGCCAGACACAGCCAGACACAGCCAGACACAGCCAGACACAGCCAACCATACAGATGCAACAAAATCATGTGCTCCCTCACCGACTGTACCTCATTCTCCTGAAGGTGGCCCTGTTTAGGACAGGCAGCATCCGGGCAGCTAATTGCAGTTTCTAGCCCTTCTTTGATCAAGAGCTCAACATACTGTTTCAGGCACTGAAAGAAAGACAGAAAAGTGTATAAGCACCTTTACTTCTCAGCCATCAAAGACAAAGTGATTTGTTAAGCAAACAGCTAACTGTTAACCATAAAAGATACATTAACTATTGGACTTGCAAGATATGCCCACTGGGGCAATAGTGGTATGAATGCTACAGGAATAACCAAAAGTCTGTATTTACAGTCTGGTCATTAAGATAGAACTCATACCTGGTACTGTTCACTGCATCTAACTTGTGGCTGTCTAGGTTATAGGCCCTTCAGTAAACCTACTACCACTATTCTGCCAAATGAACATTGTATTAAACTGCTCCCTACATTCTTATCACCATACCCATAGAGTAGTGCATCTCTCAACCCTCATCAGAAAAGTTTCTTTCTTCAGTAGAGAGTGATTAATACAAGTCCTACTAGCCAATGTGCACAGAATAATGGGATAGCAATATTATATCCCCTGCTCACAAGGATCAGGGATCATTGGAGAAGAAGAGGCAGAAAGGTTGTAAGAGTCAAAAGGAGTTCATGTCTTCACAAAACGTGTTTTGTTTTGTTTTGTTTTTTTCCAGATGTGACAGGGCAACGGAAGAGAAGGAAGGAAAACTTGGCAAAAGAAAGAAAAATGGAGGGAGGAAGTAAGGAAGTAGGAGAGGAGGGCCAAGGCAAACTCCCAAAAAAGCGGTTCTCAAAGCTGCTTTCCAGAGACTTGACTTTATATACAAAGTACTTCCCGAAGCTCTAAGTCAGTGGCTCTCAACTCATGGGTTAGAACCCCTTTGGGGGTTGCATATTATGTATCCTGCATATTGGATATTTACATTATGATTCATACCAGTAGCAAAATTACATATACGAAGTAGTTTCATGGTTGGGAATCACCACAACATGAGGAACTGTATTAAAAGGTCACAGCACTAGGTGGGTTGAGAAGCACTGCTCTAAGCAGTGGCTTTTGTCCACTCGCCTCGGCTTTCTGTATCTTCCAGGGCTCTCTGATAATGACACTGGCTCTGCACATCACCCACTTACATCTCTCTGTGGATGAGAGAGGCTTTGGAGTTCTCAAACTCTTTGGAGTTTGAGGCACAAGATGGTGAAGTTGCCAGAAGCAAACTCATTGTCATCTATGGGAGGACCACCCGAGACAAGGTAGGGCAGGTAACCAGAAAAAGATAAGAACAGGAGTATCACCAAGTCTGTTAGGGTTACAGTGCCAACCCCACCCCAACTCAGACAGCATTGCCAACCTTCTATGAGGTGGCACTTGGCTTGCCAGTAAATGGCTATTCTGTGTGTGGCTGGCATGGGAGTGGCATGCTTGGTCTATGGTAACAACTGAGAGGGGAGTATGACCCCTGCAGTCTTAAGAGTCAAATATATTCAGTTAATCTTGGTCCCTGTACTGTTGCCATGGGGGCTCATCCTTGATGTGTTTGGCCCCTAGTTCTCTAGATGACAAAATCAAAATGCCTGCCTTGCTGGGCTTTTTAAAGACTGAATAAAATGAAGACTATCCCAACCCTTGGTACAAATCCTGTTATAGGAACTAAGTATGCAGAGGCTCTTGTCTCATTTGTCCGACTGTGTGATATGCTTTTACAGTCACAGGCATAAAAAGCTCAAACCCTTAGCAACGAGAACATTGCTTTACTGTCTATAATTAAATCTGTCTAATTGAGTCTCTGGGGGGGATCCTGGAATGTCTTAAACCAACTGAACTCAGAAAACTCGGACCACACTGGCTAAAGTCCAATATAAAGACACAGCCTCCTTCTCTCCAAAAGGGAAACACAACAATCAAACCAGGTGTGAGATGTATACCCTGAGGAAGTCTTACAACCACATTGTTCAAAGGCTTGCTTATAGCAACAAGCGGTGAGTCATGTCTGGGGGACCGCTCCCTCAGAGCAAGCTCAGCGGGCTGATGGACTGCATCTCTGAGCAGCACACACCATGGGCTTATGTCTTAGGAATATTGATTTGTTTACTACAAAGTGACCGCTCCTGCGTCCATCAAAACCAGCCACAGCCCTCTTCCAGATGTAAAGTGGGTCATGGCTCACAAGCCTTGTTTTCCAATCTAATAGCAAAAAGATGTCTTAAAATGAATACACACACACACAAATCAAACAATCGGAGAAACTTTTGTAACAATAAACAAACATCCCCCAAACAGGAACAGATGTAGTTTCTGATATATCTATCATCTTTCTTTAATCAAATGCCTTCTAAGTACCAGACTATTGCTAGTCATTTTGCCTCTGCAGCTCAACAAGCAGTACTGGAAACCAGAATCCCATGAGAGGTGTTATCACTAACATTTACCACAGTGAAACTGAGGGCCCACCACCTAAGGCCATTTTCTACATTTGTAATCACTAAGACCCCAGAGCATGTGTGCCTAACTCCAGGGTTGGCTCCATTTTTTTTTGTCAAATCCTTCTCTTTTTTCCTCAATTAGGAGCTCCTTAAACTGGGTCTGATGACTCAGGCCTGTAATCCCAGAACTTTGTGGGTGAGACAAAAAACATAATGAGTTCAAGGTCACTCTGGCTTCACAGTGAGTTCCTGTTACTAGATAGCTGGTCCATCCTGAACTAGAAAACAAGACCCTATCTCTGAAAGTCAACACACACACACACACACACACACACACACACACACACACAAGCACACGCTAACACTCACACAGTTAGGCACACCTACATTATACACATTCAGACACACACTGCACAAAACACTCAGATACACATACACACACACACTCAGGCAGGCACACATATATTACATATACACACTATACAAGCACACATACACACTGAGCCTAAACACTCAGATACTCACACAAACACACACACTCAGACACACCACATACACACACACACACACACACACACTCAGGCACACATACATTGCACACACATACACTGCACATAAACACTCAGACACACACGCACTCAGACACAGCACACACACACAGCCTCTCATAGCATAAGCAATAATTTTTGAAGCATCTCTGTTACCTTAAAATTTTTTCACAAAACAAAGACTACATGTACTAAACTGACAACATCTAAGACAAGACAGAGGCACACCATAGTTTTTACTGGCCATTGGCCACAAACCTAGAGACACTTGGTAAGAGCTAATATCAACTGAAAAACTGCCTCAATTAGATTGTCCCATGGCCATGTCTATGAGGAATTTTCTTAATTGCTAAGTGAAGGTGGAAGGCTCAGCCCACTGTGGATGTTGACATCCCTAGGCAGGTGAGCCTGAGATGAATAAGAAAGGTAGCACGAGCCGGGGAGCAAGCTAGTAAGCATCCTTCCTCCACAGTTTCTGCTTCAAATCCTTGCCCTATCAGAGTACCCTCAAAGATGGAGTATCACCTGAAAGATGAAACACATCCTGTCCTCTGTGGGTCATGATTTATCACCGAAACAGGAAACAAACAGAGATACTGGGGGCTCAGTGTCACCTGGGGTCAGAAAAAGGCTTGGGAGAGGAAAAAATGGCCCTAAGGACAAAGGAACTTCAGGAAAGGAGCATGGACTATGGAAAGCAGTGCAGAGCGGGAGAGGAGCCACAGAACGTTCCAGGCACTACACTTTCCACTGTGGCTTCCAAGTCTTTCAAAGATCTGGAGAGACAGATCTGCTGACTGGCCAGGACACTCCCACTCCACTGGAAGCTTCCTGCCAAGAAACAGTGGGCTGCAGAAACTGGCCTTAACCTCCAGTAAGTCAACTAGGAATGCTTTGTCTTCAAAAGCCTGCTTGGCTGCTGATCACACTAAGGACAATACCCAGACACTGTGGTTCACATGTACCCAGGTGGCCATGCTTTATAAAGACCACTCAGGGACAGATGCAGGCAAAAGAAGTAGGCTCTGAAAGTGGCATTTAGGGAGTCAGGGCTCTGAACCTATGAACCAGTCTTATAACAATGGGTACAACCTTCATCTGGGAACCTTGTGCCCTGGGTATTAGGTAAGCCTGGAAGACACGGGAAATGTCACTCTCCGGAGACATGCTGCTCCAGGTGACAGCTGGAAGTCAAGATTCTCCCAGCATTCCCAGAGCCAGCAGTAGTGGACCTCTTTCTTTCTCCTCCATCAGCGGGCAGGTTCTCTGAAGGTCAGAAGAGTTTAGCATTCTCTCTATTACCTGTGAGACAGTGCTGTCAGGAGGGAATCAGGGCTCTACAGTTGAGCCAGAACTCAACTGGCCTGCTGGGTCTCAGTAGACGACCTAGTGATCCGAGACAGCATCAGGCTGCTCACACACGCCTGCAGACAACTGAGTTTCAGACTCTGAGACTAGCACTCTACACAGCATAGCCCTCGGAAGACAGTTTCCTGAGAACCTTGGGCAGCCCTGAAAGCTTAGTCCAAACTGCCTGATACTTCTAGGCCTTGATGTCACTCACAGCATCCAACATAGAAAAGTCTCTGAAAAATTAATGAAATAAAAATAAAATCTAGACTTTTACATGTTTAAAAAAAAGAAGATGGAATCTTCTCCTGTTTATTAGTCTGTACAAAACAGGGATTCCGTGTCTCCAAAGTAAATGTGGCTGTGAAGCCCAGCCCTGCCGCTGGCCAAGTGCATATCACCACCAGCTGTGCTCCGGTACTAACCTGCTGCACCTTCCCAAGGCTTCTAAGAAGAGTTCTTTCATGCACAAGGGTACTTAAGCGTGTCTACTGCCAGTGTCTGGTTATTATGTGCATATTCCAGTTACTACTTGATCTGTGTTGATAACCTCCCTGTTGGAAGGCCCGGTATTACCTCCCAGCAAGGAGACAATTCTTAAATAGTGACCTTTATCTCCTACAATTCCTTACTTCCAACTTTACTTTTAAAAATGTTTTCATTATTAAAAAAATATTAAAACCAAAAACTCTACCTCCCAACCTTAGTAGTCTCCTAGTCCAATATAGAGTGGCCATCCTCATCATGAAATGAGCCACGTGGTATCTGAGGAGTACAGTGCCCAGTGTCCCTGTCCAGTGTCATTGCACGATTCACTCTCACACGAGGTACATGCATCTCTCTGTTGACCTAACAGGCTCTACACAGAAGCCATGACTTCTCTGATGCCTAGTGAAGAATGGGGCCTATAATTGCAGGTAACCAGAGAAAAGCAGTCTATGACACCCTTCCAGGCTGCACACAGAGGCTCAAGATTATGGATGCTCACTGAAAGGACCTTTAGGGTCCACAAAGAGCCTGCCGCTATGAGCATCCAATGAAGATACAGACTGAAGTTTAGTTGATACATACAGGTGCGGACCTCTCTCCTGTCTAGAGTTGAAGGTCAAGTTGACATAGATAGTTCCTTCACAGGAAAATATACTGCAACTTGAAGAAGGGGCTGACGTCAGAGCAGGCCTCTATGACCATGGGAACATAAGAAAGCCTGAGGAAAGTACAGGCTGAAGTGTGTGGTGAGTCTGAGCATGTCACAGAGTGACACACGATCACATGCAATTTCTCAGACTGGTAACACTTGAGGCCTAAACTCCGACAGGGATACTCTGGGAGACATGAATTTTCTAGATTATCAAAGATCAATCCATCAAATAGCAACGCCAGGAGTTTTATGTTCATTACATCATGATGGCAGTGGGCTGGGAGCCTCGTGCGCACACTAAATGGGGAGTCTTCTCATCCCAGGTTCAGGGTGGACCTATTTGCAATATGTTATAGACAGGCCTCTTGGGAGAACACAGGGCCAGTTTGGGGATAAACTAGTCAAAACAAGAAGAGGGAAGGTATCCTCCTTCAATTCTGGCCTCCTCAGGTCAGAAGATACCTGGCCTTGTGGACAGTAGGATGGAACTGTATTTGGCCCATGGCGGATGAAAACATGCCTACAGAGCAGCCCCCAGTTCCTAGCTATATTTATTTTTAGAAAAGTGATATGGGGTAACAAATTCTTAGAGACCATCATGAGATATGAGTAGAGATTGCTCTCCTTCCTGGGACATGCCACTCAGTTCTGCATAACAGGGCAATTGTCTACCACAGAGAATGTCATTGGACAGGCTGGTAGCAAGCATGGAAGAGGGGCTGAGAAGCTCCAGGGCACAGGAGATCTGTGGAGAAATCACTGGGTGACATCTAGGTCCCAGAGGTGTACATGAGGTCTGGGAGGTAAAAGTAAAGCCTGCACAGCCAGGTACAGACCAGCAAGGGCTAGAAGGTTTGCCTCAGAGGAGCCCAGTTCTCAGTAGAAGCTATGATGAACAGCAGACATGAGAGCTGCAAGGACTGCCTCTCCTTGTCTTCTGATATGTAAAGAGAAGGCACAGTGATATCCGGGTCCTGGTGACAAGTAGCTGTCACTATATAGCGCTTAATCAGTAGCATGGCCTGTGACATTCTGCTGTCAGAACATGGACTGTCACTTCTTGTTGCACAAAGAACCTCACCTTCAAGCTTGTGGCATTTGTCATATTATATATTAGGGCACACACATCCCAGCTTGGAAGACGGTACCCAAAGCACTCGAAAGCTATGACTATGAGGAGGAGCTGGGAGCATTAAGGATGCTCAGGAAACTGTCCTACTTTAGCCAAAAGTATGGGCTATGCTCTGCAGAACAGAGGTTGTCAAGACAAAGAATGGGCTTCAGGAGCACACAGCACAGGATGGCCCTGGGACAGCATTAACAGATGTGTGTGTGTGTGTGTGTGTGTGTGTGTGTGTGTGTGTGTGTGTGTGAATTCACTTTTGCCATTTCAGTTCATCAGCATCCCTTATGTAAAAATAAGGTTGATAATGATGACAGAGGGCACAGATTTGGAAACAGTAACAACTTGACCATTATAATAACAACAGCCCATTACAACATTCCCATCTGTTGGTCCTTTATACCAGATAAAGAAATCTGTCCATGTCACAGGCTTTTAGAAGCAGAACAGACACACTAAACCTTTAGCATGCCCTGCCGTAGGGTTCTATCACTATGATAAAACATTGTGACCCAAAGGAACTTTGTGGAGGAAGGGGCTTATTTCAGCGGATAACACTCAGGTCACACTCCATCTCGGAGAGAAGTCAAGGAAGAAACCTGCATGCAGGACCTAGAGCTGAGGCTATGGAGAAGTACTGCTGACTGGCTTGCTCTTCATGGATTGCTCAGCCTACACTCTTATGCCATCCAAGACCAAGGACCCCGGGGGATTGCACACTATCCTTCATAGGCTGGGACCTCTCACATCAACCATTAACCAAGACGAAGCCCCATAGGCCTGCTTACAGGCTAATCTGATGGAGGCATTTCTCAGTTAAGATTCCCTCTTCCCGGGTATGTCTAGGTTTATGTCAAAACCTATGTTTATGTGAAAACCTTGGTTTACATTATGACAAAAACCAAGCAGCACACAGCCCAAACTATCAATGCATCATATCCCCAATCCCTTGTATCAAGTATTGATGAGGTAGTTTTACAAGAACCCTAACGTTTGAGGTAGATGTGGAAACTCTCCACCCGTGGCATGCAAATTGTGTTAGAAAAGAGAGAAGTCCTCTCATGTCAGGAAACTTTTCTGAGCACAGAACACAAAAGCCTGCTCTGCAGCCCCTTAACAAAGAAACGCACTCCCTGCACCTCAGCTCACCCCACCTAGCCTTTCTCCACCTGGTGGACCAATACCAGGAAACTCACCTGTTCCTGTTCTGCTCATTGGTCCCCTCATCTGTGTACCTCTCTGATCCTAGAAAAGGGGCCCGACCGCTGGACAGGAGGATGTAGGGTGAGGGGAACCAGCTGACTCTTGGACCCTAATTCCATTGGGCAGAACAATCTGATTCTGGCTGTTCACACGCCTAGATTTCCCTGTGATGTGTCCATGTACCAAGGTACCTAATCCCAAGAACATTTTTGGAAACTATTTGCTAGAATTTTCTCTGACCAGGGCCAGCTGACTCCACATAGTTAAAACAGATTTTGTTTCTACAAACCATGCCAAGCCTACAAGCAATTAGGGACACAACCCTGCTGGACCTGCAGACTACTCACAACAGCAGATCTGGATCAATAAACAGAACCACAGTGTCTGGCGAAGACAAAAATTCCTTTTAAACACCAGATGACGGAGGAGTTGAGAAGCTTCAGGTATGGATACAAAAGAAACCACAGGAGTGGGAGAAGCCTAGTCATGGAGATGCTTTGTGGCTGCAGAGAGAGGAGGCATGTACAAAGGCTGTGTTTTGAAGTCTTTAGCATGGAGAGTATTTAATCTCCAAAATCACAGAAATGTTCTGACTCTCTGTCTCCATGGTTCTCCCTATCTGCTTGGTCTTAAGGTTTAAAGAGACTAGCTCAGAGATCTAAGACAGGTTCCAGTCCCCTGGCCGACCCAATCCATGGACCTATTTTAACTAACCCAGGAGTCAGATCCTACTGGAATGGGTCTTTCTTGGGAATTTTACTTTTGATCTAGAGTTACTGGTGACACCCCTCCTCCTCTTTTACTGTTACGAAGAAATGACTACTAAAGTCACCCATCTGTTAGAGACCCTTTGGGATGAAAGAAAAAGTGCCTAGTCCTGGTATAAGCCATAGATATGAGTATCTGGCACATAGCACAGAGACTTGGGTTGAGAATGGCAAAGCTGGTAATATATCTTGGTGATCAGAGATAACCAGGTTCCTAATGTGGAGACCACAGACGGTAAGGAGTCAAACTTACCCCCCCCCCCCCACCTCTGGGAACTCCTGAAGCGATTCTCAGTTCTCCCACTACAGCGAGCCACGGGTCAGTCTAAGCCACAGAATCGAGAACCTTTCGGGACAACATCTTCCATCTCTGGATCAAACGTTACTACTTCCCATGCAGCTGTCTTCCAATATGACACAGTTGTATCACTTTCCTGTCTGTCCACTCAATAGGCCTAGTTGTTCTGTGGCTTGTCCATGCTGGTGTGACCCCAGTGACCCCAGCAGAAAAGGCCATGTGCAGCTGGCTTGGCACCTTAGCACTGCTTAGCCTTCTCTACCAACCTATAGGTGTCCCTATTGCTTCAACCCCAGAGCTGTACTTCTGGCCTGGCTTCTCTGAGAAAGTGGTGGCTGCATCTTACATTCCTTCCAGCCCCTGGCACGAGTTAGGATTGTTTATTTGTTTTACAGGAATTCTCTAGAAACACGGAAACAAAAACAACAATGGAAAGAAAGGTTTGGCACGAAGGCAGGAAGCCAAGTATTTCAGGAGGAAGAGCATGCTGTGGCTATGCCGGCTCCAGGTGATTGTAGAGAAGCAGGTGTGCCCAAAGGCACTCAGAGTAGATGGGTGTTAGGGGACTGGCAGGGACAGTAGAAATGTCCCTTCAGGCAATAGGGAAGCACTGTGCAGAAAGTTTGGTTTTTTTTTTCCACAACTTGACAAGCTCTAGTCCTAGCCAGTGTGCTTGCTAAGATCTGAGCCCTGCTCAGTGCATTAATCAGATAGAGAGAGTCAGTCCATCTTCTAGTCTGCAGCCTCCCCTGTCCTCCCCTTCCTCCTGAAAACATCAAAAGCAATTTCCTCTCTAGCAGGTTGATGTTAGTTTTTCCTGGGGCTTTAATGAGGCACCTGGCTTTGAATGTGAGCTCCGGGAGTAAGATCAAATCAAGTTGGTTCATGTCCTGAGCCTTTATTGATTAGCTATTATGAGTCCTGCACTAAGCTACGGATTGAGGGGATATGTCATGAACCAGAGGAGAGTAGGCCTAGGACCAGCTGGGAACAAGGTGCTGTGGGCTTAAGGCTCAGGCTCCTAGATCTGAAGGCCTAAATGAAACAGGGTGCAGGCCCTGGACAGGAGAGTGAAGACACTCGGGGCAGGGAGGTAGGAAAGACTTCCAGCCAAGTCCTCATCATAACTCCCATACCATGCAGTCAGGATGCCTTTCAAATTCAGAAGTGATGTTTTTGATTTTGTTTTTTTTTTTTTTTTCAAAGAATATTCTAAAGAGAGCTCTCTCTCCACTTCTGTACCTATAAAAGTAACTGTAGTGTTTTATTTTGTCATTCAGTCTTACTGGTATATAACTAACAAACGTGTGTGTTTAAGCCACCTGAGGTGACGCTTCCACACATGTGTGTATTTGTGTGTATGCAGTGTGTGCATTCACATGTGTGAATATGGGCTTGTGCAGAGGACAACCTCAGATGTAGATCCACCCCTTCCACCGTGCTTCAGACAGGACGCCTTCACTGTTTTCCTAGGTATGAGCCAGGTTAGGTGGCCCATGAGTTTCTAGGGCCCCTCCTGTCTCCACCTCTCAGCGCCCTGTAGGAACACTTAGATGGCACAGGTTCATGTTATGACTTTGGCTTTGTGTGGATTCTGATAATCTGAACTCAGGAATTTACACTTGCAAGCCAAGGACCTGTTCATACTGAGCCAGCTCCTGGGACCTGATGGCAAATGTTCTGAAGTAATCAATTAAGCACGTATCGGGTCCTTTTGACTTTGGGTTTACTGCTGTAGCTGCTCCTATTTGCTTTGCTTCCATTCCGGAGAGAACAACGAAGCTGAGACGGTGCACCTATACCCTCAGTGCAGCGCGCTAACCCATCCATCACATTATAAATCAAGTCACATCACACAAGTGCAGACACACCCTCAGATCAACACTGCCTTCTCCTACCTGCTCCATCTCTGCTTCCTTCAGTGCCTGGGGGTTGGGGGAAATCGGAAAAACCGAGTAAACATTATTTTTCCAGTTTTTAAAGCACTCCTTTCTTCTGTTAATTTTTGTTGTTCTTTTCTTTGATGATGGATAAAATCCTTAGTTTCAGACTAGAGGGCTGGCTCAGCAGCCAAGAGCACTTGCTGTTCTTCCCAGAACCTACATCACTGGCTTAAATTGCCCATAACTCCAGCATCGGAGGATTTGATGCACACACACACACACACTCACAAAGAAAGAGAAAAACAGCAGAAACACATACATAGAAAGAAACAAAACATAAAAGAAAAAAAAAGAGAAATCCATGTGTGAATGAGACCCAAACCCAAGCATCTTGAGTTAGGAATCTCTACATTCATACTGATAACAGATCACTTGGCCTCAAGAAAGTCTGGCTGCGGTGTAAGCAAATTGGACCTCAAGCTGTAGGCACAGTCATTCAGCCTCCAGCAGGGAGAAGTGACACTAATGGCTACATATCCTAGCTACTCACGGTCCTCCGCTTAGCCCTGTCACAATGTCAAGTGTGGACTCATCATTAAATGAAAATGAGGTGTGGGAAAGCCTCCTGTCTGGCAAGAAGAATGTGTGCTGTGTCGGGCATTTACACTGTCCCAGCAGATACTACTACAATCCCGCTTAAGTGATAGCTTGTGTCTCACAGGCAACTGTCAAGTGAAACTTCTACTCCAGCCACCTGCCTGACTTACAGAAGCATCCTTCCCATACGTGTGGGAGTCTGAATAGACGTTTAGGCTCCCACAGTGTTAAGCCCCAAGGTGGTGGCTTGGTGCATATGGGTTTGAGCCGAGAGACCCACCAGGGTACAGAACATGCACTGGCACTGGGCGATGGTCGTCATCTGCTCCGCTGGGTACTCCCCGAGGCACAGCTTGCAGGACACCAGTGGGTCGAGGGCCAGGTCCCAGGTGGGCCGGTACCTTGCTGTGGTCATCGCAGAACAGTCTGAAATGAGAGACGTGCACACTCAGATCTCCCTCCTGGGGCTTCCATAGAAACATGGAGAGAATTCCATCTCCTGGGTATAGTGGGATGGGGTTGAGGAGGGGATAGCAAGTGATTGTGGATGGAGACAACCTCAAAAGAGGTTTATCCAGGGATCCTTGCCTCAGGTCTGAGGGTGGCGATTTTACATTCTGGTGTTAATCCTCAAGACTGAAACGGACCACACCCGCCCATCCTTTAACCCTTCTGAGATGCAATAGACAGTAATGTGTTGGTGACGTTTAGCAAGCATGGAAGGTTGGCTAAGATACTTCTTGCTTTTGACTTTTCTCCAGTTTATAGTGGAGAAACAACTGAGGGAAAGGAGCTAATGAAGCCTATATCTTAGGCTCTTCTTATTCTCACAAGATAAGCAGCTTTCCCAGTGGACTACCAGAAATACCTTCACCCCTGTATGCTTCTTAAGCAACCCCACTTTCAAGAATGTTCAGTTCTGGACAGTGAGGGTCTTTGACAGTCAGGTTCACTTAAGGAAATCAAATGTACACAACAGTCCTTCAGTGATGCTCACTCCCAACCCCCTAGGACATTCTTTGCCACATTCCAAGAGGCCTTTGACTGATTCTCCTGATCATCTGTGCTTGCCTGCTGCACACCAGCTATGCTGTATTTACTCATGCTGGCTGTTTGACCATCCATGATGAGTGACACGGCCAAGAGGAGAGGGAAGAAGTAGACGGCCAAGCTCCCAGGTCAACACGCCTCTAAGGATCCTCCCAGACATCAGCTTCTGTTTACATAAGCAAATCCTTGCATCTGAGGATCTTAAGTCTCACTTTGAGCCCCTGCCATTTGATTTTAAACATCATGTACTTACCTGGTACCTAGTATACTTCAAGGTGTGCTTTGTGATTCTAGTAGCCTGCATCCCAAAGCCATACTTGCCAAACATTGGACTAAATAGCACTCAGTTAGAAATCCAGATAAACTCTCTAGCCATCTGAATACTCACCAGTTCTCCCTCCCCTCATCTTAAGATGAACACAGGCACACAGGCGTGGTCTGCATTGTTCTTCATCTAAATCTCATTCTGAATGAAGCCGACAAGAGTACCTGGATCCCCCAAGTGAGAGCAGATAGCAAAGGTCTGTATCCTCTAACCTCTTCCTTACAGCACAGGATTGTACTCATAATGACATAGACACATACAGGAGGTAAATGAAGAGGAATCTGACACCACTATCAGCAACCACCAGCTCCAGCATCCAGAAAGACTCAAAGATGTCTGAGCAGTGGTCTCTTGAACACCCTCAAAGGCACAGCCAGAGAAGTATCTATGCGGTGACCCCAAGTCCTGCCCAGTTACAAAGAAGGATGGGATGAGGAGGGATCATGCAGATGGCCTCCTCCTTCCCCTATGATGATGACTCATGCCAACAGGGCTTTATCACTCACTCTAAGTCTGTAGTTCTCAACCTTCCTAACAGTGCAACCCTTTAATATAGTTACTTATGCTGTGATCTCCAGCCACAAAATTATTTCATTGCTACTTCATAACTATAGTTTTGCTGTTGTTATGAATCATAATGTAAAATAAATGATACGTAGTGCATCTGATATGTGACCCCCAAAGGGGTCATCATATAGGTTGAGCACTACTGATCTAAGAGAAGAATTCCACGATGCCACCATATTCTGCAGTTAGCCTTAGATCCACAGTCTAAACACTTTCCCCCTTTCCTCACATTCTGTCAGCCAAGGCCCACTGGTACCTGTGCACAAGCATTCAATGAAGACAAACTGCTAGTTGAATTCCATACCCCATGCCTCTTCAAAAGAAGCCAGCACAAACTGCACACATATAAGACAGATAGGACACAGTGACCAGTGGTATGGGAACACTAAAAAAAAAAAGTAGAGATTTAGACACACGTGAGACCTGACCCCAGGAGCAGAGCTCAAGGAGACAAGGGTGTGGCTACAGTACTCTGGAATCATTCAAGAATAAGGGCTACCAGCCTGCATTCAGGACAGGGAGTGGGTGGTGAGGAAGGACCAGCAGCTTCCTAGGGTAGTTAATGGCTGCCATTAACTTATTCTGCACCAAGTATATTCTCTACTATTATAGAGGACTCGGAATGGATAAACTGACTTTAGATAGATGAAGTAGAGCCTTTAAAATAATTTAAACGTGTGCCCTAATGTTGTCAATGCTGACAGGCTCCTGAGCATTCTGGGGTGCAAGGGGACACTAGTATTCTTCTACCCTGTACAGTCTTTACACATGTGGAATTGCAGAGTGACAAGAGGGATAATGCCAGCTTGGTAAGCAAGAGTCATTAACACATGTCAGGTGAAACAACTTGCTAGTGTGTGCTCATATAGGGCATATCCATGTAACTCCAAATTTATTATTATTTAAATGTCAATGAACCCCAACATGGGGACCTCAAATTAAGCTCCTAAGAACAAGATCATGGTTTGTTGTTTGGTTGGTTGGTTTATAGTTCTATGCATCTTTTTCTGTTTAAATCTCTAATTTTAAAAATATATATATATACATTACACTCTACAAAGTGACTATATTTTGGTTAAGAATGGTTACTAGTCCTACAGGGTTCACAAGCCTTAAAGACATTCAGTCAAGCCAAGGGCTGATAAGGCTTCATACTCAAGATTGGAAATGTCCCCAGGGAGCAGCCTCTGCTAAGTGATTTCTTGATCCTGAAAGGTAGAATATGGGGAACAGTTGTTGCTGGCAATGTCATACAGACACAGGGTCGATATCTTGCAGGGCACGGTGTCAGGGATAGGAGGAAGGGAACAAATGGGCCTGGTTTCAATAATCTGCCACATAGTTAGGCAATGTTGGAAGGGCAAGGGAACCTTCAACTGTTTCTCTCTGTAAAATCCATGGATAGTGTCACTGCGCATGTTGAATTGCAGAAGTTTAAGGCAGATGATGCCAGCTTGGTAAGCAAGAGCCATTAAAACCTTTCAGGTGAGAGAACTTGCTAAACAACCCCATGAAGGCTGCAAGGAGAAGAAAAGACATCTGCAGAGCAGAGACAGGCCCAAAGCAACTTCCAGAACATTCAGTACAACAGCGGGGACTTTTGTAAGACGCAAACACCAAAACCTTGTTTGGTTATGAGCTGTTCAAGATGACCAAAGATGAGACAGCAGCCTATAGTGGGTTACACAGCGCAGAAAAGTCGGGCCTAACTGAATCCCTACAGTCCTGAGTCCTCAAACACTCTCCATAAGCTCTGGCCTGTGCAAGAGCAATTTCCTGCTTCCTCAACAACCTCTGTCTCGGGCCATTGCTCTGTCCCATCTTACTCATTCCCAAGGCTTGTCTCCCCCCAACTTCAGCACCCCACTCCCGTTCCTGTTTACAGTCTCTCTTGGAGCAGCTGGGAGGATTTGACCTGTATGGCTTCCTTTCTCCCCTTCAATGCTTTCCGTTTGACCCGCTAGACAATGAGTCAGCCCCTGCTCTTACCTCTGTCCCCACTCTGCACCTGCCCCATCACTACAAGCAACTTCAAAAGCAGGACAGATTCCCACTTCATTTGACACTTCTTGTATTCTGTTTCTTATGAAGTACATGGTGTTTTAACTATGGCCAAAACTATGCTTCCAATAGTGACAACAACAACAGGACATGTAAGAAAAATGTCTATATTGTGTGAGAGTCCACCAGGGCCTTCACACACACACACACACACACACACACACACACACACATGATGGCCTAAATATGGTTCTGCAAGCACTGCACAGCTGCAGACTTACAATAGGGATTTGCTAAGGGACTCACAATGCACCATTAAAAAAAAGTCTTTGTTTTTCTAATGTGAATGTCAAGTCCTGGGAAACAGCAAACTATTTACAGAGCGTCTGGTCAACTATAATCATGATTCAAGCAATTCAAAATGTTTGTGGGGCAAGATATTTATTAAGCCCAACTGAAGATACACAGGGGGCTATGTACTGGTAAAAGAAGATTGAACTCCAGGACAAGAAAGAGTTGAAGGAGAGAAAATGTCTAACCATTGAAGACATTTGGCACGTTAATAGGGTTATCTGCCAGGATCATCTCATCTCAACACCCTCCCCCCCAAAACATCTTCAACACAAAGCTAGGGAAGGGAAGGAAAAGGACATCATTATCTTCCCTTAACTCATGACCTTCTATAACAAGCCCCTGATCTCAAGAGTCCTACCTGTTTCTTCCCAATCAAGCTCCTTTGCCATCCTCCTTTCTTCTCTAAACTCTAGTTTCCTGTGCTCAGCCTCTGTGTCCAGTGATCTATGGAATCTCTCTGAAACCTCAAAGTTGTTGGCTATCTCCTCTTTTCTTTCTCAGCTGTGTGGCCCATCACTTCCTCTTACTCTCAGGAACTGCAGCAGCAGCAGCAGTAGCAGCAGCAGCAGCAGCAGCAGCAGCAGCAGCAGCAGCACAGTCCTGGAGAAGGTGTTAGATCAATCTGATATGATCTACAATCCTTAATAGACACGTTCTGGGCAGCCTGTGAGTGATTATCTAATTTAGGTTAATAGGGTAGGATGATCCTAACTGTGGGCAGCACCACCCAATGAACTCTGGTTCTGGACTGGATATATAGGACAGAGTGTCAGCATCCACCCTGTTTCCCAACTGTGGATGCAATGTGACTCAGGTTCCGTTGCCATGCCTTCACCACCATCAAAGGTTGCATCCTCAAACTGTGAGCCAAAAGACACTCTTTCTTCCTTAAGTGGCTTTTGTTAAAACAAGACAGGTAACAAATATAACCTGTTAGTTTGCAATTTCCAACCCAAACCTACTAAACCAGAAACACAGGAATGCATCCACAGAAGGCAGCTGTGTTGTCAGGGGCTTTTCAGGAGACAGGGATTCACCACAGTGCCTTCACACTAATTAGCATCCTTTCATGCTGGAGTCCCCACTCATATCCACATGATTCAAGGTCTTCAAAGGTTCAAGATTCCAGGCACTGAGCTAAATTATGCAGAGGAATTTTCAACCATTCTTTACTATAACTTTTTTTTCCCAAATGTGGAATTTGAAGTCTGTGATACCTGTCAGTTTTTTCTCCTTACCTTCAAGTGAGATTACGCAATGGTCAGTGTTGTGATCCATCCTTCTAGACATCCGTGGGCAGGTAGTCCATAATTATTATAATCAAAGATAGAAGAGACAATGGGAGCTGCGGAGATGGCTCAGTGGGTAAGAGCACTTGCGTGAGAACCTGGGAATGAAGTCCCCAACATCTATGTAAAAGTCTGTGTTCACCTGTAACCCCAGCATTGATGCTGGGGGACACTGGGGCCTACAGCCAGCCTCTGTTAGAAAAGCAGAAACTAAAACAGCTACAACAATTCTAACGTGTGAAAGAAGCCAGCTTGCAGAGCAGAAGCCCTTCCTTCCAGTGGCATCTTCTAAAGAACAGAGCATGCAGGACCTACTAAGGGTGGGGGAGGAGTACAAAAGACAATATACTGCCACCAGGCTGGATACTTAGGGGCTACTTCTCTTTGCTCACTAGGAAAACCCATTCTTAGGGGTGCTTTTTTCTTTCTTTATACTTCGGTTTCTAGACAGTTTCTCGGTGTAGCCCTGGCTGTCCTGGAACTAGCTCTGTAGACCAGGCTGGTCTGGAGCTCAGAGATCCACCCTTCTGCATCCCAAAAGCTGGGATTAAAGGTGTGTGCCACCACCACCTGACTGTTTTTTTTTTTTTCCCCTTAATAAGCTGTTTCTTTTCCATGCTTAACATAAATAACAATACTTTCTTTCAGTTTCTTTTCCCAGAATCTTCTCTTAAAGTTTAATAACATTGTCCTTTGCCTCCTCTTGAGTCCATTTCTAATTTATCTTATTAATGAGACTAAGAACCCCAGAAGGGAACCTCAGCTTCCCTGGTAACCAGCCTGGTCATAAAATGAGGAACTCTGGCTTCAGTGAGAGACAAGGGAATGGGATGGGGAATGACAGATCAGGATACCCCATGGTCCCATGTGGCCTTTGCGTGTGAGCCCATGAGCCGGTGGCTACTCAAAACACCTGTTAATCCCTGTCAGTCATCACTTGTTTCTCTGCACTGACTTCAGGGCACCCCTGTGGATAGGAGGCGTAAGCTAATTGAGGCAAAGACTAGAACTCCTGGGATAATAGAATAGCACCTGAGATTTAAGTAGGAACTCATGCTCAGCATACTATAGATGAAGATGGAAAGTCCTGCTAGGCATGGTGCTGGTACACACACTGGTTAGTATGTGTGCATATGCATCTTCCTTGCACATCAGCTAAGAGGACGCAGAAGGCATGGACTCTGACTCTACATAGAATGCATGCCATGCCCAGATCATTAGTCCAATAAAGTGCTCCAATTTAAGGAACTGGCATGCACAAGACAAATGGCTGATTCTAGCAGGATCAAAGAGGATTCTTGTGGAGCACTGAAAACCCCACAGTGCCAAAGAGCAAGGACATGTTCAAAGCAATCCACTCTCATTGGCAATGTGCAAAGATACCTACAAGTTGAGAGATTGTGCCAAGAGCTGAATGCTCTGAGCAGGGTATGAACTGTGACCCCAAATACAAAAGTAATGCCCTTGCGCCCATCAAGAAACAAAAGAGACTAAAGAGTTAAGTAACTGATTGGAACTTGACACAAATTTCAAACTAGGCATAATAGCTTGCACCAGCAATGCCAGCATTCTGGAAGTAGAGTCAGGAGGGCAGTGACTTCCAGACCAGGCTTGGCTACACAGGAAAACTCTGTCTCAAAATAAAAATAAATAAAAAAGAGAAAAGACACGTATCTTGTGTGAGAAAGTTCTGCTGGCCTCTGTAGCTTCTTCCCCCGGGGAGAGGGAGCCCAACTCAGACTCTAGGGTGGGCTGCACACAGGGTCTGTCTGTCCAGGTGCAGAGAGGAGGGTGCCAGGGTGATGTCACACTGTCTCTGGTGGAGGCACACTGTGGGTGTCACAGTAGCCAGGCCGGGTGACAGTGTGCACCCCTGACTAGGCTGGGTGAGATTGACACTTCAGACTGTCTGTGGTCCACTCCTTAAACCTGCACACCCAGCCTTATGGTGAGAAGAACATCAGGCAAATAGTGATTCAGGAATGTTCTAAAGAATGCTGGACAATGATCCTCAAGATTGGCAGGATTGTAATTTTCTTGAAATCATCCAAATATGTATGACACTGATCTTGGAAGGTAAGGTGGAATTCTGGGTAAAAATAAAGGAAGTCTGATCAAAGTAAAGGTTTTAGTGAGGAATGCATAAGCTTGTTGACCATGATAATGACCCAGTACGTCACCAGAGGAGCTCTGTGTATGCTTGTACATGTTCGTGTGTGTGTGTGTGTGTGTGTGTGTGTGTGTGTGTGTGTGTGTGTGTGTGTTGAGGCATTCTCTGGTCTACCTGTGACTTTTCCGACCTTTAAATCCAAACCTACAAATCCCAACCTAAGTCTAACAAGTGAATTTTATTTTTAAAAGCCTCCTCACACCCCTCAGAAATGTAGGCTCAAAAGAAAAGGATGACATTTTAAGCTAAGGTTTTCCCAAGATGCTACTAAAATCTAAAAAACACCTAGAGTAAAGAAAGTTTACAGGCATCCCAGTGAATTCATAGTGACCTCATTCATTAAGGGTTTGACATGCTAATGAATAATGTATGATGAATCTAAGAAGGTCCTATGTTGGGGATCAACTGGATCATGCATTCCCTTCTGTAGGAAGGCAATTCAGCAATATGGCTTTGCACCATAAAGCCCATTCCTACATTAAAATGTTGCAGTGGGAGGACCAGGCAGACAGAGGAGCAAAGGACCAAAGAGGGAGCCTGCTACTTGCTTATCTTGTTCTGTGGCTTGGGGCTGGACAGAGACCATTCACTCAAAGGCCAGCAGGTACCAGGGAGTTTCACTGAAGCTCTAGGGGTTTGCACCTTTAGTACACATCTGTCCAGGTAAGGCCAGTCCTTAGGAACTCAAAGACAGGAACAGCAGTCATGACTGAACACTGAGATGGGTGGGAGGCTAGATGGGATATAGACTGATACACAGCCATAGAACCATAGGCAGGATGGCTTCACAGCTTTTCACAGCACACACCCCATACTTCCCTTCCACTTGAGTGCTCAGATATCCACAATGACATCATCAGCACCACAGAAGGTAATGTCCACATTATTCCAGAGCTCTTGTTGCCCACAGGTGAAAACAATAAAAAAAACAACCAAAAACAAAGTCACAGACACACATAGGAGAAATTCTGCTGAAACTGTCTTTGGGGAAAATGTTCAACATCAGCCTGAGGCTCCAACAGACCATCCTGAAGAAGTTTCAGAGTGGCTAATCTTGACTTCAGATCCATAGATTGAGAAACTCACAGATTAGGAAAACACACCTCTGAGTGCATCTATGAGGGTGATTTCAGGGCAGATTAAACTATGGAGATTCTGATCCACTTGTATATTCAAAATGTAAACAGACCAATTGGAGCTGGTGGCACGTGGCTTGAAAGAGTGGATCACTATAGCTTGTCCCCAAACAATGAAAATTGTTTAGATAAACCTCAGAATACACAATTTTAAAAGAACAATAATAAATCTCATCAAAGAATTCAAGGAGGTTAAAGACACAAACTCAATAAAATTAAGGAAATATAACATCTACGTTCTCTTCAACCCCACCACACCCCCGGCAAAATCCACAAAGCAAAAAAATAAATGTGACAAAGACATCTTGAGAATGAAATTCAGTAAGAAGAAGGAAACATTGAATATATAAAATAAGAGAGAGAGAGAGAGAGAGAGAGAGAGAGAGAGAGAGAGAGAGAGAGAAGTGGGGGCATACATGAGGGAGAAGAATCCTCAGTCAATGGCATAGATCAGATCTTCAAAAAGATCACAGAAGAAAACTTCCCTGGATGAAGGGAAGACACAGACAGCCATATAGATACAAAAAGGACACAGAACACCAAACAGACAACACCAAAGAAGAAAATTACCATCATATATGACTTAAAACACTTTATATACAGGATGGAAGAAAGCATATTTGTCTTAGTCAGAGTTGTTATTGCTATGATGAAACACCATGACCAAACACAACTTGGTGAGTAAATGATTTATTTGGCTTATACTTCCCCAGCACCTTTCATCATCAAAGAAAGTCAGGACAGAAATTCAAGCAGGACAGGAACTTGGAAGCAGGAGCTGGTGCAGAGGCCATGGAAAAGTGCTACAAACTGGCTTGTTCCCCCTGGCTTGCTCAGCCTACTTTCTTATAGAACCAGGACCACCGGCCCAGGGATAGCACCACCCACAATGGGCTGGGCTCTCCCCTATCAATAACTAATTAAGAAAAATGTTCTACAGGTTTGCTTGTAGTGTGGTCTTATGAAGGCATGTTTAATTGAGGCTCCCTTTTCACTAATGACTCTAGCTTGTGTCAAATTGACATAAACTAGTGAGTACAGTATTGAAAGCTAGAAGAGAAAAAAAAAATACAAGTACCCTATAAAGAAAAATCCATCATGGTAACAGGTGATTTCTTAATAAAGCCAAAAGATGCCTTCCAAGTCCTAAAATACTATGACACCGAGCCTAGACTAATATACCCAGCAAAACTATCTACTAAATAATTGAAGGAAAGAGAAATACCACCACATGAACAGCCTAAAAAACTTATACTCAACAAACCAAACCTAAGGAAAATACAGGAGGCCATAATAATTAGAGAGGGGAGAGGGAGAGAAATACAGAAGGGAGGAATGTAAAATACCAGTAGAATGTCTGAAAATGTCATAAAAAATCATAACAGTCCACTGTTTACCTAAAAAAAAAACTATAACACATGTAAGTGTGTATATAAATATTTACACATAGTTTAAATGAAAATTACTGATCTTTGATGATTATGTTCCCTCCAAGAGCACAAATCATTTAACCACCAACACCAGGCATGAGAAGCCTTCTTGAGTTGTTGGTAAGGGTGGCCCAAGAGACTTCCAAAACATTAGACTATTGCTGCTGCCCTTGGTTGACCCCAGAAGTAGAAGGCAAGTTTCTATTACTGAAGCTACCATGCACTTCAGACACAGCAGCCAGAAATCCCTCCTTCCTAAGGACTAGCTTTCATGGTACCAGGAGGTACCACACAAGCTTCCACAGAAGAGAAACAATCAATAATCTTCTTGGCTATGACATCTATGAATCAGAACAACAACCACCGCAGATGGTACAATAACCCTAAGGGTCCAGTAGTGATACACATACCTCTGCAGTAATCAACAACTCTCTAATTGGATATAAGATTCAGTTGACATGAGGAAAATCTCATCTGACACAGGAAGCCTAGCCAACTTCCCAGGGCTAATAAAGTCATGGATCTAGGCAGAGAGCCTACAACCACTACTTTACTAAAGCAACATATTCCCCAATGTATATATACTCTAAACATGTATCTCTATATAGACAGATAAGTGTAGTCCTCATGACTCATCAATGAAACTTCTCTTTGTAACAGATGGAGACCATTACAAAATAAAATAAAATAAAATAAAATGACAGACAGTCAAAATTCAGAGTTGTAGAGCCCAGTCCCAACAGATACATCTATAAATCAACTCCTGAACTTAAGGTTCAGAGACCATTGCAGAAGAGAGAGTGAAGACTGTAAAAACCAGAGATCAGAGTTCAGAGAGTTTGCTGTGAGACAATGTTTCATAGTACTATTGGAACCTATACCCAAAAATTCTCACCCACACGACTTCTTAAATATGAGCTCAGCAAGGACAACAATGGGTGTGTCAAAGTTCACAGGGAAAAGCCCATAATGCCTCAACCCTACCCAGAGAACTACAGTCAATTGTAACTAAGGGATTCTGAGAACAGGAGAAACTGTTCCCCAGGAAAGAACCTACTGATTGCCTGCCTGATACCAAATGGTCAGCCCTGAAAACATACGTAAAAATAACATTAAACAGACTGAGCAGGTTATGCTTAGGAAGATGTATACATATAACACACACATGTAACAACAATTAATGAAAAAAGAGAGAATGAATTTGAAGAGAACAGGGAGACGTATGTGTTTTTGAGGAAGAACAAGGAAAGGAGAAATGATGTAATTATATTATAATCTCAAAATATGAAACAAAAAATTTAATGTTCAGTATTGTTATCATAATGGCTTGTTCCCCACAGAAGGCCAAGGGCAGCTGAGCTCTCTGAACTCCATCCAGGAACAAAATGCAAAGGAAGACATAAAGGGCCTATTATATCAATATCAGTTTATCGTAATCAGATAAACATTATATTTGGCTACCAGAGAGCAACATTTTAGACACCAAGCATTGAATTATTACATTTGTTTTATGTTGAAGTGCTCTCTGAATTACTCCTGATTCCAGAAAGAATTTTCCAACCTCAAATGCTTTCAGACTCCCTAAGCAGTCACACTAAGAAACCTCCGCAACAATTCTATGTTTTGGAATAAACTCCCCTTGATGTATGATTTCAGACCTGACCAGGGACACTGTCACCTTTACCTTTGTTCTGCTTTATTTTCAGATAATGGCATATAGAAAAGAGAATGCAGGCGCAGTTATGAGAAGCTTGGAGAGGCTGGACGTGGGGCACACTTAGCTGCATAGAGAGCCCTTTGTGGGGTGCAGGGGGATGTTTTCTCTTGTCATATGCAGCTTTTGTGGTTCCTTTAATTTGGTGTTTGTGAGCATTGTCTAGAACAGGCCTGCAGCCAGCTCAGCATGGAGTACAATAGCTGTTTCCTTCAGGGTAAAAACAGAAGCCTGCTGCCAGGGCAACGAGCCTGGGAAACTTCTGGATGGGGAGCTTGTCAGTCTTTTGATTGAATCAAAACTGAATAGAGGTAGCAGAGGGGAGAAGAGTTAGTCAGGCTGAGAGAGGACTCCGAGAAGACCAGAAGAACTCAGGTTTTACTCAGCTTTGGGAACAGGTCACCACGAGGCCCTGGAGCTGAGACTGTACCTTCATGAGTCAGTGACCTCATGAGTAACAAGGTAGTCTGGCTGGGGATGGCTCAGGGTTTCTCAAAGTCATAAGCTTCTCAAAAGATGTGAAATACTCAGCCTTTGGCCAAGCTGGAATCCTGTGACTTCATAGAGAGAGGAACAGATCTCAAAGGGAGAGGTGATGAGTACAGGGTATACTTTGCAAAGCTCAAACTCTGCTAACACAGACCAGAGTCAAATGAATATATCCCCTAGGTCTGAGCTGTGTTCGGTTTAAGCCTGTAACCCAATATTCCATACTGTATACCTTCCAAGCCTCCTGAAAGTTCAACTTCCATCACAGCAACACCCCCCCCACGTCTGTGTGTGTGTGTGTGTGTGTGTGTGTGTGTGTGTGTGTGTGTGTGTATTTGAGACAGGATCTCATGCAACCTTGGCTGGCTTGGGACTCACTATACAGCTAAGAATGAGCCTGAATCCCTGGTCCTCTTGGCTTGTCTTCATTTCTCTGGGATAATGTTACATACCACCATGCCCAGCAATCCCTTAACCTTTATTTCCTACACCCACACTTGCATGCTTCCACTTAAACATTATCAAGTATTAAGCAAAGGGCATTAGGAATCTAGAAAGCTTGAAGCTGTATTGTAAACGAAGAATTACAAAAGCCAACCAAGCCAGTGGCCACTTCAAGGCACAGTAGAAGGGAACTCTTTGCCTTCTCTAGTCAAAGAACCTGCCCTGCCAAATCTTACTATGAAGCCAAGGGCAGGGAGATAAATGGCAAAGAGGGCCCTAACAAGTTCACTGTTATTCTGTTACAGAGCAGTGTCTGCCTACCTGACACAACTCTGCCAGAAAATTTAGTATTCTGAGCCCCTCACATGCCTGCTGCAATAACTTACCCACCATGATGGACCTGAATCTTGCATATACTGCGAGCCTTTAATACAGTTCCTCATGTTGGGGTGACCCCAACCGTAAAAATATTTCATTGTAGTGCATAACTGTTATGGACTGCAAAGCAAGATATTTCATATGCTACCCCTGTGAAAGAGTCTTTTGACCCCAAAGGGTCAGTCATCCACAGGTTGAGTACCACTGGGCGATACCATCACTTCGTGAATCAAAATAAGCCCTTCCTTCCTTAAGTTGGTTCAATTAGGTGTTTTGTCACAGCATGAGAATCTACTTAGGGTGGGGTTCAGGGGTGCTTTCAGGCTCCCAGGAGATGACCATCCTACTTCAGGAGGAACAGTCTCACCAGGGTGATGATGTCTACAAAAGTCTGCTGTTCCTAGAAGGTGAAGACAAGAATGAAGCCTCCTAGGCACCACTCCAGGGGTCTGGAACAGGATGTTGTAAATAAAAGCTGGCAAGTGGCAACCTGCTGGAAACATTCCAGTTGTTCTATTCTTCAGATCTTCAGCCTTGGGAGAAGATCGCCAGCTTTAGGAGGGCACTGGTAGTGATTAGCAGCCTCTTGAAGAATCTGACCCAAGGGTTAGGGCAAACGAGACAGACACAGAATGAAGGCATAGAAGCTGTACTGGCTAGTTTTGTGTCAACTTGACACAGCTGGAGTTATCACAGAGAAAGGAGCTTCAGTTGGGGAAGTACCTCTATGAGATCTAGCTGTGGGGTATTTTCTCAATTAGTGACCATCTCTGGGCTGGTAGACTTGGGTTTTATAAGAGAGCAGGCTGCGCAAGCCAGGGGAAGGCAAGCCAGTAAAGAACATCCCTCCATGGCTTCTGCATCAGCTCCTGCTTCCTGACCTGCTTGAGTTTCAGTCCTGACTTCCTTGGTGATGAACAGCTGTATGGAAGTGTAAGTTGAATAAACCCTTTCCTCTCCAACGTGCTTCTTGGTCATGATGTTTGTGCAGGACTAGAAACCCTGACTAAGACAGAAGCAAAGCTTTGTCTTGGGCTTGGGGATCCATTGGCTAGTTCAAGTCCAAAGGAAAAGCTGGTGCCTTTGGAAAAATCATTCTCTATTATAATGTTATCTGATCATCCCTTGTCACTCATGTGCTCAGGGCTATGCAGAAGAGGTCCAGAGATGGGGAATATTCAAGATGAACACAGCCACAAATAATCGTGTGCTTTTATGCTTCCAACCCCAAGAATGTGATAAGCATTTTACCACAAGAAATGGTGCTGAAGAGACGGACATTCTTCCCCTGACCAGACTATCACAGTCATTAAATATTATGTTGGCATCCCATTGATTTTGCACAGCTTCTGTGCCAAGTTAAAACACAAAAGATAAAACTGGAATGAAACTAAAGATGGACCTGTGCTCACACACTCCACAGTAAAAGATATCATCTATCTACTAAGCACTCTAAAGTAAAACCCTTCTGGCAGGAGCAGAGACACTTCCGAGAGGCATAAGACAGCTCTCCTATTGAAAAATGCTAGAACCAGACTGATGGGGAACTTGTCTTCTTGGAAGAGTTTGCACACAGTTCTGACAAGTCAGACCACCTGCAGGAAAGCCCATACAATGAGGAAGCAGTGGGTGGCAGGACCATGCCTCAAGTAGGACATACAGAGTCAAACATGTGACTTGCCTTCTTTTTAACATGTTACATCCCTGAAGATGGACTTGGAGGTTTCTTTTTCAATTATTATTTTTTGATTTTTTACTTATTCACTTCACATCCTGCTCACTGACCCCTCCCTCTCAGTCATCCCTTCCCACAATCCTTCCCCCCATCTCCCCCCTTCTCCTCTGAGCGGGTGTTACCCCCTTTGGGTATGCCCCCATCCAAGTACATCAAGTCTCTGCAGGGCTAGGTAAATCCTCTCCCACTAAAGCCAGACAAGGCAGCCCATCTAGAACATATCCCATGTACAGGAAACAGCTTTTGGGATAGCTCCCATTCCAGCTGTTTGGGACCCACATGAAGACCAAGATGCACATATGCTACATGTGTGCAGGGAGGCCTAGGCCCAGCCTGTGTATATTCTTTGGTCTCTGAGAGTCCCAGGAGTTGGGAGTTTCTGGACCCTTTTATTTGTTCCTCTTCCCAAACTGGCCACAGGGAACTAATCTTGCTCTGATGTTCATGATGTCTCTTTAATTAGCATTTTGCAGATGAGTGGCAGAGCTCAGCTTGTTAGTGTGGCCAGGGTCCAGGCTCTGACCCTGACAACTGTATTAGAAAAATGTTCACTCAGCCCAGACCAACTCCGTTTCTAGAAATGCTGACAGGAAATGGAATAGATTCACTTCCTCCTCTAGGAACTTAGCCTCTTTGGGAGACAACAATACTAACTTGAAAACCATGCAGCTCATCTACGGGTAAAGCAGAAAGGGGTGGAATGCTGGGGGTATAGAGTGCACCCTGGGTGTGGGGTCCACCTGGGAGGAAAGCAAGGCGTGGCTGGAGAGGATGGTTCCTGATGGGAGATGAGGGTGTAACCAGATGCAGTGGGGTTATCTCTTGGTAAGTGAGAAGGTAAGATAAGCAGAGCCAAGACTTAGAAGAGTGCAGAAAGATTTATCACCCACAGTGGGGAAAGGGAGAAGGAAGTCTTCTCTAAAGTAATGCTCTCTGGAACAAAGGAAGCACAGAGATCTTATTCATAGGGCTCGTAAACATTCTCATAGTGGGGGGGCAATTCCGAAGCACACTCAGGGTGGTATAATCCTGAGCATGCCCAGTTATGATCATACATATGCTTAGAACACACAAGTGAAGTGTGAGACAGGAGTGCCTCTGAGCATACTTGGCTTGCACTTAAAAGCTGAACATATATACACGCGTTGACTGTATGTAAATACGGGAATCTGTCCCTGAAGGTATCTGCCTTGCCTATTGGCCGACTGGAGACAGTCCGGGTAAGACATAGGACTGGAGAGAATAACCCCACAGGTACAATGACAATCAGAGCCCAGAGCCCATGACAAGCAGATCTATTCTACATACATTTTGAAAGAGTAGCTGGCGGTGGGGGTGGTGCGTGAGAAAAGCTTAGTCCCACAGTAATCCAGAAGCCTGGGGATGAACTCTGTGGCCACACCCATCAGGCTGGGATGGGGTTAGGTACATCACTGTTACTTAACAGGATTTGGGAACATCTATGAACTCTTCTGAAGCTTGCTACTCTTTTAGAGTAGACTCCAGGTTATGCAGCCCAGATGGGAACTAGGCAATCCAGGCTGATGAGTCTATGGCCCAGCAGCAAGAGTACTGGCTGGTCTTCCAGAGGAACCAGGTTCCATCCCCAGTACCTGCTTTGTCTATTTGGTCCCAGAGGGTCTAACACCCACTTCTGGACTTTGAGGACACTACACACATACATGATGCAGAGACATACCTCCAGGGACAAAATCAATAGACACAAAATAAATAATAAAAAGAGATAAAGTAGATTTGGATGGCAAGAGGACTTGGCAGATAAGAGCACTTGCTGGACAAGCCTGACAGCCTGAGTTTGATCCTAGAACCCGTGACGGAAAGAGAGACCTGACTTTCAAATGTCCTCTGACTTTCACAAGTACATCATGGCATGCGTGCTTACATGTACACAGATATGATGATGACAATGATGATGATCACAATGACAAAAAAGATGAAGACATCCATTGTCAACTTCTGGTCTGTACACATACACACATACACATGCACATATATTCCTCTCCATGTCTCTGCCTCTGTCACTGTCAGGAATACACACACACACACACACACACACACACACACACACACACACACACACAGAGGAACAAGCATACACATCATATTTTTAAAGATTACCAAGTAAACAAAACATAAGCTCAAAATAGTTACCCCTCTGGCTCTGAACAAAACAATCTGCTCACCCCTGCTTCAGGGATCCGCCCTGCTTGGTTTGGGTGCAGGGCTGCTGGGGAGGAACAGGGGAGGTTTCCTGAATGAGACTTCCACATGTCGGGAAATTCCAGCCTCAAATCCTCAAGGGCAGTGGGTGAGAGGTCAGAGCCAAGGAAAGGAAACGAGCCACCAGCACCAAGCTAGCTGGACCCCAAGCTCCCATGAATTCTGTACATACGGGATGCAGACGTACTGTACTTGGTTCAAGAGATCCAAATTTAAGTCCTCACACAAGCATGCCTAGCGTCACAGCAACTGGGTCAGCTGGGCCCTGCTATGGAATTCTTTTCCACGGGGCCTCAATTCTTAAGTCTCTGTCATTTTATAAGAAAACAAACCCAACGATAACAAAGAAAACTAAGTGTAGTGATCTCAAAGAGCCGCCTGCAGTGGCTTCGGCAGCACGATGTCTGTGATGTCGGAAATCCTCACATTTCCCAACCTCCCATTTCTTCAAGCACCGGATTCTTTGCTGAAAACAGTACCCAATCACTCTCTGCCCCTCGTCTCTCACCCAGAGACACCCTCTGACACCCCAGATACCTATTTAGTGGCTTGTGTTTGCTGCCCCAATGAAAAAGAAAAGACCCCTGTGGAATTGGTGTTGATTTTTTAAAACAACAACAAAAACTTCTGAAAGGGGAAAAAAAATACCATGCTGCATCTTGTTTTTTCCTTTGTTAGCAAGATCTACAACAGGGCTGGGCTCCCTTGGGCAATGCCTGCTTCTTAGGTGAGCAGGGCGGATCCTTCTCCCAGTACAAGGTCCCTGCCACTGATAATCAGAGAGGATGCCCCGTGCAAAGCCACTGCATTCAACATAGACCAGAGCGTGTCCCATCCCTTCTGTTTCAGCTTGCTCGGAGTCACTCCACTTGCAGAATAACTGTCAAGGTGGGAAATGCTGCCATTTATTTACGCAAGTAGACTAAGCCAGCAGATGTGGGGCACACCTAGCTGGGCAGATTGTCAAAGCCAGAACAGTGAGGCAGACACACACAAAGAGACTGCAGTAGGGCACATCCCGCTGGTGCTCTGTCAGGGACTTCCAGGTACTTCTCCCAGCCTCTGTGAAGCAGATTGATAGGCAGGACTCAGCTCTGCAATTCTCACCGCCATCAATGCTATCACGTTGACACTGCCTATATACCCTTTCCCCTGGATCTCTATGACCCGTTTTTTTTGTTGATGGTGTTTTTCTTTTTCTTTTTTTTTTTCTTTTTAGACAGTAACCATCTCCATCACCCTCCACTCCTTTGTGGCATTTTTGATAATCACACGTGTAATATGTTACACATGATGGTTACACTCGGTAATCACTCGTGTAACCTGTGATCTACGATTTGATTGATAAGCATATCGATAATAAGATTCAGAAGGAACACAGAGCATGCCATGGTTCTGATTCCAAATGAGACCTCAAGAACTGAGTCAAATGAAGGTGAGAAGAATGGTATAGTTTAGTAAACTAAGTGACCCACAATAAATAAGTGTCCCTCTGTATCACTGACATGGCTTGTTCGCAACACCCATGTACCCAGTGTCTAGCCAACAATGCTGCATATGATATCATGACACACTTAGAATTACCTGTAGTATTCGCTCACACTGAATTACATCTTGCATTTTGTAATTCATGGTTTACATAGCAAACCATAGAGAGATAAATTCAGATCGATTGTCTTCACTCAACAGATAAAATGTCGAGGTTCAAGAACGATACTAGCAGTTTGCCCAACAATACATTCAGGGTAGGGGTGGGGGGAGTGCCCACTATCGGATTTGAAATCCCTGCCTCTCCATGAGGAAAGCTGAATTTTCAGTCCATCCCTAGAAGATGACGGGTGAATCTGAGCTGCTCCTGTTGTAGCGCAGGGGCTCAGCAGATGTCTCTTCCCAACTCCTCAGCTTCTTCACGGCTGGATACCACGGACATTCAGGGAACACCACGGCTGCTCTAGTCCCTCTACCCCTGGGCCCTGGCCGAGGAAGAGACTTCAAGTACAGATGACCTCATGAGGTAGAAAAGTCACAATAGAGAGTCACAACACAGTAATACCCCAGACCACTGGTGTTGCTCTTTTTCCTAGAAGACAATACATCATTTTGGGAAAAAATACTCTGTAAAATTCTATTCTTCAAAACTTACTCAGAATGAGTTCTGACATGGTGACAGTCCCCACGGGTGCAGAAACGGAGCTTGAATTGGGTGAGAATATTCACCGAGAAGAAAAACCCAGACTGATGGTCAGGACTTGGACAGCAGAGCCAGTTGTGTGCAGCCCCAACCTGATGGGAACTCAACACAACCAGATGAACTGATGCAACTTCTCCTTAAGCGACACAGAGATGTAGATTTCCAATTATTCCCCAGAAAACCCGAAGACAACCTGGGTGCAGTCCCCAAGGCCAGACGCATGCCTTTTGGGGATACCCACTTAACAAGAGTCTAGAAAAGGTGCTTATTTACAGCCTGACTTCAACCTGAGGTTAATATTACTACAACAATGGCAAGATGCCCCTATGCTTGGAGGCCCCACCTGGGGAAAGGACACAGTTGGAGACACGGTAATGGGTCTACTGGGATAAGGGACTCCCGAGGACCCAGGGTTATTTGGTCACCTGAGCTCCATTGATGCAGAATGGCAGCCTACAAAATAACAAAGTCACTCTGTCCAGCCAGTATCTTCCTGACTCATAGCTATCTTGGGCCTCTGGCATTTGAAGGCCACTGACAAGGTTCTTGACCCTGTAGAATAGTTCCCGGTTCCCCAGGACTGCAATGGATACAGACTTCCTTTTCCTAGTAGTCTGCTGCTGAGCCCTATGCAAAGGTGATGGGGTATGGGAGGCTGGGATGCACTTCCCAGGGGTGTCCAAACAGCTTCATAATTACAGGGACGCCATTTCACCCTCCTGTCCTAGTGACTCCCAGACTTGCTCCCTCCAACTCTCAATGTTCAGTGCCTATGGATTCTCCTTCCAGCGAATCCAGAATCAGAGCACAATGATTTGAACATGGCTTGTCCACTCTGTCACTACTGTGCCCCAGCAATCTACCTCAGCAGTAGCACAGATTAAGAACTGGTCTGTCACACTCATTGGATACCCTACAGCTCTTCTCTAAGGAAAAAAAAAGTTCATTCAACAGAGCAGGTATAGGCTGGTGGCATTAGGCTCCATGCACACTGAGATGTTTGTAAGAATCATGTCCTGTCATCTGCACTTTGGTGGGATGACCCTGCATGGGGAAGAGCCAATCCCGGCTTCCTAAGAACAAGCAGTCTGGCTCTGGGCTCTGGGCTCTGGGCTCTGGGCTCTGGGCTCTGGGCTCTGGGCCAACTCTGGGTACTTGGTGCAGGACCTAAGCTCTGAGCTTCCTCCTAGACTCAGGCCTCCTGTAAAATCAACCCTCACTTGCTAAGTTGCAATAACCTGGTTAAGGGTCTCAGAGACGCTATTAAACAAACGTAGGTGATAGTAGAAGCCAGTGAAATGACACTTTTGCTAGGCAGTGGGACATACTGCAGGGGCTTAGAAATGTTTCCATGTTGTGATTAAGTTACTCCCATTTGTGGAATTCATCTACAAATCAGGAGTGGGAGAATGTTCCCTGTGATATTAGGAACCTCTGTGTGTGAGGTGCCTGTTAAAGGGATTGGTAAAGCAGAGAAAGGAAGCATGTACCATACCAAGGAAGGGAACAGGAGCCAATGTTTTGAGGTGAAAATTTCAAAGTCCACACCACTGTCACTGTGGGTTTACTACGGAGGGGGCACGGTCACCGGTCACCAAAGGAAGCCCTCATCTGATTAAAATGGTGAGAGACTACTTTTCTTCCTCTATAAAAATGAATTTCTTCCTTTATAAAAATGAATTTCAATAACTGCAAAGCCAATAGACGTTTTAAACATAAAAACAATGCAAAAGTTATCACAGAAAAAAAAAGTTCGTGTTTAATCCATACAGGGATTCAAAAATCAGTAACTAAAAAGCTAGGCACGGGACGCATCTAGCATGCTAATTTTCAGTTGGGGGTTGGGGAGTCAGGAGGGTTGTCTGAAGCTTGAGGGCAACCTGGGAGACTCATAGAGTCCCAGGACAGGAAGATCTTCAGAGCATGACTGTCTCACAGAAAACAAACGGCAGAAAGTAAATCATCAAATAAATGGCAATGACTTAAAAGATGCTGCTGACAGAACAACATAATGTGTAGAGGAAATCAAACAGTTGGAAGATGCTGTTTCCAATGAGCAAAGGAAAACTCCAAATGCCTGGGCAGTGAGGTTATAAGTTCCTGGAACACCCCATTGAGAATGGTTCAAAATAACACAGTTCATGAACCCGGGAGTGTGTCAATATCTGCCCAAACTGCACAATTGACTCACTGACCCAATAAACTTACTTATCAGCACCCAGCCAAAGATAGACGGTCACCAGGGACCCGCTTGTAATGGAAGACTGGAAGCCACGTAAGGAGAAGGCTCGTGACATGAACCGGAGCTCCTCAAGGTGGAATACTGCAGAAAGAACAGGAAAGCTGCATGTATTCAAGTGGAAGGAGCTGCAGAGCACATGATGTAAAAAATGCAAGGCATGCAGGGATGCACAGTCTAGGCTGCATTTGCAGGCATAAGCATTAGATGAGTGCCAATATGCTAACTGAAGCTGATAGCTAAGGAGGTAGGGAAGGCTGCACTAGGCCCAGAATGGTCACAGGAAAACATCAGCAAGATGCCCAACAGAGCAGAGACCTTTTATTTATTTATTCCTGTATTTATGTGTGCTCCTATGTTTATATAGGTGCACATTCTCTCTCTCTCTCTCTCTCTCTCTCTCTCTCTCTCTCTCTCTCTCTCTCTGTGTGTGTGTGTGTGTGTGTGTGTGTGTGTGTGTGTGTGTGTACTTGTGAAGGAGAAGAGGTCAACCTCAAGCATCATTCCTCAGACACTGTCCACCTTATATTTTGAGACAGGAATCTGGGGCTCACCAGTTCAGCTAGGCTAGACTGGTTGCTGTTCTCCTCAACTATAGCACCAGGATTTCAGGCACTGCTATGCCCCTATGCCCAGCCTTTCACATAGGCACTGGGGTTTGAACTCAGATTCTCATGCTCACCTAGCAAGCAATTTACTAATGGAATCATCTCTTCAGCCAGAAAATTTACTAATGGAATCATCTCTTCAGCCAGAAAAACTCTCTCTCTCTCTCTCTCTCTCTATATATATATATATATATATATATATATATATATATATATATGTGTGTGTGTGTGTGTGTGTGTGTGTGTGTGATACACACTGTGACCATCATGGTAATTCAGAATAGACGGTCTATAACTTGTCTTCTTAATTCAACCGGAGGGGTGGGGTGACCACACATGATAACTGAATTCCAAAACTGTCTGTGTAGATCTGCTCTCCTGAGTGTCTCTTCCTAATCTAAAATCTGAAATCTACTCTATTGTCAGAAGGAACAATGCCTTCGACTCATCCCCATCAGAGAGAAGTGACTCAAGCATTTCTCATCGCTGAGTCGAACCTTCAGGTTGTCAGCCTTTGGGGAGGAGCTTAATTATTCCATAGAAGAAGGGAAAAGCGACATAAAGGCTAGTAAGAATTTACGAAGAAGTAGGGATTTGATTGCTATTAGGTGAGACAGAAGGAAGATGAAGTGATGAGGATCTTGTTGACAGTCTCCACATCCTAAGTCGTCCTTTAATTCTAGTCACTGCACTCAGGGACGTTCTGCTGGGAAACACCACCAGTAAGTGTGGTACTCCTGCAGTCGCGACTCAGCCACTCCCTCCCCCAGAATATGAGGACCCTGCTCAGACAGCCATTCTAGAATTCTAGAATTCTACACTATTCAACACTCAAGAGGTGTAAGTCCAAATCTGGACTGAGCTGGTCCTCAGTCTGTCCTAACACCCACATCTTTCCTTCCACTGGTGAGTATTCTGCTACAGTGAGACCCAGAGTCCACCACATTGTAACTATAATGGACCACACAGTCAATACTTGCGGCTCTGTTGACCACAGCACCCCATGGACCACTAAACCCTGATGCTCAGGCCTAAAAGCATGCAGAGATAATGTGTAACCCAAGGCCTGGCTGGGATCCAAGGGCACTTATTTATAAAGACAGGCTAGTGGCCAGACTCGGCCCACGTACCATATGCTGACCTATGGAGTGAAGCCTGTTGACTCTCGAGCGATGACGAAAAGCCCTCTCCGTCCCAAGCCTTTCCCTTCTGTGCATGTCTTTATATCTCATGAAAATCTAATTTCAGAAATAGAGTTTCTGAAATTAGGTTTTGATTCCAAGTCTGTAAGCCAGGAGTAAGCCTAATTCTGACCTCTCTACACATCTACAGCCACTGGACTCTGCACTACTACCTGGCCACCCTGTGGATATCACAGGAAGGGATATGCTTATTCTTCAGCCACCTTAGGAAAGGTTTAATGGGAGCAGCGTGCAGAGGAGAAACTGAGGAAGGCTAATGAAGCAAATCCAGTCTAACTTCGGTTAAACCCCTGGTGATTCTGTGGTGTGAATGTTAGGTCTCTATACAAGGAGCCTGATGCTGTATTAGGAAGCGTGCAGCCTTGCCAAATAGAGGCCTGCTGATTTGAGTCTCAGCTCAGCAAATGGTCATTAGCAGCAAAAGCAACCTGCACACTGACCACAGCTCAGCTACCAAGTTTCCACTAAACCCCCACATCCTCCATCCATCCATCCCCTGTAATGTTTCAGCCACATTATCGGCTGATCAGAAAACTTACTGTTTTAAAGTCCCACAAGGAGCCCAAAGTCACAAATTGAGTCAATATCAGAGTCTGAAGCTGAGACAAGTTGGCTATGAATTCAACTTTTATCCACCAATACCCCCCAGCTCCTGGGCCTCTTGGATGCTGCTCCTGGGCTTCTGGCACACCATCACTGGGTGAGAACTTTGGCTGGACTAACCAGCTGTCCATATAAAATTTGCCCTGCAAAAAAAAAAAATGCTTTCCCAGACACCTACATATGCAGGAAGGTTCTGCTGGGAGGCTGGGCCTGGGTACAACCACAAAACAGACGCCAGTCTTTGGTCTCAATCACACTTTTTGGCCATGAGGAGACACAACCATGAACCACAACTGGCAGCCATGGTCCCAAGAAACAAGTGCAGCAAACAGCCACTTTCACAGACAGACTGATCCACATTCTGAAGACTAGAAAGGGGAGGAGCAGAGAAAACTAAGGTGTACCAAGAGGACTCTCTCAACCCTGTATTCTAGCCCTAAGAACCAAGAATCAGCTAAAACAAGGAACAGCCCATCTGGGGATGTGTTCCTACATCTTTACCCACATGGAAGGCCATGCTAAAGGTGAAAATTATATTATCAACACTACAAGCCTCATGAACTATGAAAGGTGGGTGGGGCTAAGGATAGGAAATTATGTAACTTTACTTTCATTTGCCAGCAACAAGAAAGGTTGTATGCCCAAGTTTACCAGGTGAACCAGGTGTCTTGGCATTTACCGTGTCACTCAGCCTGAGATGCACCCCATGCAGCTGAGGGAGCCTGCCCACGGTCCCAAACTCAGAGTGACGAGGTAGCAGAGAAGAGGAGGTGGACTGACATCAACGTTGGAATCCACTTCACTCTTGGCTTTTGCTGAGGCTTCAAGAGGTGGGAGGGTTCCGGGGGCATCAGCTTGTCTTATCGTCTTGACTTGTCGTCTCTTGCATAATGTTACAGGACTGATAGGAGCCATAAGGAGGGAGCAATTCACCTCCAGGCTGTGTAGGATGAAAAAAAGGACTCCTTCCCCAAGACTCTGTGCTTATAAACCAACCTGCAGTACCTGTGCTTTGCAAACCAGCAAGACAAAGAAATAAAACAAAACCAGGAGAAGTATCAGCGATGAGCATGAGGCATGTGAAGGGATCAGCCCGATGTCTCATCAGCAGAGTGACAGGCAACTGGGGTCTTGGGGACCTGCTAAGAGCAAAACAGTTCCCTGATGAGCAGCTCATTCTTCCTTTTTTGCATTTCCGAGACAGGCTCTCATTAGCCCAGAGTCTCCTTTAACTTCCAATCCTTCTGTATCTCCTGGCTGAGTTTCAGGATTAGAGCTGTGCCACCATCACACGGGGCTCACATACAGTGCTGAGGATAGCTGAGTTTCAGGATTAGAGCTGTGCCACCATCACACGGGGCTCACATACAGTGCTGAGGATGGAACCCAGGGTATGATGTGCACTAGGCAAACATCCTAACAACTGGGCCAGCACATACCCACCACACCCTTTCCTGGACTTTTCCTCCATCACAACTTTTGCCCCAATCCATCCTCTCATTGGTACTTAGCAGCTTGCTAATGGCCTAGTGGGTAGCTACAGACTCTGGCAGACTCCCCGTAGCAAGCAGGCACAGGATGAGTTAGGAATTGGACTCCTGTTTCCCTATTTGTTTCTGCGACTGACTCTATGAACTTCCAGCTGCACAAGGACTCTCTAGGTCTGACTTCGACTTTATTTTTGCCATAGAGTAAAGTCATCTTACCTCCCTCCTCTCCCTTTTATGGGCCTCAGATAAACAACATGAGAATTGCCTTCTCCACTAGAATGGCTGGTCGCAGAGTCCCCATCCATGACATTTCTCATCCCCATGACCAAGCCCCAAGTGCCAAAGACAACAGCCAGTCTCAAGAAACCAGACAGCTGGAGCAAGAGGAAATTAGGCAAGGGTTCGCAGGCTTGGAAATGGGAGAGAGCTTGGGGGAATTCTGTACACTACACTGCTGTCCCCAGAGGAACCCATGTGACTTCCTAGTGAGTGCTAAGTCCAGTTTGTGAGTCCAGCCAATGATAGAGTTTGCAATAAAAACAAGACAAAAGGGCAGTGGTAAAGCTAGAGACGATATCAAAACATCAGATAGGAGCTGAAGAGATGGCTCATTTCAAAGGAACCAAGTTCAATTCTCAGGACCCACATGGTAGATCACATGGCATCTGTAACCCCAGTTCCAGGAAATCAGATTCCTTCTTCAGGCAGAAGCCAGGCATGTGCATGAAACACAGACATACATGCTAGGAAAACACTCAAATACATACTTTAAGAAATTAAAAATGTTAGATAAAATGGCAGTTAGTTTTTTTTTTCAGTGTTTACTGGAAGTTCTAGGAAGCCATACTTCAAATTAAAAGAAACAAAGAAAAAATATGCTCCTCAAAACGTTTATACAGGGATATACAGTAGAGTCAGCAGTGACCCTATTACTTATCATCTAGATGCTCAGAGCCCTTAATTGTTTTTAATGAATGATTTTGTGGAACTGAATGGTAGAGCGCGTGCTTAGCATGCAGAAGGGTCTAAGGACAATCCTTAGTCCTAAAAAATAATTTAAAGAAAGATTCATAAAATTATTATATTGTATATGAGAGTAAATCTTATATTAAGTATTTTAAATCTTTTTCTTTTGCATGTATGCATGTGTGTGCACCTATAAACACAGAATTGTGGCAGGTGACAGGTCAATGTCAACGTTGAGTGTTTTCCTTGACTGCTTTGAATCTTTATCCTTTGGGACAGTGCCACGGACCGGGCCTAGTTGGCCCCCCTCAATCCGTGGGGATCAGGGGTTCGGACAGATGAACATGGAGTCGGCGGAAGTGGGGTGACAAACAGACACAACACGAATGAGTGTGGATCTGAATGTAATTTGTCAAATTGAGCATCAGACTTTTATACAGAAGAAGATGGGGAAGTTAGGTGACACACTGGCAAGATAACAAAACAGTAATACAAGCGAGGAAGGACTGGCAAGAACCAAGTGGGATAAGATTCAAGGTTAACACTGGGATCAAAAACAATTCCACCTGAGGTCAGCTTAAACTAGGGAGCCAGGGGCAAGGGCTTCATGCCCTTGTCATAGTCCATCTTCCCCCTAGGCCATTGTAAATAATTGTATCTGGGTGTAACTCAGCTAGCTATAGTTCTAAGTATCTAGTCTGGTTCCTTCTCAGGTCGCAAACTTCCTTATTCCTAGGTAGTGGTGAATTCCTGTGTAGTAGGGCAGTGACTTAGCTATACATGCTCAAGGTTGGATCAAGGGCTGCCTAGAATCTAACTTAGCTATATGTTAAAATATGAATCCTTAGGAGCACTTATAATGAAGCAATATTAAGGGAAAGCACGCAGATCTATTTACCAACTAAAGCCAGGACATTGGCGCATTCTTTATACAGGATGCCACAATTCCAGGAGACTAAGTTTCCATGAGCTTTTTGCCTAGGGACCGTGCCCAGACTTTCCAGCCTGTCATGGGGTTACTACTGGAGTGGATGTAGCAGGACAGTCACTGAACCTGGGGCTCACTGATTGGTCTAGACTGGCTAGCCAATGTGTTGCATGGATTTGAGGATCTGACATTTTTTAAAAAAGGTTTGAGTGCAATTGTGTATAGAGACACATAGATAACTTGGTATCTGCTTTTTTTCTTTTCTTTCTCCCAGCCTCCACCTCGTGTATAGGACCTGGGATCTGAATTTGGATCCTCTTGTATATGGGACACTTTACCAGTGAGCCATCTTTCTGCCTTTCAGTGATAAAATAACATCACTCGAGAAGCTGGAGGAAACAGATTGGTGATAGATTTGTTTATGCCCCAGATGATGGTAAGTTTTGTATGTGTGTGAACTCATCTGCAAACTCAGTCATATATAGTAAATGAGCACAGCTTCTTAAATGTCAGACATACCTCACTAGATTGACTTTTGAAACCTGGCGGGGGGGGGGAGAGATTTTGTGCACTAAATTCTGTGTAGCATGTGATTTTGCAGCAATAAACTGGGGCTCCAAACTGAGCAAAGCAAAGGACAGCCGGCAGAGAGTTAGGGGCCTAGGGATCACCCATAGGTTGAAAACTGGCCATACAGCTGGTTCACTGCCACAGCACCCTGGGGCTGGTGTATGGCTGACTTGAAGCATGGATCCCCACTACAGTCTAACATGCTCTCAGCAGGCTTCCGAAAGCCCCTGCCCTTTGTGAGCCTTGTTCCATACGGTGAGGAAAATGGTATTTGCATGCTTTTGTCTCTTATGGCTGCTGGAATCAATTATCACAGTCAGGTTAGAACACAATAGAAATTAATTGCCCCACAGTTCTGGACCCTGGAGCCAAAGGGAGGGCACTGGCAAGTCGGCTCCTGAGCACCATGACAAGAAACGTGGCAATCTTCTCCACTTCTTTCACATCTCCCTCCCTGGTGTGTCTCTGTCTCCACACTCCTCCCTCTTACAAGAACACAACCTCAACTGAGTTGAAGCACCAACCCTATAGTAAGTGACCTTCAACCTCATAACCCCTGCACAAGACTGCCTGCTCCCATTCTGAGGTAGTGAGTCCAGGCGAGGGCTGCAGCAGAAATCCTGAGGTTTAAGGAAACACAATTTATCCACCACACCAGACTTGATTCCCCAGTGGGCATCAGCATGTCAGCAGATGTAGCCAATAAGATGCAGCCATTGGCTCAATCAATGGGACACCATCATTATGGTCTCCATTCCCACCTCATCACCAGCTTTCCAAGAGCTTCACCCCTGAGGATGAGCATCTCCTCAATTAGCAATGGGATGCTGTGCTTGGAGTCAACAATGATTGCGTATGCCTGAGTCCAGGCACTGGTCTCACCAGGTAATCTCCTGCTGTGGCTATAGCATCCTTGACCTTAGACCTCTCTCACCATAAGCATCACCCAGGCTTCATTGGCCTCCCAGGTCCACTGCAGACTTTAAGATACACAAAGGACACTGTTAGTACTGTCACCTCTCTGAGGACGATCCTCAGACACGCTGGGGGTTCCTGCATCAGTCTTGGTGTGTCTACTATGCTCCACAGAAGAATCTATGTGCTTTCCTGAACATTGCGGCTAGATTATTTTGTAAAGATAAACAAATAAACAACTGTACAGGTAATTCCAGCTGCTATTTTAGAAACTCGAGAAAATGAGTGTTTTGTCAAGTGTGTTGGCTTCCTGTGCTCAGGAAAGACCTGCCGCCTCTAGTAGAATACTAAGAGCTAAGTCTTCCGTGCCAGGACGCTGTCTCACGGGCTCGGCCTCATTACTGCCACAGCCACAAGAGCTCATTCAATTCCAGGAGTCTCTTCAGTGTACCCAGAATAAATCACTGGTTGGCCCCAGCTGGGAAGCAAAGAATAATTGGCAGAGCTGGCTACGCCAGTCAGGAAGGAGCCCATGCTGCGATTCGTGCTGATCCATTTGGCTGAGCTCTCTGTGTTAACTGGCCTCTCTTGCACCCAACACCACCCTAAAAGGATTGCCCCTGTTCTGACTCTTAAATCATATCACATAATACTCTCTTCTGGGATTTCTTGTGTAATTAATGAAAGCCAAAAGGTTCCAGAACATGCCTCACCCAACCTTCTCAAGGGTGGTCCCTAGAGGTAAAGGAACTATTGTCCAGACAGGATGGGCTAGGTTCTACTTATGACCTTAGATGACATCACCTTGGGAAGTAATATTCTGTCTTCATCAATAATGCCATTTTTCTCCAGCCATGGCTATACCATTGGGAGGGTCAGCCATAGCCCAAGAGTGTGCAGTTTAAAAGGATTTCCGGGGCATCTTGGCAACTAGCATCATTTGAAAAGGCAGTCATTGCTCCCAACCCTAGGGGTATGGACAATTTACAGAACACACAGATCCATTTCTGGAAAACCTCTGTGTTCCTTGAAATGTGGATAAAAGTCTAACCCCCTACCAAGCAAGTTTAGTGCTTTGAGTTTAAAGGGACACCCATGTTCTTTAGTCATTTAGTCCTTTAATCTTGAGTCCAGGAAACTCTTGGTCATATTCATTTCACACTTAAGAATAAAGAAATCTGCAAGAGGGCCCTGAGTTGGCCTTCTCCTAAAAGCCCACAGTGGTTCAAGTGTAGGCTGATGATATTGGGAAGTGTTTCCCACAAAACCCAGTTACAGACATGGAGAAGTGAAGCAGACAAGGAAAGACGGCCAAGGAAGGGGTCATCTTCTGGAGGATGAGTGATGCTACTGGATGCTTAATCCCAGGGGAAATCTGAGATGCCAACTCACACTCTGTCTCCCAGCTACCCCTTTTAGGTTGCAAGGAACTGGTGGTGTCCGGCACACTTCATCATCCATCAGCTGAGGGGTGCTCTAGGTTGGAGCCTGAGCTACTGGCCTTGCTGCCTTCCAGCCACAACACAGGCTCTGCAGAGATACTTCTTATATAAGCAAATGCCAGTGCCCACAGTGGACAACCAGACCCTGAGGGTGGAGCAGGCAAGAGAGACATAGTGTCATCCCCACAGCTCACACGGAGCTACTTTCTTCACTTGCTCCTCCTACACTGGGTGCGGAAGGGAGCCAGGAGTGTTTCCTCCGGAAGGTGATAAAGGAGCTGTCATGTGACTGTGCAGTGCCCCGCCCCCCAGGCTCATGGATTCAAACACCTAGTTTTCACTTGGTAGTTCCTTACCCAGAGACACAGCTCTCGTCATAGTTACTTTCTGTTGCTGTGATAAAATAGCTAGACACAAACAAGCAACTCAGGGAAGAAAGGATTTATTCCAGCCTAGAGTTCCAGGGCAGTCCATGGCAGCGGAAGCATGGCAGCAGAGCATTAGGCCAATTGCTCTCAGTTTAACCCGCAGTCAGAATGCAGAAAGGGGGAGAACAAGATGTGGATTTGACTATAAAACCCTCTAAACCACTTATTCCAGCAAAGCTGCAACTCCTCAAGAGTTCACAACCAACCCAAACAATACTCACCTTCCCCAAGTAAAGTCTGAGCCAGCCTTGGGTTCACATCCCAAGACCTCAGATGACAGGATTAAGGAACACAGGTGCATATGTAATCAAGAGAAACAAGAGAGCAGATAATTAACATCTTACTGGCTGCCTAGTAAGGGTTAGGTCACCTGTTAGTTAATGAGTGCAAAACTCCGGTGGGATGCACATTCAGATAAAGAAATGAGCTCAATAGTTTACACAAAATTTTAAATATTTTAGTAAATAATGATATTTTTCAAGGAGCTGTGGATGTAGCTCAATTGATGAGAATACTTGCCCAGGATGCACAAGGCTCTGGGTTCAGCCTTCAGCATGTATACAACTATATATGGCATACCATACATGACTATAACCCCAGCACTGGGAATTTAGCAGCATGGATTCTAAGGTTACCCTTGGATATAGAGTGATATTCCCAACTGAAACCAGACACAGTGAAAAATTCTAGATTTCTATTTGGCACACTGCCTAATGATTCCCAGGAGGAGGGATAGAAGCTGTCAGGTGATCTCATCAGGATGGACTCTCTCAAGCACGCTTCTTTTGGTGGCCTTCAGGCAGCAGGACGGCTTTGTTTTGTGAGGACAAAGAACTTTTTCAGGCAGAAGGAACAGTAAGACCCACAGTGGAAGTACAAGTTAAACCTTGTTCCCAGGGCAAACATGCACTGTACAAGAGACGTAACTCTCTTAACATCATCAGCCATAAACACAAAATATGAGTTACATCCTTATTGAGTCCTTCTAGTCTCTAAAAACATGTTCAAGATTCCAAAGGCTGACTCTATACTTCATCTCTCTAGATCCCAAGAGATTCCCCTCACCCGTCCAAGGAACAGAAAGTATCTGAGAATGCCACAGCCCCAAATGGTCCAGTTTCCAAGAGGATTCAAACTCAGAACCCTGGAGCTCTGCTCTAGACAAGCTTAGACTTTCCTCTCCACATCAGGGCTGCTTGTGACCTTTGTCACCATTCACATCTGGGTATCATGGAAGACAAAAATGAAAACATAAACTGAGCGGAAACCAAATATCTGTGAAGCAACAGGCCTCCCTGTGACGTAAGAGAAGACAATGAGAAACAGTGAGCTGGTCTAATGTCAGCCTCAGGAAAAGAAAGCATTTGGTTTTTTCTTTCTTGATTGCAAAAGCATCACATGGTGTTTTCAAAAGAAATTACCAGAAAGGCACTAAGAAGACAAACCATAAACCCACATGCCGGGAGACAGCCAAAGGATCCAACCTTACTTTAAACATTAAGTAAAGCTCTCCAGTACAAGCACGCAAACATGAACACGTGACTACAGATACATGTGCCCCCATACAATTCAAGTTGGCATTACACCAACCAGTGACCTCGCTGGCAATTTCAAAGCCAAGAGCAGACTACAACATGCTCTAATTCTCCCCCTCGCACTTCAAGTTGGGGGAGTAAACAGGCCATCTGGGAAAGGTGAGCACCTTATCATGTGCTTCCTATTGCTGCAATGAACATTATAACCAAAAGCAGCTTGGAGAGGGAAGGGTTTGTTTTATCTTACAGGTTAGAAACTTGAAGGGAAAAAAACTAAAAACCAAAAACCAAACAAACTAAAACACCACCAAAGAATGCTTCTTACTAGTTTGTTCCCAGGTTCTCATTTAGCTACTTTTCTTCTACAGTTCAGGCCCGCCTGCCTAGGGAACAGCACCGCCCACAGTGGATTGAGCCCTCCTACATCAGTTAGCAATCAAGAGACTGTCCTAAGCATGTCCGTAAGCCAATCTGATGGAGGCATTCTTCACTTGAGTTCCCCGCTGAAATATGTCAAATTAACAGGAAAGATTAGCCATCGCAAGGCAAGAGTTCTCACACTGGGACCCATCTTAGCCACAGAACATTCAAGGAGTGGACTGGTCTGGAGAGAGGTTACCTAGCATGGCTTCTTTTTTATAGGGAAGAAAACCAAGGGCTGGGGAGGTGGAATAAATGCCTAGCCAGACACAGAGTGAGCAGTGACCCTTCTAACTCCCACAATTTCTTTTTAACTTTGGCTCTCTCTTTTGGTTAGCATGGGAGTCCAGGGGTTGGAATGTATGTATAAACCATGCAACCATGGGCTTAGTCCCCAGCCTAAGACTCCAGTCTAGCAGTCTACTGCCATAAACCTAGCACTCAGGGGGTATAGGCTGAAGGGTTAGAAGTTCAAAGTCATTCTTAGCTACATAATTGTTTTAAGGCCAGGCTGGGCTATAAGAGACCCTGTCTCAAATAAAAGAAAATGTTTCGTACACAGGGTCTTCACTTTCCCCAGTGTGCTTGCAGCCCACAGGATATCCCTGGTTACAGTTGCCCAATGAACAACAACAACAACAACAAAAAAATGTTTCTTCCTCCAAAATCCTAGCAACAAACCTCAGTGAGGCTGAGGCTGACGTTTAGAAACTGAGACTGTCGGGTCAAGTCTGAGTGGACCTGGAGACCTCAGTGGGTTTGGCTCGGCTGCACAGATTCCATTAAGGCACGGACGTCTTCGGAGGCTCCTCCTGAGGGAAGGAGGCAGAAGGATCTAAAACCATTTCTGAGAAAAAATAAAAGCCAAGTGTATTTTCCTTTTCCTCCTCCTGGCACTTCCATTGGCTTTCCCAATGGTTCCATGGCTATAGCACACACTTCCCATCAGCGGGGCCAGGCTGCACATCTCTAAGGAACACTATTTCTTAGGATCTCAGAACATGCGGACTGAGAGGGTCCCGGGAAACCCGAGCCAGAGAGACAGCAACACAGAGAACAACAATCTCCATGAAGACAGCAGGGCAGATACACCCAGAGACCAGACAACCCCAGAGATTCTAGGTACATTCTGGGGAGTACATAGGACTTGGGGGCCTCAACTGTGGATTTTTATTTTTGTATTTATTTTTGTAAAAAATAAATATTTCAGCAATGCTACACCTGAATGAATTTCAAAGTGAGCCATGACCTTTGGATTCGTAAATAACTTTCCACACATATGAAGAGATGCTTTGGTCACTCCCCAAGTCCTCCCTTCCTTTCTCCACTTCCCACCTCCTGACCACGCACAGAGATGGTGCTAAAAGAGCAGATTACAAAACTCTGAGGATTCCCAGGGTCAGACCTGCTTGGAGTTGCAGATCTGCTGAGATATTTCCAAGGTGGCACATGGCCTGCCTCAGCCCTTATGGGGGGAATGTGCTCCCGATGTATCAGCAAGATGCTCTCTGCTTCAAGGGTAGTAACAAGGAGCAGACAGAAATGTTCTACACACTGAGCTAGAGCCTACCCCAAGCACAGGGACATCAAAAGAATAATTGGGGAGCTGGTGCTTGGCGCGATGCAGTTCCTGGGCTATGTCTTTCTTGCCCTTGCGTTTTCCAGTACACATCACTTATGGCATATGAGTCACCAAACCCAGGTACTGACTTGGCCTTTCTCCTCATCCCTCCCTTTCAGGTCGCTGAAGAAAGCCCTGTCACTCATCGTTGGCGTGTGCCTTTTATAAAGCAGGCGGTAAATTCACTGGTAAACCCTGCATTAATTATCCCAGGGAAAATGGACAGAGCAAGAGAAAAACCATCTACTGGAGGATGTCAAGCCCCTCTACGAAAGGCAAGAGAAAGGATACGGGGTCAAATGAGCCCAGGCAGACTTGAGCTTGAGCTAGACCAGGACATCATAGCAAGGTGGCGCCTCTGCCACATGATGGGGAATCCCTACACATAAGAGAAGGATGGCTGTTGTGAGAACGAGCCTTGAAAATGTCTGCATCAGATGCCTATGTCAGACTGCAAGAGATCCCATATGGGAAAGAAAGCTCAAACACCTGGTCTTGCGGAAAAACTCAAAGCAAACATCTGTCTATATTGTTGAGATGCAATAGAGTCTGGAACACTGACTGTACCCTGATGCTGCATGCCGGAACTCCTCTAAACACAACGAGTCTACTTAACATGAGCTGGGGTAACAGCAAAGGTGAAAGGGTCCCTGTATGTCCGTGTGCTGCAGGCAAAATAGAGAGCAACCCATGTTTATTCTAGTTCACGCCTCAGAAATGGCCACCCAGGTAACCACAGGACTGAGAACCAGAGGCCATCCAAGATGCTCCAGGAACTTGATCAGTCACAGTAATCTTCCCAGAGTAGCAGACAGAAAGCTATGACTTAGAACACAAACAAAACAACAACATAGTGAAGTTCCAGGAGCTTATCACTCTGATGCAGAAATGTTCCTCCCTGTAAGAGACTGAGGTGGTATCCGCAGCCCATGGCCAAGAACTCCCTAGGGGAGTAGCTCTCAACCTGTGGGTTGAATGATCCTTTTGCAGGGGTTGCCTAGAGCCATCAGAAAACACAGATGTTTACATTACAATCATAGCAAAATCACAGAGACAAAGAAGCAACAAAGACAATGTTATGGTTGAGGTCACCCCAACAAGAGGAACTGGATTAAAATGTCACAGCATTAGGAAGGTTGAGAACCACTGCCTTAGGGAGTTCACTATCTGTGGGTGGATAAAGATAAATGCTGACAGGGTTGGAGATCTGAAACTTTCCTTGTAGCACACTGTTGTATTGGCGATATAGCATGTGTCTTTTGCTTACCAGACTGAGTGAGTACCAAACAGCCGAGAGTGGGACTGTGAGAAAGGCTCGCTCTAGTTTGCTGTAGCATCCTGCCCCACATTTGTCTTCAGCAGCCCTCCTGAGTTTGCTAAAGGGCAACAGCCCAGCCCAGTGGTGTCGAAAGCGCCTGCTCAGGCCAAGCAGAGTAGAGATCAAGTCCCACCACTGAGGGTCAGACCACGTGTTCTGAGACTATGTTGTGGCTAGAGAAGTCAGCTTATGCTCCCATCTGTCACCTCCAGAGCAATGGTGACAGAAGCCTTCCAGCGATCCGTGCGTATCCCTGGAATCCCATCCTGACTCCCCCACCCCAGTCTGGATGCATCCAAGTTTAGAAGCCTCAGCTGTAACCCCAGCAGAAAAGCTGAGAATCTGACATGGAGCTGGCGAAAACAGACAGATTGGGACCGGGTGGTGGGAGGGGAGTGCGTGGTGGCCTGCAGAACCTACGAGACAATCCAAGGTTCTAAGATTGGAAAGGGGGTGGGAGGGAGTGAAGACATTTCTTTTACTTAAAATAACAGCATTTGCAACATGGTGGTCCTCGGGTTGTGCCTCCAGGTGTTCTGCCAGATTATCAGGGACAGTGAGACCCAGAACATCACAAAGTCCAAATGCCCCTGCACCATCCAAACCCAGATAACACTATTCAGACATGGCTCTGGGTCAACTAGGCATAGAGCTGCTTAGAAACAGGATTCGGATGAGCAGCACAGGGTGACCACCCCCGACCCATGCAATCACTCTGCGCAGCATGGTTCTTTGGTCCAAACGCCACCAATGCCAATGAGACATTAAATAGGCCACTTGACAGGTAAGTGTCTTGTTCTGTGATACTGTTTCAAAAAACCACCTCCACACTTCCAGGAGACACCCGGACAAAGAGAAAGCCTATCTCAGATACAGTAGAGTCCAAAGAACTGAAGGGTAGAACTAAGTCTCTGGAGCATACTTTACTATCTGAGATGAGTTGGTGGGCTAGAGAAAGGGAAGTTGCAGTTATCTCCCTTAGGTGTTGCTTCGTGAGACCAACTTAGTCCACACAGCCCTGAGTACCACTGATGAGAGTTTTCAACCACAAGTATCTCAAGATTTTTGACATTTCAGACTAAACCTAAGAGGACAGCCAGGGGGCTCAGGAGTGAAAGCTCTGGCTGCTGAGTCTGATCCCTGGTACCTGAATCAAGGTGTGAGAAAAGAACCAACTCTACAGTGATATCTCTCTCTCTCTCTCTCTGTCTTACACACACACACACACACACACACACACACACACACACACACACCCCAACACACACCCCAACACCAACATCACCACTATCAGTAACAACAATAAGTAATTAGAAAAATATAATGTATGTGAGTGTTCTACCTGCATGTATACATGTGCACCATGTGCCTAGTACCCACAAAGGCCAGAGGAGGGCATTTGATCTCCAGGAACGAGAGTTAAATGTTGTTATGAACCAACATATGGGTGCTGAGAATTGAACCCAGGTCATCTGCAAGAGCATAAAGTGCTCGTAACTAACTACTGAGCAATCCCTCTGTCCCTACAAAATAAATTTTAAAAAGAAAGGAAGCTGTGTAAATTCAGAGATGCCGAGAATCTTGCTAAGGTGAGCGTTGACAGGAAAGTACCTTGTGCTCTCCTCGTTTTTCGTGAATTTTCTGCAAGGCTATCAGATCATGTATGGGGGAGTCCTCTATGCCTGCTTGCATGTCTTCAGAAGCATGAATGGTTATTCTCAGAGGGAAGCCCAGCAGCCTGGTGGATACCATTGTAACAGATAGAGCATCAAACTGACCCTAGGACAACAGAGGGAAACTGGGTCTAAGAGACTCTTGGACTTCGGACTCTACTGCAAATCATACTCCCTAGGGAGGACTGCCCAGGTTACCTCAGTCCTATCACCCGTGTCTAGGCTGCTTCTCACAGGTTGCCATGGGATGTATAAGATGACTTCTAGTCTAAAATACAACCATCAATGATGACCAGTAAGACAGAGAGTTTCAGAGCCTTCCTAGGGTTGCCTCTGACTCCTGAGCCCTAAATGTCACATCTCTTTTAAGTATAAAACCAGCACTGGGTATCAAGGTCCCCAAAGCCAGGGACTGTCCTCAGCAGTTTACCAGCAAATAGAGTGATCTTTTTTGAGAGCACCTCATCTCTGTAAAAGTAAACACAAGAAAAGAATTTGTCAGTGAGCATCCAGGACGCCTCAATGGTCAGACACTGTCCCCTATGAATCAGACAACCCCTTAAATGTGGTCTGTGCTATTCTGAAACCCCCAATAAGCTCTCAAAAGGTTAAAAAGGATCATCTTATTTTGAAAGGCCCCAGAGGGCCTTTGGCCATGTCAGATTTTTATAGCTTCGTTCAGGGTCAGAAGATGTAGGGATTTTTCATTCCCTCTGAATTTAACCAGTATTTAAGTGTACCGATTATAGCTGGAAACACACGTCTCTTTCCAGCATGTGGTTGAAGAGGTGGACGGGGAAACAGCTTTGGAAATTTACAGCCCAGAAATAGCATGTGGTCTGACTGCTTGGGAAGAAGCAACTCCTCTGTGTCAAACAGGGAGAAGCCCAGCATCGACCAGCAAATAAAGACAGCCCAGACAGCAGGGACTTTTGTCCAGATGCCCATTACTAGACACCAGGCAGGCTTCCCAAGTCTAGGACACACCAGAGGCCAGCACACTCAAGAGATGGGAATGTGGTGATTGGTCAGGCTGAAATAAGTGTGGGCCACTTGAGCAAGACATCCTGACAGGAGGCTGACTTAGGACGCAGTGAGGAGGTAAGAGCACTGGCCACTCTTCCAGGACTGGGCTTCTTAGCACCCAAATGCTGGCTCACAACCATCTGTAATTCCAGTCCCAAGGCACCCAACACCCATCAGGCATACACACAATGCACACATTTTCAAAAAAAGATATTTGTGTGAATTGGGGGCAAATAAAAGTGAAATGTAACAACCATTTTCTAATAGCCTTACATGAAGGAACTACCTTCATGTAAATATATTTACTTACTTACTTACTTACTTACTTACTTACTTACTTACTTACTTATTTATTTCTCTGTGTAGCCCTGGCTGTCCTGGAACTCACTCTGTAGACCAGGCTGGCCCCGAACTCAGAAATCTGCCTGCCTCTGCCTCCCAAGTGCTGTGCCACCACCGCCTGGCTGGTGATCTGCTGGTCCATCCCCTGGCCAGCTCTGTGAAGCTCTGAGTTTCTGCTACCAAGTTCCTTAACTTCTGACATAGGGTCAAGAGTAAATCAAGTTTCCAAGGGACTTGTAGATATTCTGACTTTGCCTTGCAAGCATTGGCTGGAAGACCATGGAGAACACAGGACACAGCAGTTTGTTTTGATCTGAGCCCAGGCAGAATGTTGTTGCAACTTAGTTTTAAGTAATAGGTTTCTTTAAGACAACCTGTGAGAAGCATTGCTACAGTGCCATACCCAAAATAACAACTGGAAACCACTGCACAGAATGATCGCTGCCATTTACTCAAAGCTGAACTTTCTGTGGTTCTACTTTTAAACACGCTTTAACTCACAGCAAGACATGCAGAAGAAAAGGGACCGAGCTCAGACCTTGTAAATGCGCCTGGTAGTAAAACCTTGATGTGTGCCCAAATTTCAAGTCCCAGGGGAAAAATGAAAAGTGTATGTGCGGATGTGAGAAGCCCAGTGCCTTCATTGATCCCCACCCTGATGTTTGAGGCAGGCTCCCTCAATGAAGCCAGAGCTTGCAATTGTGCTAGACTGGACTTCTGGCAAGCCCCCATGGATTCGCCCATGTCTGTCCCTCCAGCCCTGGGATTGCAAAGCAATCTAGGCTTTTGTTTAACACAGATTCTGGGGGCACCAAATTCAGACCTACATGGCAGCCTCTTATGGACAAAGCCATCTCCCTGGCCAGATAATTACTAATCTTAAAATTACAGCAATGTTCCTTCTTCGTGTAGTGGACATAGGCAAAAGTTTTTTCACAGAAGTGAGGCCTGAACTGTTTACCTAGCTCAAATGGATCAAAAATACTTCTTCTACCTTGGCTGTTAGTCATGTCTCTTCACTGACTGACCATGTACACAATGGTTATGGGACACCTCCTAGGAGAGAAGGGATCCCACCTTCAGTGTTCTGTGCAATGAAGTCAGCTTTGAGACACAGAGACTTCTGAGCATTCAGGAGCCACAAAGACAAAGCTGAGATGTTCCACTTCCCTCTGATGCTATGAAGACAAAACGTCTAGGCACAAAGTGGACTTCAAATGAAGCACTAAGGATCCAAAGGTCAGAGGGGAAGGGGACTCGCTGAGCTTGAAGACCAGAGTTGAATTCCCATCATGCACACACTGCTCACCACAGTGCCTTCCCACGATGGATCACCAAGCTTCATTTATAACCGAACATATCGAAACTGTCAAGAGCAGGTAATTCACATCTTATCGAAAGAGTCTTCTGAGGAAGTTGTGGGGTGGGGCGGGGGTGGGGTGAAGGAGTGATGAACTGAGAGGTAAGAAAGTCACTTTTCTCTTAAATCAGATAAAAAGCAGTTAAGGGAAAGGAAAAAGCACGGGCCAAACTTTCTCATGAGTAAAGGAAGAAAAATTTAAAACAAAACACAAGCAAATAGAATCCAGATGTGTGTGAGACATGGATTCAAACATGTTTCTCCAAGGACAGCAAGAGAATTTGACATTGCAATAAGCAACGTGTCATGTAACACAGGGGGAAAAAAAAAACATGGTGGGAAATGGATCCGATCCCAACACATGGAGAGAAATCTCATCATGCATCCTCAGTAAAAACTGAAGATAGAGCGCTGAAAACAAAGGAAAAAAAGAAGGCAGGATTTCCTTCGCCTAATACACTGAACACAGAGAGAAGGTGGTAACTACCAGTCCTGAGTAGAATCAGGCATGAGGAAAAAAAACACATGCCATAGCTCTCCTTCCTCCCTGACCTACACACAAACAGAAAAAAGGAAGAAGAGTAAACTATCCTTCATTATTCACAACTGACTTTTATATTTTGGAGAACCTTCAGACAAATGTTAAAGAGTACTAAAGATTTGATAAGGTGACTCCATGTGGACAAATGAGTCCGTAGACACTAATAGTCCGCCCTTCCCAAAGTAAGACAGCTGGGAGCAAACACTGGAGAGGATGCCTTTGTCAGGGGTTTTTTATAGCTGTGATAAAACACCATGATCAAAAGCAACATGGGGAGGAAAGGGTTTATTTCAGTTTCTGATTCTCAGGTCACACACTCTATCACCCAGAGAAATTGAGGCAGGAACTTTAAGGGGGGGAACCCGGAGGCAGGAGCTGATGGATGAGTGGTGCTTCCTGGTTTGTTCAGTTTGCTTTCATGTAGCATCCAGGATCAACTGCTCAGAGATGGCCCCGCCCACAGTGATCTGGGTCCTCCCACATCAATCACCAAACATGAGAAGGCACCACAGGCTTGCCCACAGGCCAACTTGTTGGGGGCATTTTCTCAGTTGAGAATCCTTCTTCTCAAGTGGCTCTAGCTAGTGACTATCAAGTTGACCTAGAACTAGCCACACAGATGGGCATATGAAATCACAAGATTGGAGAAAACAAAGCTGTTAAGAAGGGATATGACAGACACCAATGTTCCCCTAAAAAGATACAGTTGGGAAAAATGGCAGTACTGTCTTCTTGACCAGCAAACTTTAATACCACCCAGTCTATTTATCAATGGGATTTGTTGGATTTGGGTTGTTTTTTTGTTTGGTTGGTTTTGGTTTTTTTTTTTTTTTTATCACTGCTATTGTTTTGGCTGTGTTCTGTTTTCCTTTTTGTTAATGCAAAAAAAAATGCCATGATCAAAGCAACTTAGGTTTTTAGGAAAGTGCTTAATTCACCTTACACTTCCAGGTTACAGTCCACCACTGAGGAAAGTTAAGGCAGGGTGCAGGGAGGAGCACTGCTTGCTGGCCTTAAGGCTCACACTAGAGCTTTCTTATGCACTCTAGGTCACCTGCGTAGGAATGGTACCACCCATGGTGGAGAGGGCCCACCTACATGAGTTAACAATTAATACCACAGTTCCCATAGACCTACCTGCCCGTGGCCAAACTGATTTAGGCCATTCCTCAATCAAGGCTTCCCTCTCAGGTGATTCTGGCTATGCCAAGTTGATAATTAAAGCCACCCAGGTCAGGGCACATTTCATCTTGCTCTGCTGCTATAATGCTTTATCATTTAGCTCTGCCACTTTATAGAACTTTAATGGTTCAAGTACACAGGCAAGAAGAAATTACAACTTTGGGTGGTCCAAATGTGGAACGTTCTTCAAGAGCTGTAGTAATACCACAGGCTGTAGCGACACGGGAATGAACAGATAAAATGGCAGAAGGAACCCCAAAACATGAATACACAACATGTAAGAGGGTGTGCATGCCATTAGGTTGGTAGTGAAAGGGAGGGCTGATCAATAGAGCCCTGGGTGCTGTTTGTCTCCTAAGGATAAAAGTCATGTCAGCTTACAATATCCCCACACACAAAGTAGTGCCCAATAATTTACAAATCTATCCAAAGAGAACATAAAGGATCAACTTAAAACCTTGGAATAGAAAGCATATCGGATGCATGGCCTTAGCCGTCAGGCAAAATTGAAAAGATTCTGTATGTTGCAGTCAAGGATGTGTGGCCATCCAAAAGACTCTCCACAGAAAAAATGAAAATCAATGGCACAGACTGGGAGGTGCTATTTTTAGCACACAGAATGAACAATCCTCTTTAGCATGTATGAGGGCTGGCTTTTCAAGTCAGTGACGGAAAATACGGCTTGAAGGATAAAGGTGAGCAACAGTGGCACACAATAGCCATTAACACTGAGGAGGATGGAGTGTGAGTTGTGGGCTGGCCTATCAGAGTCACATCACCACTGACTGGGTAAAAATTAACAAGCCCCACAGTGCTAAGTGACAGGTTGTTTCTAAAGCCCAGTTTTACAGGAGACTGGCTCTCTGCTGGCAAGAGAGTAGTGCTTAACATACTTCAGGATGTCGCCACGGTGGTCTTTGTATGTCGCCATGGTGGTCTTTGTATCTGATTATCAGTGGGTCCCTCTTCAGCACAGGTGCCCTTTGTAGATATCCGATCAAGGGAAAAAATGCACTTGTGAGCAAGAGTGACATGGAAGAATATTAAAAGTATCGGGCTTGAGATAGCCAAGGCTGGCAATAACCTCCATGTCTGTGACAGGAGTGCCTGGGTTGTAACTACAGTTACTGGAACAATAGGACTGAACTGGGGACAGCCTGGGGAGATGGCTCCGTGGGGAAGAACCTTGGACCTGAGTTCAGATACCAGAATCTACACAAACAGCCAGGAGTAGCATCGTTTCTCCTTCAAGTTCCCCTGCTTATGTTCCTGCCCTGACTTCTCTGAGTGACACACTGTGACCTGCAAACTCAAATAAGCCCCCTTTCCTCCTCTAAGCTGCTTTTGGTCAGAGTGTTTTGTCATAGCAACAGAAAGAAAGCTAGACCATAGCAAAAGGCTACATGAGAATTATATAAATAACTCATTTTTTATCCATGACTTGTCTCTTAAACACATACCGTTTTAGGTCTATATACATTGAAAAAAGTTGGGGGGGGGTCAGTATATGATTGTAATTTTATTACAAGAATTCTTTAACTGTATGCTGGTGAGCTCCTGTTGGCTGTTTTGATCATTGCTGGAACAATAGAAATGGGAAGAGATTGTGTTCAAACCTGTCAATTAATACCTGTGCTCTATCAGAAGCAGCCCCACCTAGGATTTGAACACAAAGATTCCATCTTTGTTATAGACTCTATGTGTTTAACATGTATGCAGGAGACTCAGGTTCTAAAACACTGAGAAATACGGGGTAAGGCACAACTCACACAATGATTAGTGTAACCAACGAAGTCAGGATTGAAGTGAGGTTGTGATCATGACTGAATTATGCTATCCACTCTAAAGCATCCGACAAGGCCAAGACACTAATGGCTTTCTCATTTATTTTTAATGCACCAATAGTAAAACGAACTAGAGTGGGGAGTTACTTAGGCAGCAAATGTGGGAGACGGCTGCATGGTACTTCTGAAAATGTGAGAGTGTGTCTATGAAACTCCACTGTCAGCCTTGAGGGAAGACAACTGTTGTTTTAAAATCAGAGGAAGAACACATCAGTCTTTGTTCAGCACATACCCCATCTTCCCCTTCTGGGTCTCCTCCTGTTCTTCAGGTTGCTTCTGGGATAAAAGCTCACAGCTTCTAATGAACTTGTCCACGTGTACCATCACTATCATATGGATAGCTGCAGATATGTCTCACAAAGTCCCCGCAATTGTGTTACTTAAAGGACCACAAGAAGACTGGAGAGTCGACTCAGTGCGCAAGAGCACTTGGTATGAACGCTTGCTGAGTTCAACTCCCCAGTCAATACCCATGAAAAGCTGGGCCTGGTATGTCTGTAACTCTAGTGTTAGGGAATAGAAACAGACAAATTTCAGGAGCTTGCTGGCCAACCATCCTAGCTGGAACATGAAGCTTCAAATTAATGAGAGACCCTGCCTTGAAAAATAAAGTGATGAGATCATTTCTCTACGTCAATGCCCCTGAGCCCAGGGAAGCCAGGCACGGAGACCTGCCTTCCTTCCTAGCTGAGGTCCCCTCAGCTGCCTCTGCCCTGAAGTCTATGAAGCCTTCTATGAAGCAGCAGAGAGCTAGAGTAACCACATGTAGATCTCTGAATTCCAGCTGTTCCCAAGGCTGAGAGAGTGTCAAAGCCCAGCCAAACTTTCTCAGTCAGATTTCCCCCATCCTGTTCTTAAAAAGAAGGCTATTTTTCAAACTGAAGGAAGAGAGAAGCAATTAGAACACAAAGCAGATATCTATACATTTCCTGTTATTTCCACTCCAGATGTACATACTGAGGGAATCTGGAGGCATCTGAACCATGTTATTTCTACCCTCAACATTAACAAATCATCTTAGCTTGTGCCAGAATGTCATTTTCTGGTATTTTGGCCTTTTTAACCTGATTCTTTTCTTTTCCTTTCTTTCTTTCTTTTTTTTTTGTATGAAGCTTTTTGGAATCTGAAACAGATTCCTAAGCAAATGTCCTAGGAGGAGGGTGTGGGCGGATGCTGGACAGAGTGCAGAATCCACTCAGCCTTGGAAAGGTTTCGGGTCTGCTCCCTGATGGTTATCCCCACAGCTGGAAGAGTCTGATCTGGTCCATCAGTGCCTCGAAGACAGGGCTGCAATGACCTTACAATGCTAATGAGAAGAGAAAAGCTTAGAACACAACATTCCAAGGACAAAATGGGCAGCAGGAATATCACGTGAAAAGCCAGTCACCTTTGATGCCACCATGCACCTGGCCATGGTACTGGATACAGAAAGGCATCAGTAACGCATCAGTTTATCAGACCCACTGATCTAAAAAGAGTGAACTGGTCACAGAGGTGCGTGGTAGCTGGGCACAGGAAGATGCCCCAAGAAGATCATTTTTTAAAACAGACAAAGAAAATGCAAGGCAGAAGAATGCCTCCATTTCTGGGCATGGGAGAAGGTACTCTAGAGATTTTTGATTTCTACAAACACCTCAAGAGTCCCTCATCACTCAGAGGCCACAGGTGCCCACACTGACCTCTTCTGAGTCCCTGATTCCCAGGGTATGGACAGACCTCACTCAGGCCCCACCACCAGCCTCAGATCTTCTGGTCTCACTGCAGGCTCTCAGCCCCTACTGTGAGCCAACTCCTCATCTCTCCTGCATGCCAGCAGCCTCGCTCTCTCTCATGGTGTCCCTCTCTTTCTAGCCAAACAGAGCCTCAATTCATGGCCTACAGTGCGCTTGCAACTTCCCAGCTGGGCCTTGTAGGTCTAGACCAGCTCACTGCAGCAGGAACGTGAGGCAGCTGGCCACACTGCATTAGCAGTCTGGAAGCAGAGAGGGATGAATGCTGGTGTCCAATCAGCTTTCTCCTTTTCGTTCAGTTTAAGACCTAAGCCTGTATAATGACACCATCCACCCTTTAGGATTAAGCTTGCCTGTCTCAATTAACCCAACCTAAAAGCTCCCTTACAGGTGACTCTAGAACCTGCCAAGTTGACAGTCAACATAAAACATCAGAGCAGGTGAACTATTCTCTTAAATCACAAAGAAACACAGCTGCAGGCTGATCAATTTTTTTTTCTTCCCATTACTATGTCATAGCCACATATCCACCACAAAGCCTTCACGTGGCAAGCCCCGGTACCTCCTAAGCCAGAGACAAGAGTGGCTGCAGCAGCCTCTGAGCTCGATGTGCATGATGTCATTAGACCAGGTCACTCACACTGGCACACAGACCGTGGAAACTGTTTCCAACTAAAAATAAATAACTCTTCTGACCTTTGCACCGAAAATTATGTTCTTCCTGCAGCAAAGCTGCTCACAGCGGTTCCCAATTGTCTCCATCACTTCTGCCAGCATCATCATAGCCACCAGACCAAACCACCCCACTAACCCGTGACCCAGATGGCTCAGATCCCAGAATCCATCGCTCCTCACCGCAGCCAGTCCACGAGCACCTGGACATAGCTCCTTGGAAACTCCTTCTGAAAATACCCTCAAGTGCCCAGCCTCTGCTTCCTAGATGTCCCCTCTAGGTCTCCTTTACTGGCTAACCCTCCACACATGCTCTTTATGACACTAGAAGGTCCCATAGCACAACTTTTAAAATGTTCCTTCTCTGGGCATAGCATATCTTATTACTTTAAGCATCAGCCACTAGTCAGAATGCTATCTATGCCATCTCAGAGTGTATCAACCTCTTAACACAGGCTCTGTGGATTGTGCCAGCGTGGCATCCCACTGGGGTGTCTCATAATCATCACAGACTCTACAAAAGAATTTAGTAGCCTCTTCCTGAGTCTAACCCTTCTGCAGCCACTCCTTTCCCGCTCTGCCCAGTTGTGTGAAGACATCCTCATTCTCTTTTGAAGCACTTTGGTTTTTCTCGTACTATCTTATGGAATCTGTCTTTAAGATATACCCAGTGAGTATCCCTGTTCCTCTACTACTTCTGCGCCTGACCAACACACTGCCATTGTGTGATTTTTTTTTTTCTAGTGGTCTCAGGGACAACCTCCTAGATTCTACCTCTGCCCTTCACTCTTTGTGTCCACTCCTATCACAGCCATCAAAATCAGTCTGCTCAGGTGGAATGCAGACCCTACATAAATAAAACAGCACAGGTTTCCCATGATGCAATGGCTGTCCTGCCAGACAACCCAGATTCCTGCAGTGTCTGGACCCATTCTGATTCTGGCTTTCCTAGGCTCCCTTCACGACACCCTGTCCTCCATGGAGTTGCTGCAAGAATCCCAGGATGCACTGCTTTCGGGCTTCAGTGACCTTAGGTTCCCTCAACAATGTCCCCCGCCCCCCAGGTGCTAAGTGGCTAATGCTTGTAGCTCCTTGAAGCCTGAGTTCAAATTCCATGTGTTTTAAAGGTCTCCCTGGCCACCTGTAAAAACTTCTATATGTATATTTAGAAAGCTTTCCCTACATTATTTTCTCACTACATCCCTGTCTTGTCAGGTACCATAATTGACTTCCTCACACCATCAGTTGTACATAGTGTCTCCCCTTGGCTGCTCCTACTCTGTCCTCATACCTCCTCCTGAGAGACAGCAAGAGCCAGTCCTGGTACTGCTGTGTAGATAGCACGTTCTGAATTACAAGAACACCAGGCACAATGGGTGCTGGTGGTGCACGCCTTTAATCCCAGCACTTGGAAGGCAGAGGCAGGCGAATTTCTGAGTTCGAGGCCAGCCTGGTCTACAAAGTGAGTTCCAGGACAGCCAGGGCTATACAGAGAAACCCTGTCTCGAACCCCCCCCCCAAAAAAAAACAAAAAACAAACAAACAACAAAAAAAATACCAGGCTCACATGAGAACTCACTCCTTATGATGCCAGAGCATGAATGAAAACAGGAGACCCCCCCCCATGAGTCACATAAGTGACAACAGCCTCATGAACCTGTCACTACGATCCATCGTGAGAGTGGCAACATCAGCCCCATACAGGGAAAATAAGCAACCAAAGTGAGATCTGTTACAGTTACAAAGCGTAAATGTAACAGTCTGCGTATACAACACCCCTTAAAATTCATCCAGGAGAGCCCTGCAAGGAATTTGCCTACATGCCACGGTTTAGGATGGGTAGAAAATTTTATTCAGGCAGCCCAACTATTCCTGCCCCTGGTCTGAGACTTCGGTAGTGAGAAAGAAATAAGGGAAGGTCTCTAAGCCTTCCTTTGCAGAGGCCAAAGTTACCTGTGGAAGGGCAGAGGTGAGGAGAGATGGTATCTTCCAGCCAGGTCTTGGGGTCCTGCTGTGCTTAGGAGTATTCAGGTGCTTCTTTCCATAGGTAGAAGAAAGAGGTCTCTGTACTAGGGGTCCATCCAACTGAGAAAAGGAGCCCCGGTCCACCAGATTCAGCAGAACATTAAGTACCTAGGAAGCAAGGGAACAGAGAACGGTCAGCACAAGGATAGCAGGAGGATGGCATGGTCAGGATGCTAAGAAGGACCAAGGTGTTGGCACTGATCTTCCTATCTCCAAACCCAAGGGAATGCTGGGTAAACGTCTGTCTGAAAACCTATCGCAGTAAGCATCAGTGTAACAGTACAGTTTGTCAGAGGTGTAATGATGGTTCACTAGGCAACAAAAGCAAATCCCACCAAGAAGTTAACAGATCAATCCATCATCAAGGACCATCCTCCAGGCCTGGACCACCCAGCTCTATCTGTCCCCGTGGGATTCCTACAGGGATATGGGTAGTGATGGTCTCTCCAGGCACTCAATGGAAAGTCTCTTTCCATCAAGAAAAGCAACACCAAAAACCACAACTCAGGAATGCATAATGAGTGAAATGGAGTTAGGGGAAATAAGAACCCTGGGAGGCAGAACGAGGGTGAGAACAAACTCTCCATTAGTAATTACAGTAAATGCTTTGAATGGGATGCAGAGAGACCTGCAGGGCTGGGGGTGGGGAGCGCTGCAAAGCAGTGAAGCCTGCTCGGGAAACACTTTGCAGCTCTTGGTTGAAGTCAAGGCTGGCCTATGACCCAGGAAATGCCTGAGATAAATGAAAGGCTGCTCACACTAAGTCCTGCACACATGTGATCAAAGTAGCATTATCCACACTAGGCTACGTGTGAAAACAATACACACGTCCATTAGCTGGTATACTGCATGACCATGCAGCTGTTTTTGTCCTGAAAGGAACTACAGTACTGATTCACACTAAGACACAGATGATTGTGTGTCTCTCTGTCTATATGTATGTATGTATGTATGTATGTATGTATGTATGTATGTATATATGTATGTCTAGGTTGTGTTTACGTGTGCAGGCAGGGTATGACGACCAGAGGATGAAACTAGGAAGCCTTTCTTAAATTACTATCATGGTTTGGTTTGGTTTTGTTTGGTTTTGTTTGGTTTTTAACACAGGGTCTCTCACTTAAGTAAGAGGGTCCAGTAAGTCTGGGGATCCTTCTGCCATGCCTGGGTTTTCACATGTGTTCTGTGAGGTTGAAGTTGGGTCCTCAGCAAGCATTTTATTCACTGAGCCATTTGCTCAGCCAGAAGCTCATTCTTTTTTTTTTTTTTTTTTTTAAAGATTTATTTTATTTATTATATGTAAGTACACTGTAGCTGTCTTCAGACACTCCAGAAGAGGGTGCCAGATCTCGTTACGGACGGTTGTGAGCCACCATGTGGATGCTGGGATTTGAACTTATCACCTTCAGAAGAGCAGTCGGGTGCTCTTACCCGTTGAGCCATCTCACCAGCCCCAGAAGCTCATTCTTGAACACACTGTGCTGGGCTAAAGAAAGAGCACAGAAGTTCTGCATTATAGGGAAACCATTCACATGCAAAATGTCTCAATAGGGAAATGTGGAGAGAGAAAGATAATGCCTGGCTTGCTGAGACTCAGTATATAGACAGGGGTTACTGAAAACATTCTGGATTCAGGTAACAGTGACAGTCACAAGACCACCTGTAAACATGCTCAAAACCCTTGCATGGGGACTCAAAGATGGTGACTTTCAAGCTATGTGAAAGTCTGGGAAACTATTTGTTTAAATGGGGAAGAAGGAAGGAGGGAAGGAGGAAGGGTGGAGGAAGGAAGGAAGGAAGGAAGGAAGGAAGGAAGGAAGGAAGGAAGGAAGGAAGGAAGGAAGGAAGGGGAGGGAAGAAATGCACAGGCTCTTGGAAGATGCAGAAATATAAGGTAAAACTAAGGTAAGATTGCACCAGAATTTCTAAATCTTTTGCTCACCAGGACTGCAACACTTTTGCCTGAACTCTGGGCTTTTTTTTTCCCCTTTTTTCTGATGAGTTTGTGGTCATGGAGCACAGACCACCAGTGACCATTTCCTGCTCCTACCTGAAAAAGCTTCCTGGTGCCTTCACTGAGGACTTCTAGAGCAGCTGTATAACAGGGTGGAAGATTTATCCTGGCAGACAGACTCCTGTCTCTTCCTTATATCCCTCTCTCCCCCCTTACACTAGAATATCAATCTTTGCCCACAACGCATGCAAACGCTCACTTTTCACACTAGTGAGCAGATTGCTCAAGACTGAGGCCTTCAGCACTCTGTTTCCCCAGCAGAGCCCTAAGCCCTCCTCCAAAGCCTCTCACCTGCACACAAGCTAGCATGGAACAGCTTCACTATGGTTATCTCAGAAAATGCCACCACTAGGCTACCGGTCTATTTTCTGCCTTCACTTGGCAATAACTTCTGACTCTTCAGACAAAAGGTGACACATTCCCTCTCCAGATTCACCTTTCTGCTGATGTTCCCACAAAAAAAAAAAAGAGCTGAGAAATAGCAATGCCTTGTTGCCAGCAAGAAAGCAACACTCACAGGGGAGAGAGGAGTCTTTTCGAGCTGCATCAAGAAGAGCTTGGCATAGGCCTACCAGCTGCAAAACTCTCTGCCTGGGCTCCGAGCTCGGAGCTCAGTGTCCCCACCCCTCAAGCTTTCAGGCTACAAAGCCCACTGACCCCCTCATTCCCAAAGCTCATGGTCTCAAAGCCTGTTTGCATTTTCTCTGGAAGATGGGCACATGTAAGACATAGAAATAGAAAGGAGATCGGGGAGAAGGGGTCTGGTGGGAGTGGGAGAAAACAGGGTAAATATGATCATAATACATTATACACATGTGTGGAAATGTCACAATGAGCCCTGTTACTATGTGTAATTAACATGTGCTCATTAAGAGCATAACTCCATATGTTGCATTTAGGATGCCTTCTACAATCAATGAATCATATTAAATTGTATTTTGTTATTTATGGATAGGTATGTATAGGCCTGTCTGTATCTATGCATATGTGCTTGCAGGTGCCTACAGAGACTACAGTAAGTTATTAAGACTCCCCACAGCTACAGTTTCAGGCAGTTGTGAGACGCCCAGTGCTGGTGCTGAGAACAAAACTCTGGTCCTCCACAAGAGCAGTAGTCACTTCTAACTACTGCACCATCGCCCCAGCCCCTCATTTGCATTTTTAAAGATAAGTTGCCAGTAGATGCTAGTAATGGTGGTAAAAGTGTTTTATTTCTCATTTGCTTACTCATTTAGCACGCATGAAGAATGATAAATTTTGATATTTTTAAGTGTAGGCATCTCTCCCTTGGCTATCTGTCTTGCATATTCTCCCATATAGTCCCCAGGCAAGGACTGTGACCCCAGGGTAAACAGCACTGCTCGTCCAGCAGCAAGAGCCTGAGCTAAGACAGCACAGCCTGTGGCTGCTGAGCCCTCTCCATCTGTGTCCCAGTGAGCCCTGCCATGTTTCCATGTCTCTTCTGCAGATACCAACAATGCATTTGTTAGCTTCCATTCCCTACCTGCACTTGGACTTCTGCTGAGATACAGGTAGGTGTGCCTGGAGCAGAGATGGGCAAGAAGTCCTTACTCTTAAGAATCCTACACAACATGGAACCCCATGTCTACCCATGACCCTTCTAGTAATTAACAAAATTTATTTGTTTGTCCCAAGAAGCAAATATAACGAAGTATTAAGTAAAATGTCTCATTTCCTATCAGGCAATCCCAATATTGTCTAATTCACTCCTTCATATGAACACGGATGCCACCGCAAAAGATAAATAAATCACCACAAAAGCCAAGCTTATGCAGAAAATATGAAGGAATGAGCTCACTGGCCCCTTTCATCAGGGTACGCACATCTCTATCTAAAGGGGGCCATATGTGATCATGATTTATTGAATAAGGGCAACCACTAAAATAACCGGGTTTGTGTGGAGAATACCAAGTGGGAGCATGACTAGGCCTCCTCCCAGCATATCCAACCATCACTAGGTCTCCTCCCAGCATATCCAACCATCACTAGGTCTCCTCCCAGCATATCCAACCATCACTAGGTCTCCTCCCAGCATATCCAACCATCACTAGGCCTCCTTCCCAGCATATCCAACTCGGAGCTCCAAAGCTGTGTGTGCCACAGGACAGCCATAGCAGGACAATGCAAAACCATACTTATTACAAGTACTATGGGATTTTTCTTTCTAGATTTTATTAATTTTTTGCCCATCTAAATCGCACAAGTATAAACTTTGTAGATGACAATATGCTGCCCCATGTGACTATAAAACAGGCCTGCTAGACTAGACCTTTATAGTGTCAGTGTCTGTGCATACTTATCTGCCCACATATACATGCACACCCATGCATATGCACACTTGTGAGTCACAAGTGATACACTAAAGTAAAGCCTCAAATTGGGGTGGAGGGGTGTTGTTACTTAGAGAGGTCTCTCATGATCTCTGAGGGATGGTAACAGACAGACTGAAATGGAAGCAGGGCCTAGAGAAGGCTGAGAAAGAAACCAGATCAGCAAGGTGGGTATGGGAGACTCAGGGGAGGACTAGCAGCTGTGATGAGAGGAGACTGATGTGTTGTGAAGTGAGTTTCAGGAGCAACAGAATGCAGAGGAAAAGGAGGAGAAGAGGTCAGGGGGAGATGCGGTAGGTAGGGAAGGAAGAGAAAGGAAGAGAAAGGATCCTGAGTAGGTGAGAGAGGGGAGAAAGAAAAGAGGAGAGAGGAGGGAGAGAAGGGGGAAGTTAAAGGGGAAAGGAGGGGAAGGGAAGGGAGAGGAGAGGGGAGGGAAGGAAACGAAGAAGGACCTTGTAACTTTGAAAGGGGAGTCAGAAAGAAGAGGGGAGGAGAAGGAGAAAGGGGGAGGAGGGAAATGGAAGAGGAGAAAAGGCCAAAGATGCTTTCAAGTTTCCATTTTGAGCAGTGGAGCACCTGGGCTGTGAGCGGCAAAGCATCTGAGGGGATTGAAGCAGGTGGCAAGCATGGGAGTCCCTAAGCTGCTCTGAGGCAGACAGAACGACTCTATGTGTCTGTAATATAGTCGGGGGACAGACAAGAGCTCACCTGAGCATGGGCACCAGAGGAAAGGACAATAGAAGTCTGCAGGCCTACCTCACTATCTAATGCCAACTCACGGAGACACAAAGCACAGGGTACCAAGAGCAATCAGTGTGGCCAAAGCTATGCCCAGTGTCCTTCAGGAAGTCAGGGGATGGGGCAATACCGGGGAGCCCTCACACAGGAGGACCAACACTGATCCAAGATATATCAGCTTTGGGAGCCATTGCAGGAATAAACACTAGAAGATAGAACTGAGGATAGCAAGCTGAATCAATAACATGGTGCCATCCTTATGAGAGACAGAGCGATGGCCCTTCATGTGCTGGGATGTAAAGCTGGGAATAAAAGACAACATGCCAAACATTTGTAGAATAGCATTCCACTTGTGAGCAGGACCGAAGACACAGCACTTCTAGAGGACACCAGAGAAAAATGAAGACCATTTTCCCTTTGCTCCTCTTGAGAATTCTGTACAGCCTTAGATTTTCAGAGGCTAACAATCCCTGGCACAGCAAACTTCAGCCACTACTTACTTTTTTTTTCTCTGAAAAGGGTCACATACGCCATGTATATAACACACCACAAACTATGATTTAAAACCTCACAGGAAGGGCCTAATTCCCTGTACTCTTGGCTCCACAAACAGGGCTTTCTTTCTCTCCTTTTTACTGCTCATTCCCATACACACACACAAACACACACACACACACACACACACACACACACACACACACACACACACGGTATATTGACATTAAACCTCTGCTCACCTGTTTCTGGCTATCACTAGAAAGCAAGTCTGAGAAGAAAGACCCATGTCTCATTGCACAGGCACACAACAAAAGGGACCCAAAGGGACCTGGCTGCTTCTTCCCAGATCTTCCCATTCCCAAAACCCAGGACTGTCTTCTCCTCGATGCCATTGGTCCTGAAAGACAGGATTCCAAAGCCCAGAGCAGTGGCAGGCAGGGAGGTTCTCACAGGGGCTGAGAGCAGAGGCTTCCGCACGTGTGAGCTGCTGGAGTTGAGTCTGAATGGGGGTCTTGTCTGGATTCAATAAAGCACCTCTCTGTTTGTATGCATGCTATACTGAGAGTCTTGTCCACGGAGAAGCCACTCAGCACTCCTCAGCAATCCCTTTCCTGTTGTCTTGAAGGGACCTATTTAACATTTTCCTTCTCTGGGGTAAATTAGGCTACTGAAGCATTTCTCAAGGCAGGCACGAAGCACACGCATTGGTTCATTGGATATCAATTAATTTTTTTTTAATTCTCTTGCTGAGATGAAAGGCCTCTCTCTGGTTAGCCTGCCATCCTTGCCAATTGAAAGAAATCACTCATAAAAACGAAACTGAGTCTCAAGCTTCAAGCCGCTCACAAAGAACCAATTGATTTACCCAACTGGATGCCGGAGCGGGCCCAAAATAAGAATCTTGTTGCTGTCGGGACGTTACACTAGAAAAACTAATTTACTTAGAGCCGTACGACAATAAAACACATTGTGACTTTAAAAAACTCAGAAAGCAGTTCCCTTGGCGACATATCTTAAAGAGGAATGAGGTGGGTTTGTATTTGCTGAGCAAGGGAGAACTTCTCCAAAGAGCAAGATGCATTATGATTTTATCCAAAACATATGTGTACTGGGAGAGATGGGGACTCTAACAAGGAGAGGATTCCAATGAAGGAGTGGATGGTTCTGTATCCAAAGACTGAAGGCCTGGGCAGGAAGGAGAAGCACTCCGTACCGTGTGATCCTGTACTGTCTGGCTTGTGCATTTATAATGTATTTTATTCATGTTATACACATAATGTAAGATTGGGTGTTTTAGAGTTTATGCGTTAGTGTGGCGAGTTATTTCACAGGATCATATCGCTATGATATGATCATAGCAATCACCATCGAAACCAGATCTCAGGGCCAGTGAGAGGTCTTAGCTGGTAAAAGCTGTCTGCCAAAAATCCTGATGAACTGAGTTTGATTCCAATCTCACACACACACATGCACATCCAATAAATGGATACATAAATAAATGTCCTTTAGTTTAAAATAAACTCCCTCAGATCTCTCACACAGGCCATCAGTCATTTCTGGCATGCACCAATGGTCTTGCATCTTTGGAACGTCCCTACAATCAGAATCTGACCTTTTAAGTTCTTGTTTAGAAACTACAATTGAACTGATCGAGTTCTTGGGAGAGTCCCATAAAGGCCACGCATCACATTTCTCCCAGGCTATCTGCTTGCCTAATGGCTCTAAATCAGTTATAGCCAATGCCAGAGATGACAGAAGATGAAACCATCCACACAACAAGTACGCAGATAATTATTGCCCACTTAACAGAGCAAAGAGTAATGGGTGAATAAAACCTTTTAAACATCTCACCAATGTAAAGGTGCCAGAGCTATCCTGATGCAACAATGTTAGGCTTCAAGCCAGAAGAACAGGAGCATCTCTAAAGTCTCTTACAGTCTAAAAAGTCAATTCTCAAAATCCTGTCTTTAAAATAGCCCAGCCTCACAGGGTAGCTCTCTGAGCCTGTGTGACTTAAGTTCTCGACATCGTCACAAAATGAGGGACACTGTGACTGTGACTGGTGGGGACAGGAATGACATATTAGAGTAGAGACCTAAGATGCCAGCTTCATTGTATGGAAGCTTACTACTCCTATCTACACAAACTGGCTTCTTAGAACACTCGGGAAATGAGGTTCTAAGACCCTGTATAGAGATTGAAATCACAGTCACAGCTATGACCTATCACAGGGGCTGGAGCTAGGAAGAAGAGATGCCCCGACGCAACGGTGATTAAGTCTGGTGGCACAGTGCTTTTTGAAGGAGCATTAGGTTTAGAAGTCTACATTATAGTAGAGTCACTGAAAATATTTAGTTTTATAAGGTATGATCAATTGGCTAATCAAAGCCTGGTAATACCATAAATATGCAAATAGGAAAGTCAGAAAAGGAAAAAGAATCAAGGAATTGCAAATAGCTATCCATCCATATTAGAACTCCTAGGCAACCATATCAAAAAAAAAAAAAAATTGGGGCTGGTGAGATGGCTCAGCGGGTAAGAGCACCTGACTGCTCTTCCGAAGGTGATAAGTTCAAATCCCAGCATCCACATGGTGGCTCACAACCATCTGGCGCCCTCTTCTGGAGTGTCTGAAGACAGCTACAGTGTGTTTACATATAATAAATAAAATAAATCTTAAAAAAATTACGTTAAACATGATTTGTCTAAAAAGATCAGTTAAAAGACCTCATCCGAGAAGTTACTTTGTGCCTCGGGTGGCGGTTTATCAGAAATCACAACTCCTCAAAGTGAGCAAGTGACTATGTGGTTCTTGGTCACAGATCTTTATCCCCACCCACAGGCTCAGGGCAATGAACAGAGATTTAAAAGTCTGTAAGACTACAGCTGGGAGTGGAACGGAGTCTTCTGGGCATCATAGGACCACTGCACTCAGAAACCCACAGCAGTGGTGGCCCCAACAGAAGAAGATCAAGCCAGGCGACATTCCAGTAGGGAGGGTGGAGGGGACCGTGAGCCTCTACACCTAGCTGAGAAGATGACAATGATGGCTTCCAAGGGATGTAGAGTTCATCCTCTTTAAGGGTGTGACCTCTAATAGGTCCATCATGCCCCTGCAGATGACTCCGCACACAGGAGTATATGGGCAGCACAAATTATTCTGTGCATTATTAAATTAAATTTTAAAAAAAGAGGGCACAAAGTTAGGATGGGATGGAGGGTGTGGGTGAACTCAGGAGAAATTAAGAAGAGATGTGGGGAATGAATATATTCAAAATGCATTGTATATATTTATGAAATCTTCAAATTAAAATAAAAGTATTATATTGAATGGACACAAGAATGAGCTCAAGAGAAAACTACAGCTGTCTATTGCGTTATTTATGAGAAACTCACTGAAAAGCTTCGGAAGCAGATTGAAAGTTAAGGGATGGAGACACGTGCTCCATGCCAAAGCTAATCCAAAGAAAACGGAACGGCAAGAGTTCAATTCATAAAGGAACTATTGCGCGATGCAAAATATAAAGAGGCAAATTCCACCACAAGACATAAAAACACGTACATACTCATACTCATACGTGCCAAAACTCATACGGCAAAGCTGATATCACTACAGAGGAGAAGCAGCCATTGAGTAGACTTAACACCACCCATGGGTCTTAAATGGACAAATCCAGCAGGCAGAAAAACAGAGCAGACCAAGGTAATTTGAACACCACTAACAATCTTTTTGATCTACAGCCTCCCACCTGAACTCTGGCTTCCATGAGACATCCTAAGCCTAAAGCTACACCTGAATATAAAGGCAAACGAATAGAAGAACCAAGAAACCCTCTCAAGTGTGCTCCTTCTTCACAACCCAAGCCAGTGACCAAAGATACCCAGGAAACCTTGGAGATGTCCAGTCTACCCTAGACACTGTGAGAAAGAATCTGTGTATGAACAAAATGGGAGAGAAAGGGGGGGAGAAACATGATGCTTACAAAAATGCATGTGCATAAGCATGTATGCACGTGTGTGTGTGTGTGTGTGTGTGTGTGCGCACATCATTCCTGAGCTTGACATCACTGCAATCTTAACAAAAAAATATGTTCAAAAATTAAGGAGAGCATAGGGTATTATTCATGTATGCGTTTCTACCTTTAGCTGAAAACTAAAGAAAATAATGAGCAGTTTCTAAATTCTGCTATTTGTTGGCTCATTTTATGCAGCGCCGGGCATGGGTCCCAGGACCTAGGGACTCTTGTAGAGCACTGTACTACTGAGCTACAACTCCAGACCCCAGCTCTCTCCATTGCTATGGATGAGAAGGTCTCACCCTTTCCCACCAGGAGGTATTCTTGGATTCACTTTAATGTCTGCCTTTACATTTTCAGAGGCATGATGTCTTCAGTCCTCAAAGGAGCCCCATGACCAAAATAATGATGGTAGCATTCTCCCCATATACATGAACAAACTGGAAACAATTACGGAAGTCAAAGGCCCCCACTTAAGTCCCACTGGGGCTGAGAGCTTGGGCAAGACCCTCTTCTGTGACCTCATCTTGCCGCATCTTGCACAATCCTGACCACAGTTGCCACACTGGGAGGTGCCACGCATGCTGACTCTGCAGGCCACTGCCTCCCTTCTCAAGTTCACCATCACAAACAGATCTGCAGGGGCCTGACCTCCACAGGAGCCGACCAGAAGCCCTCCAGAAACAGTGCTGATGTTTGCATCCTTGTTTAGTTTAATAACAGGAGGGTTCCTTCCTGGTCTGTTACTCATTTCTCTCTAAACCACCACTGCAAAATGCCTGTCTTAGACCTCTCTGGCTCATCCGCTGAAATGCTTGTCATGTCTGAAATAATACATTATATGTGTTGGGATGAACTTTAATTTACATTTAAAAGTTTTTTGGTGAGGAGCTGGCAGGGTGTATCAGTGGGTAAAGTCAACTGCACCACGCCTGCTGACCTAGGTTCAATCCCCTGAAATCACATGGCAAAAGAACTGACTCATGCAAGTTGTCCTCTGACCCACAAACATACAGATAGACACACACACACACACACACACACACACACAGAGTCACATATCCCTTCATACACAAGGGCATACATATATGCATACAAAATAAGGTATAATTTACAATTTGTTCAACATCTCAAACTACAATAATACATTTCACTAGGGAATTGAATATAGTTATCACCTGGGATCAGGCCAGTGATGATGGCCCCAGCTTCTGCCTCCTCCTACAGACACCAAAATCTACAGATGCACCAGACCTTATGTAAAATGGCAGTCTCTGCATAGCTGAGGCATGGGAGAAAGGCAGAAAGGATAATGTGGGAAAGAGTAAGGAAGACCCCCAGCTGGCTGGTCCTGCCGACCGCATCAGCAAGCATCAGCAAGCCCATGTTGCCCACAGAGACAACTTAAGCTTTCCATAGGACACCTATGAGGGACAGTGAACCAAATGTGCTTACTGAGGACCAAGGCAACATCAACCTTGAGTTCCTGGTGCCTGCTCTTTGTCGTAAATCTAAACAGTGTCTGTCTATCTACCTCACGCCTCCATTTCCAAACATCCATCCTTGAACTTCTTCTCCTCCTGTCAGTGGCCCTCTGGAGCAAAGAGGAACAGGGGGCCCTTACAACCTTGGGAAATGCAACTTGAGAGTGATCTTGGTGTGCTTTTCTGTTTTGTCACAGACTCTGTGACCAATTTGGCGAGGAAAGGGTTTATTTGGTTCACACTTCCAGTTTATTGTAGCTGAGGGCAGTCATGGCAGAAACTCAGGGCAGAGCCCATGGAGGAGCGCCACTTACTGACTAGCTCCCAATGGTTTGCTCAGCCTCTTTTCTTTTCTGTTTGTTTGGTTTGGTTTATTGTTATTATTATTATTATTATTATTATTACTATTACTATTAGTTAATTTATTTATTCACGTTAGGTCTCCCCTCTCTGTGAAGGGGGAGGCCCTCCTGGGTATCGACCCTTCCTGGAACATCAAATCACCACAGGACTGGCATCCTCTTCCATTGAGGCCAGACAGCGTAGCCCAGAGAGAGGAATGGGATCCAGAGGCAGGCAATGGAGTCAGGGACAGCCCTGTTGGGAACTGCTTCCCCCATTCCCTCTCTCCCACAACCCTGGTGGCTTTAGCAAAGTAGCTCTGGTGGGGTGGGGGGGATCCCCAGGCAGGGCTGCCCCTTGGCCACCCCCTGTTCCAGTTGTTGGGGGACCCTGAAGAAGACCAAGCTGCACATCTGTTACATATGTGCAGGGGGTCTAGGTCCAGCCCATACTTGCTCTTTGGTTGGTGGGTCAGTTGCTGGGATCAGCCTACTTTCTTAAACGAGCCCAGATCACTTGCCCAGGGGAAGCTGCCCACAGTATCCTGCACCCTCCCACATTAATCATTAATCAAGAGAATGCCCCAGACTTGCCAACAGGCCGATCTGATGGAGGCAATCACATCACTCCATGTTCCCTCTTCCCAGGTGATGCTAACTTGTGTCAAGCTCACAAAAATACCAGCCAGCGCCAAAGACAACAAAACTCTATATACACCCATCATAGAGAAACCTGCTTTCGACTTGCCCTAGGGAAGCTCACCTTCATCCTCCCAGTGTGCTTTTGCTATTCAATCATCTGTCTGAAAAACCCCCGAGCTTGAGATATACATGTGAAATGTCTGTTGGTAAATCCCCAGCCCTGCCGCATCAGGGTTCATCATGTGTGGTGAATTGAATATGCTTGACCCACAGAAAGTGGCAGTGTTCAGAGGTGGGTCTTGTTTGAGTCACTGTGGGGATGGGCTTTGAGGTCCTGCACTTAAAGCTCTACCCAGGGCCTTAAAAACCCTCTTCTCCTGGCTGCCTTTGGATCAAAATGTAAAACTCTTGGCTCCTCCAGCACTATGTCTGTCTGCATGCGGCCATGCTTCCTGCAGTGATGATAATGTGAAACTGTGAAACTGTGAGCCAGCCCCAATTAAATGTTGCCCTTTATAAGAGTTGCCTTGGTCATAGTGTTTCTAATAGCAATAAAACACTAAGATACCAGAGTATCCTTTTCCTTGATCTATGAAGCCAGGAATCCTGGTTTTGCCTAAATGGGAATCCCTAAGGAAATAGAAACTTTCTAGGTTCCTGCACAGAGACAGAATAAGGGCTGCGTCTCTGTCCCTGTCACTGATGACAGGACTCACACCCAAGACCCCATAATATTGTACATCCTCTCTGCTTTACATAGGCTGTCTAACACAATGTGCATCTCTTTAGCAATATCAAGAGCAAAATCAAGACAGGAAAAGGCCCTCCCCTGGGTGTTTCAATCAACAGTTTGCTGAACCCAAGCAATGACACAGGAAGCCAACTACAAAACCACAATTAGAAAAAAAAAAAAAGTCAAGAACCAAAACCAAAACAAAAGTCACGTTCTCTGTGAGTTATGAGTCTTTCCCTTGGCACAGTTTCCATGTTGATAAACGGTATTTCACACACAATCCTATCTCACAATTATTTTCTCTTAATAATCTAAACATTTTTCCCAGGGCCACAATCTCTGAAAATCTTATCTAATTAGTGAATGATGTTTATTTAACCACATTTAAATATTTTCCACTTGGAGCTACTACATTTTAAAAAGAAATGAAAACATTAGGCATTTGTGCACAAATCATTTATTCTTCTCCACATTTAGCATTGTTTTCTGGGGCTGGCTGCATGGCAAAGAAAAAGAATACATTCATCCTTAATCTAGCCCCTCCCCAAGCTTGGGCCAAGAGATTTATTACTCTGACTAAGCCAACAAGATACATTTCACCTCCTTCCCACAGCTAGTTCATCTAAAAAATAAGAAGTTCCTTTCAGCTAATTTCTTTAAAAAAACAAAAAATTCTACGAACAAATGGATTCATGTTTACAAAGAAACCTTCATCTTATCTCTCAAGGTCTTTATTATGGCTACCCACTGGCCACAGTTACGCTGTAACTATTCCTTGTCCCTACATTAGCAGAGCTGTGCAAAGCAGACTGTGATCTGGACAGACAAGGAAAGATCCAAATATAATTAAACCAATACACCCTAGGATTGTGTGAACTTTGAGCAATTATTCTTACTAGCCCATTAGCTGTTGGTTTATACCTGCTTTGAAAATCACCAACATATACCTTCAAGCAATACCCTTTTTAAAATTTTTATATGGTGTCTCGTGTAGCTCAGGATGTCTAAGAAGCTGAGGATGACCTTGAACTCCTCATCCTCCTGCCTCTACCTTCTGAGTGCTGAGATTACAGTTGTGCGCATAGCTAAAGGTGGAGAGTCAGGGAGGGGTCCAATGCATAGGAAGCACTCTATTATCTGAGGGATACCCTCAACACCTCGTGGATGAGCTCAGTGGACTGTCTTCCTTTCCCTCAAAGCTGCTCTTCCTTTTAGTTTCTGAGACAGATCCGAGTTCTAAGCGCAAGCTGACCTAAAACTCAACACTGGGGCTGGTGTGCATTTGCTTCTATCTTCCTGTCTCAGCCTCCCAAGTATTGGGATGGCAGTCATGCACTAGGCCCAGCCTAGAGTTCAGGGAAAAGGTTAGCATATGGAAGTTTGGTTTACAAGGTCCTATGAAAGAAAATTTTAAATGTGCCTGACACACACTTCTGCCTCTAGAGCCCACTGGCCACTCTGTTACCCAAGGAATCTGAGCTACCCCCAAATGCCTGAGAGAGACAGAACTAAACAGTATGCAGAGCCGGGATGCGTCTCACTCCTGGGTCCTCCCTAGCTCTATCTGGACCACTAAGCAGTGCCTCATTTCAGGGGTCATGTGATCTATCTCACGGCACATGGGCTTCAGCAGGCCCCACGAGGGCTCAATTTTGTTGATGCAATAAAACATATGTGTTGACAAGAGTCCCAGCTCTGTCTCTTCATACTTCAGAACTAATAGTTTTATTTCCAGGCTCTGACAAATATTCCAGTTGGCAAAGCTCAGCCACCTTGGCTCTCTGCCGGCCTAGGGAACAGAGGGATGGTGACTTCCTTCCCATTTGTCCCTACCATGCCAGAGTCGCCTGGGGAAGCCATGAGGCCTGACTCTGGATGGAAATACGCACAGCCACTACCTAGGACAGGAAGACAGGGAGCCAGGATTCGTACATCAGAGCCAGATCCAGAGTGAAAAAGACGGAAAGGCCAGTGATGGGGAGGAGTCTGGCAGGAGGCACGCTGCTCAGTGCACAGGCCAGGCAAAGCCACAAGCTGCATGAGAAGCAGAAAAAATATGGGGCAGCACACACACAGATGCCGGGGAGAAGACTCTTCTCAGAAAGGAGGTCAGAAGCACAGAGGTCACAGGAGGATAGTGGAATCAGGGTGATAGAGCAGCTGGCTGGGATAACGGCTTAGCATCAGGACATGGCTATGTAGCCAGGCACAGATGCAGGAGTGAAGCACAGATAAGAGGGGCTCCTCCCATCAGCTACTCTGGATCCTCTATGGCTACCATTTGGTTTAGACCTAGAAGGCCATGATAATAACTTCCCAGCAGGAGGAAAAAGTGGGACACCTGAAAACAACCTCAGGCAAAGGTGAAAGGTAGTCAGATATATTTCATAGGTTAGGAAGTTTTGTTAGGAAAAAGGCTACATTCTCCACATTAAAATAATAAAAAATATTAAATAAAAAACTCTAGGATCCAATTTTATGCTGAATTGAGTCCATTTAGTAGCTTAATTACAATAATATAGGTTGCAGGACTCAGGGGTGCCCAAATGGAACAATGTGGGTGGGAATTCACAGTGTCAAGTGGACTCAAGGCATAACCTCAGTGAAAACATAGGACCAGGAGCCAACCCACGGTCAGACCATCCCTGGGAAGTGACTTCTCCAGAGGGACAGGCCTGGTCAGAATGCCATGAGCTTTGGGAGCATGCTCCTGTCATTCTTCCACAGCAGTTACACAACCCAAGAAGATAGAATGCCAGATACTCGTGTGAATTTGTATTCTCTTATATTAGGAAAAGGAGAAAGAGGAGAGACAGAGAAGAGAAGAGAAGAGGAGAGGAGAGGAGAGGAGAGGAGAGGAGAGGAGAGGAGAGAAGAGGAGAGAAAGAGGAAGAGGAAGAAGAGGAGGAGGAGGAAGAGAGGAGGAAGAGGAATAATAGAAGGAAGAAGAGAAGAAGGGGAAGAAAGAAGAAGAGAAAGAAAAGGAGGAACAGGAGAAGAATGAGGAAGAGAAGGACAAGATGGAAGAGGAAGCCGAGAGAGAAGAGGAAGTGGAATAGAGGAAAAGAAGCAAGCGTAGGAAGAGTGGATACTGTCCTGATTTTACATAATGTATTTTTTTTCTTTTTGTGTGCGTATGTGTGTGATGTGCACATATGTGTATGTGAGTTTGCATATGTGTGAGCACAAGTGTGTAGGTGCATGAGAGTGGATGTGTATAGTAATGCCTGTCACATGTACATTGGAAGTTTGATGTCAGGAGTATTTCTTAGTCACTCGTCCACTCTACTCTTTGAGGCAGGGTCTCTCAACCAAGCTCAGTCCAGCTGGTCAGCTCTGGGGACCCTGGCTCCAGATATGGAAATTATAGGCAGACTGCCACACCCACCTGGCATCCACTCCAGCTCTAGAGATCCCAACTCTGGTCCTCATGCCTATGTGGCAAGCACTTTAACCACTGAACCATCTCCCCAGTCCTATTTGTAATGTGTTTTACTTAACTCAGTACAGCCAAAATATAGTTATCTCAACATGTGATTCATAGACAAATTCCTACTTGTGCTCCACATTGTGTTTTTACACTGTTCACCCACGTCCAAACAGCTCAAATAGAATGAGCAGGAGCAGTCAGCTGCCAAGCTCCACAGCACACAGGCCCCAGGGCTGTCCCATCTCCTCCATCTGCCTGCGTTTGTGGCTTACAGCCACACAAGGGAGGTCCTGCCACCTAGAAACACAGCTCTTATCTGCCAGAGAGACAGGACTCACTCATGGCCTGCATGTGTCATCAAGGGGTTCAGTGGAGCTGCTGTTCCTGGCTGGAGCTGATCTGTTGTCGGCATCTAGGACAGAGAGGAAACACGGGCACTGTCAAAGAAGCAGAGCTGGGAGCCAATGAGGAACAAGGCCAGAGAGTATTAAAGCATTAAGAGATAAGAGTTTCTCTCTGCAGCCAACTGGCTCGCAGGAACTGCACGACTGCCTCAGAAGCAGGAGAAGCCAGGTCCTTCAGGATACATTCCCATCCCAACAGACACAGGATACTACAGTGCCAGACGGAGAGTGGGGCTCAGTCTTTGCTCAGACTATGAAATCCACGCACCTGCAGGCTCACCCCACAGCTAGCATCAAGGGACAGGCTGTGGAGCTGGAGAGAAGGGTTTCTGTGGGTTCCAGCTGAACAGATTTCTAGAGGGAAAGTGGAATGCAGGAAATTCCAATCATTTAGGAATTCATGCTCTGCAGACCGCAGAATATAATGCCCTACCTGTTATAGAAAGACCTCATCAGACCTTCAGCCCCACTTCTCTGCTTCCTTACCCTCCCTATAGTGGGTAAGGCTCCAAATCCCCAGAACCAAGTACTCTCTGACAAGTGAATAACATAAAATAAGTACATACTAACAACATAAACGAGTGTAGTGAATAGCTGAGACTGCATTTGGACTTTCAGGGCTTTGGTGGGAAAAGATGCAGCTCTTGGTACCAAGTGAGCGCCTACTGGAGAAAGCCTTGTGCATCTATTATACAGTCTCTGCAACCCACGCTGGGCTTCAGACAAAGGCACAGGGGCCCCCACCACATCAAGAGTATCAAAGCTGTGTGAACATCCACCTGGACCTTGCTCCATATGGATTCCTGCTCTTCTAGAAATAATAGGTAGAGGAGGGACAGCTGTTGACTGGTGCTCAGAACAGCCAAACACAGCCCTTGGTTGTGACCAGGAACTCTGTCTCACCCTAGCTTCTGGAGTTCCTGCATGCTTCCCAATTCTCTGTCTCTCCTCTGTGTTTACACAGTCTTGGTCCTGCCCGACAGTACACCAGAATCAACTGTAGTGGTTTCAGAAAACTTTGTCTCTTCCTAATGAAAGGGAGAAGATGTCATGGACATACATATCCATCAACACATACACACAGACAAACACATACATCTACATCAACACACAGACACACACACACACACATACACACACAAATATCCATCAACACATAGATATACATATACACACACACATATATATGCACGCACATATGCAGATACACACACATACACACAAATATCCATCAACACAGATATATACACATACATACAAACACACACACACACACACACCCCTACTAGAAATGAAAACACAAGCCCACAGCTAAGGCCAGACATCTAAGACCAGGGATCTGTGTACAAGCAAAGGCCATGAGGACTAAGGATGGAGAAGCAAAGGGGAGATCCTGGTTCTCAGGGACATGAGAGTAGCTGTATTAGCCTCCAAGCATCTACCCCTTATCATGACTAAACACACCTGTGGATGCAAGTCCTTGTTAACAGATACTCTGCTGCTACCAAAGCACATGGTAATGCATATGAATGCATACAGGCACTAACAGTTGTGTGTGTGTGTGTGTCTGTGTGTGTGTGTGTGTGTGTGTGTGTGTGTGTGTGTGTGTAATACTTCCCTAGTTTCAATTCTGTTGCAATGACAAAACACCATGACCTACAAAGCAGCATAGGGGAGGAAAGGGTTTATTTCAGCTTACAGTTCCAGGTTACAGTCCATTACTGCAGAGAAGATACAGGCAGGAGCTTGAGACTGCTGCTGGTCACACTGCAGTGGGTCGCACCACAGAGTCACCCATGCTGCCTGCCACTACCTCCTCAGCTGACTTCCTCCTCTTAAACAGTTCAGAATGCAGCTCATGAAATAGTACTGCCCACATCCAGGGTGGGTTTTCCTGCCTCAATTAACTATTAAGACAATTTCCCCTACCCCAGACATGCCCAAAGGTCATCTTGACCTAGGTAATTCCTGAACTGAGACTCTCTTCCCAAGGGATTTCTTCTGGATTGTACTGATGACAGTGAAAACACGCCAGAGCGCACACACACACACACACACACGTGCACACACGTGCACACACGCACACATGCTACAATGCTCTTGTAAATGTCCCATCGTTAGTCTCTTCGTGGTAAGATGTTATCAGGTAGGGTGGGCCTTCGTCCATCTTGATTGGTCCTTATGACAACAGAAAGATGGCACAGAGGTAGAGAAGATGATGATCACCAGGTCCAGAGTGACACCTAGGCCTGGATTCCAGCTTATCACCTCTGGTTGGCTCCTGCCTGCTCTCATGCTAGGAGCACAGGGAATTTCTCCCCCCTCTATCAGCACTAAAATACTGGGCCTGAGGAGACTGGGGAAAGCCCAGAGGCAAGCGCAGAAACTGGGGAGACATGTTGAAAAGGTAGGTTCTTGGGCCTCAAACAGATGGATTTTTTGTTTGTTTGTTTGTTTGTTTGTTTTATTTTCTTGTCACATCTTGTCCCTTCACCAACCAGACTCCCTACTGCAGTAGCCAATCTAGGCAGCAAAGACAGAATCAGGGTCTCCAGGCACACCACATCATCTCTGACCCACCCACCCAAGGACTTCGAGTGTCCCCTGGCCATGTAGTCCCAAAGACGCAAACGCTTTTGAGCCAACAAATTCCCCAACCTGGGTTGCCAAATCTAACAGGCTTCCGGAAGCTCTTTCTTTGCTCTGTGTGTCAAGCCCTCAGGTTCAGGATACCAAGCGGTATGGCAGAGCCATGGGAGGCAGTCAGGAAAAATGAACCTGTATATCTGATCATACATGTACACTTCCAATGCACAGGTCTGGGACACACCTGCCCCCATACTTGTGAGTGTACAAGTGCACGTATGGAATCCTCAAAAGTCACCAACTGTTCTTTCCCTAAGGCAGAGCCTTATCTGCCTGCATTGGTTGCTTTTCTCCCCTCAGAAGGAAGAGCACAGGCTCGCTTCCCATCTTGGCTGGCAAGCACACCTGGGAACAGTTCTGCCTCCTGCTTTGGGGAGATTACTCCAGTCTTTTATCAGAAGGACTTCCGTATGTAAGGGTGAGGAGCTTTCCTGCCTTGCCATTCCTAGAGGTCCCCTGCCAGGGCATCTCCTCAGCACCCTCAAATGCAAACCTGTGACCACTGAGTCAGTCCTCTGTACCAGGGCACCACACCCAATACAGGATCACTGAACTTTTCCTCAGAGTCTCCCCTCATGTAAGCCTGCTGAGCACAGCCTAGTTCTTAGTCCTAATCTAATGCGTCTATCTCATTTTACGGCTCCTTCTAGTGCACTATGGATGGATGCCCCAGGAAACGGACCATGCCTCTTACCTCATCTGCACCACATGAAGCCTCAGGCTGCAGCTTGGGCATTAGTCCACCACACCCTTGCCCTTGTCAGCATGGAGTTGCCTACACACTTGCTATACTAAATGTAGTACCCCAGGGCTTCCACTGGACATTCCAGCAGGATTCTACCCCTCACTGCAGAGCCAGTACCCACACCGGACTTCGGTCCTGCTAGGAGGTGAATTTGGCTTCAGCCCAACCTTTCAAACAAAGGGCCAGCAGCGTGGGGTGTTGCTGAGGTCACAAAAGAGTGACAGTAAAGCTCTCCTTCACTGACAATGAATGTGTCAATGGAGACCCCATAGGGCTAGACACTCTGAATGCTGTCAATCAATTCATAGCAGTTCATTCAGGAAGAGCAGGAAGAATGCAACGCACCTGTGGGGTGGGTGGGACGGAGTTCCCAAATGAGTAAGTTCCTGCCTTTGTAGAGCTGATGGTTAGCAGAGGAAACAAGATACACAGATCAGTAAAATAGATTAGATAAATGCAACTGTGGGTTCTGATGGAAAGTTGCTACAGAAGTGCCTAATGGGAAAAAAATCTACCTTAGAGGAGAAGGGAAGGTAGGGGCTGGGCCTAAGGCTATGTAAGGCTAGTGAGACCTAGTCCCAGGGGAGCCTGGGCCTAGAGAGCCAGGGACTAGAGAGCCAGGGCCTAGAGAGCCAGGGCCTAGAGAGCCAGGGCCTAGAGAGCCTGGGACTAGAGAGCCAGGGCCTAGAGAGCCAGGGACTAGAGAGCCTGGGACTAGAGAGCCTGGGACTAGAGAGCCAGGGCCTAGGCCTGAGTTCTGTAGTCTTGCCACGTTCTTCTCTGTGCACCTCCATTTCTCTCTCTGCAAAATGCCTATGTCAGGAGGAGTAAAGACACATTACTGTGGTGTTCCAATAAGGAGCAGGAAGTTATCTGTGGGCAGATCATCTGAGTCTGGTCTTGACAAAAGATGGCAGCTACTGAGAGATCTCCTTGGAAGACAGGCTGCTCAACCAAGCATCCCAAAGACTCCCCATTAAGCCATGGAGTTGCTGGAGGTGTCTGAGCAGGATTAAGTGGACAGAATGTTGAGGGACAGCAGAGACAGATAAAAAGTATCGCAGAAAAGTTCAGTGTGTGTGCTGGCTTCCTATGTTCCTGTTAAGAGTGGAAATGTATGAAAGAGGGCTAGAGATGCCAAGCTCTGAACATTTATTTCTGTGGCAGGAAACCCCTCCTCTACCCACAGTCGTGTGAGCACTCTCGTATAGTGGCTGACCCTGACAACAGGCTGGCTTCTTCCTTCAGGGAATGAGGGCAGATTCACTGGGGAGGATGTGATGGGCCCAGGAAATGATATAGAAATTCAATGATTGATGCCAGAAAGGAAATCATATGTACATGAAGTGCAGGGAGCCCGTGATGGATGGGTGTGTGTGTGTGTGTGTGTGTGTGCACGCGCGCAAATGTGAAACATGCATGCATGCATACATACATACATGCAAAAACAGAACTTATGAGCTACTCAGGAAACTGGCCAAGTAACAGAGACACATTATGAGATGAGCCATCTGTCCAGGAGGTCAGGGGACATCCTAGTTTGATGTATTACACAGTTCCTTCCTCCAAACCAACTTCCGTTGTGCTACCATCCAAACCAAGCATGCCTTGAACCACAGATGACATGTAAACTGGTTCTTTGAAAGCTTAACACATTCTCCCAGAAGCATAACATTGCATGAAATGCTTACAGTTTTTGATTAGATATCAACAGCCCAGCTGACTAGCCAGACTTGGAGAGCTTTTCTAGTTGCCCCATGTTGAAGGTTTGAATAAGAATGCCCTCCATAGGCCCAGAAGTTGAACAATTGGTCCCCAGCTGGTGGAGCTGTTTGGGGTGGCCCTGCTAGAGGAAGTATGTCACTAGAAGTGGCTTTGGTTACTTAAAGCTTCATAACACTTTCATCTCGCTTTCTCTGTTTCCTGCTTGCTGCTGAGGACAGGAGCTTCCTGCGCTGCCCTGGCCATCAGGTCTGCCACTTGCTGATGTGCATTATGGACTGGCATCCCTCTGGAACCATAAACTAAAAGTAACTCTCTTCTTTAAGTTGCTTCAGTCATGATGTTTTAACACAGGAACAGAAAATAAGAGATACATCCACCACTGTTGGCAAGCTGGGTGGGCCCAAGAATAAGACCCCCTCCCCCCCAAGCCCACGCTACCACAGCCTTCCACACTAGGCTTGCTGGGAACACTCACAGGAGCTGCTGCAGCCACGGAAGCCTTCTCAGGCCACTCAGGAGTAATATCTCTTGCCTGTGAGAACCACACCACTTCATTGCTCTCATAAACCTGTGCTGATCTCTGACCTCCACCACAGGCCAAACTGGGAAGAAGGGAATGACAATGAAAATACGCCGGGGAACCTTCCAGAAGGTGCCAGAAGTGAAAACACTGTCTGACAAGCAAGAAGCTTGCTTTGGACAGCTTTCAGAGTCAGACCTCTCCAGTGTGCGGATGCCAACCAGGTGAGCTCAGAGCCTGTGTTTGTTCTATGTTCCTATACAGCCCAAGGTGTTTCTTGCCATTTCAAGTCCTGATTGGACACTGGCCTTCTAATCTCCCAGATTAACAACCCGATGGCTTCTGCAAGCACGCGGCCCACTACACTGTACATTTCCAACACAGTAGACCCCACCTCAAAATCAACCTGATCTTGTCTATGATCCTACTAGCTCTTTACACTGGAGATCAAGGTCACATACTTCTAAGGTCAAAGTTCAGCTTCCAGATGTACCCTGTGAGACCGTGGATTATGCTTGCCCACATCCAGTGGGAGTAGACCATACACCTGACCTCTGGCTATGAGAGCTGCATTTATATTTCATATGATACTCAATACCTACCTATGAGCAAAGCTTAATGGATGTATTCCTGTCTGCTCCACTACCAGCATCAGCCATATAGTACACAATCAAACACGATCTGACGCATGACTTCAGCCCGGCAGGAAGCTGGTTCTTCCCGGTAATACTGCATCTAGCTTATAATCTCACACTCGAAAGTGGTGGTTCTCAGTCTCCCTAATGCTGAAACCCTCTAATAAAGTTCCTCCTGTTGCGGTGACCTCCAACTACAAAATCACTTTCATTGCTACTTTGTAACTGTAATTTTGCTGTTATGAGTTACAATGTAAATATCTGGTATACAGGATGTCTGATATGCAGCCCCTGTGAAAGAGTCATTCTACCCCCAAAAGGGGTCATGCCACACAGGTTGAGAGCCACTGCTCTAGAGCAAGCCTTCCACAGTTCTGCTCAATAGATAAGAGGTCCTTTTAGCTTTCACAGCTATGTCAACTGTTAGCTGTGAAGCTGCAGCGGCCTCCCCAAAGCTTACTTCTCCCCATGCAGTCTTGGAGAACAGCCACCCTTCAGAGTGAAAGCACACCTTTTCCTCGGAAAAGTGCACACAAATGGCTGAATCCGTAGGTCATTCTGTGTAGTATTGATTCTTCTAGAAATCTTCTAGAAACGCTCCTGGACCTAGGAGAACATCTGGGCCAACGCTTTACGGCTATCCCCGGAGAACTGCAGGCATCCAGGCAAGCAGATGCTTGCCAAGGTCAGACAGCTGGGTGGGATCTCGGCTGGGAACAAATGCCCCGCAGATGTGTGAACAGGGCTTCAATTAATTTCTCCAGCTAATTAAGAAAAAGTATCCATGTGTTTCGGCGATTGGGAAACCCTCCCCCAAAAAGGCTTGTCTCAAATAACGTCTCCAGGCTAGAAGGAATGAAGGACGCCTTCCACAAAGACCCAGGAGAAGTACAACAGTTCACCTTCCAAAGAGGAGTCCACTCCACACAGTCTCTGCATCAGCCTCAATATGGGAACATCCCAAGTGGGCAGGGCTACTGCTAAGTCAAATGAACATTCTCCCAATCAGCTGAAGATCATGGGCTCTCAGGGGAGCATTCACACCCCTGACTTATTCCAAGAAGCAAAAAAGAGAAAGGGTCACTGATACTCAGGACAGATCCACCATGTGGCCCCGGAAACCTGATTGCTTCTCTTCCACTACAGTGCCCTCATGGTCATACAGGAGGGCTGAAGACCCATCTATAACCATGGCCCCGCCTCTCTCTTTGCCACTATAGAAAGAGGCCTCTAGGAGATGTTTGAACAAAAGGAGGCAGCAAGGCCAAGTTAGGAACCACAGTGGAAAACCAGCCTCCTCAGTCAGGCAACGCTGCTCCTGGCTTGGGCCCTATGGCGGCAAGCAGGACAGCATGTTAGCTCTGAACACGGGCAGCACTGGGAAACAAGTCTCAAGCCACAATAAGGCCCCAGGAGAAGCCACGTAGTCTAGGAACAGTTTGGAAACAAGCACTGTAAGCTTGTGAGTGGAGTTTTAAAAGACGCTTGTGAAGTGCTAACATGCAACTGTCCAGAGCGGCCACTGGCTTGCGGCCTGTGGACTCTCCTTTTCATCCATGTTTTCTTTCAGGAATTTATCTTTCAGCAATTCCCCCTTGACAGGGGTGGGAGGCATCAGCATGAGAACTGGAACATCTTTAGAAAAATGAAGTCCAGGGGCTGGAGATGAAGCACAGGAGAGTATTCACCTAACATTCACATTCACAAGACCCTGTGTTCAAACCTCAATTATACATAAACTGATTATAGTGGTCCATCCCATTCACTCCAATACTCCCTTGGCGCAAACTGGAGAAATTCAAGGTCATGTTCAGCTCCCTGGGGAGTTCCAGGCCACCCTGGGCTAAGGAGCCTACAAAAACTCACTTGGAAAAAAATAAGAAAGAAAGAAAGAAAGAAAGAAAGAAAGAAAGAAAGAAAGAAAGAAAGAAAGAAAGAAAGAAAGAGGAGTGTATATATCAAAACGTTAACTCCAGAATTCAAATTATGCTGCGTCCAGAAAACTCCCCTCCTAGTCCAGCTGAATTATATGCACCTATTTTCCCAGAAGGGTCACGTGGACCCCTGGAAAGTAAAATAGGTGTGTATGGCAAAGGGTGGTGTCTGACTTAAAACCGGACCAGGGCACCTGGCCCTTTAACACTGCTATAGCCACCCTGAAGCATGAAGTACTTACTGTTTGTAGTCCTCCTGCAAGACCACCCACGAGTCCTACTCAACAGAGGCCAAGTCCAGAGTCTCAGCCTGCAATTCAAAACCCCCTCCAGACATACTTCCCTAGCAGTCTTTAAAATGTAGTAAGAGCAAAACTGTGGAAGACACTGGAAAAAGTAGTCCAGACCAACGGTACCCCTGAAGAGGAGCGAAACTTTGGCTCTTTGGGAGCCATGGAAGCAACCCTGTGGGAACGGTTCTTCACACTCTGCATTTCTTTGCTGGTGCTTTTTCCACCACCCTGGCTACGCCCCACTGGTCATCTGATTCCATGTCCCTCCTTTAGAAAGCTGCCTCCCCCCACCCCCCACCCCACCCCCCACCCCCACCCCCGTCTCTGCCCTCTCATCGGAGGGCACCCTGACCACCTTTCCCTTCTGTCTGCTGCTGTGTTTATGCGTGTCTCTTAGCAGTCTAAACTACCACCCTGGCCAGGGTCATTGAGAAGGACCTGTCTCCCAGACACCACGCCTGGAAGGCCCTTCCTTCCTAGAACTGTCCTAAGCAAGATTGGACTGTCCTTCTAATCCTAGGACACTGGAACCCTGGGAAGGTTTCCCAGAGCCTTGTCTAGCTCTCCTTGTTACTTGGCCTTTGACCCTGTACCAAGCAGGCTGTAGAGCTGTTCAAAATAAGTATACTTTAAAGCATTCTCTGAAAAAAAGAGACCAAAACAAGAACTAGAGCAAACTTTAAGTGCGACCACCAGAGACCCTCCTAGGGTGATAAGTCGCCTCTTCCCGCGCAACGGCGGCAGCCAGGAAGCCTTCCGTTAGCAGGAGGAGCGATAAAATCTCTGAGCTCCACGGATGGTGCAGAAAACCGGGAGCAATGCGGAGCATGGGATGCGAGAGTCCTGAGGGGACTTCCTCGGGCAAGAGGGGTGCAAGGGACACAGAGACTCCTGGGCCGGAGGCTAGCAGAGGACCATGTCCGCGGCCAGGCGCGACTAAGCACTGCGGGGTACTCGCGACTACCACTGGCCAGAACGGACCCGACCTTCCCCACGCCCTCGCTCTGCTCATGACCAGGTCACGGCGGGAGTCCACCCAAGGCCTGCAGACGGCCGCCCACCCGGGCCACTCCAGCTCAGCACACCCCGCGCCTGCGGCTGGAGACTTCTCCGTGGCGCGCGATCCCCAAGTGCAAACGGCCAGGAGGACGCGGCCGTCACCCAGCGGAGTCCCGGAGCATAGTCCCCATCGCCTCCCAGGAGCTCGCGGGTCACCGACCGGCAGCACGAGTTAGGGGGGTCGAAATCAGCTCCGCACAGCCTTATCCCGCGCGGCCCGCTCGGGCGATGCCGACACAAAGGGGACGCGCGCGTCACCCACCTGGTCCCGCGCGGTCCGGGCTCCCGCTCGGCCTCTTTGCGCGTGGTTGCGATGGCCCCGCCCGGTGCCGGCTCGCGGGTGCTGCTGCCCCGTCAGCCTCCCGCGTGCAGCACGCCCCGCAGCGCAGCGTCCTTTATGCCTCCCCGCCCTGCGCCCCGAGAACTGCGCGCGGGGTCGACGGGGCGCGAGCGCGCACTAAGCGCGGGCGCGGGAGGCAGAGCCAGTTTGCAAGCCAGCGCCCCCTGCCGTTCAGAGGCACCTCAATGTCCACGCACCCAGCGAGTAGCCCCCAGCAATGCCAGAGGGAGGGCCCAGATCAGCTCACTGATCTGAGGGGATGGGGGTTGGAGCCAGGGGGCAATGAGTCCTCAGGAAGTTGGACCCCTGTTTTCAATATTAGAAGAACGAGTGCCAACAGCTAGAAAGAAATGAGTGAAAAATCCCCGACCCTACCAGTCAGGAGCTGGGAATCTCATTCAGCGGGGCATCTGGGACCCTCTAGAGTAGACTGGCTATGCAAATTACAGCAAGTCTCCGGACTTGCCAGAACCTGCCCGACAGCTATCCTGCCTGTGAGTACTTTACTTTGAATACTTTGAAAACAATCATCTTTTCACCCTAACTTATGATGCAAATGAGTGGAAGAGTCCTCAACCTGCCCGGAACTGAGGCTGAGGCTCCTTGCATATGTATGAAGCACAAGCAAAAGCATTTCGTTTCTTTTCCTTAGAGCCTGAGATCCACCAGTGGATGGGAATTCCCACAAGTTATTATCTTGCAATCCCTCTGGTAGTTCCTGGAAGTTCATGTCAAACGTGCAAAAATGGGTGAACCCTTTGAGTATGTATTAAGGCTAGAATGAAATGTTCCCACAGGCATGTGTTCTGAACGCTTGTTCCTCATCTGGTAAAGATATTTCTGGGAGGCTCTGGGAATGTCAGGAGGTGGGAGTTAACTAGGGAAGGCTCTTGGGGGGATCCTAGACACTCTCTCTCTCTCTCTCTCTCTCTCTCTCTCTCTCTCTCTCTCTCTCTGTGTGTGTGTGTGTGTGTGTGTGTGTGTGTGTGTGTGTGTGTGTCTCCTAAGATGTTCTGCTCAAGCACTTTGGGTCCAAACAGCTGTGGACTGCATCCTTCGGCTGGGGCACTGCAGAGCCTCCATTTGCTAACTCAACTTCTCTGGTTTCCCCCTAGAGAATTAAAACAGGATTAAAAGCTCTGTACCATCTACCTTCTGCTGCTACATGCCCAGGTGCATATTTGTGTTTATACATGTGTATGTGGGTATGTGTGCAAGCCAAAAGTCAATGCTGGGCTATTCACATCTTTTTCTCTACCTTATATTCTGAACCTAAACCCCTGAACCCTCTAATTCCCTGTTGGCCAGCAAGTTCCAGGAGACCCTCTGTCTCTACCCCAGCCCCCATTATCCAGTGCTAGGATGTAGAGCATACACCACATCTGTATTCTTACATGGATGCTGGTTATTAAACTAGGGTCCTCAGGCCTTCATAACAAGTACTGTAGTGACTGAGCTGTCTACCCAGCCCCTCATTCCATATCATTACCAGTTATTGTGCTGAATGTTTCTAATCTTGAGAGATGTCCTTGCTTCATACAAATAAGCCTAGCATTCTGAGGGCTGAGCTAGGAGGATCGCAAAGTCAAGGCCAGCCTGGACTAGATAGTGAGAGCCTGTGTCCAATAGGCAAAAGGCAAAACAAAACAAGGACACACGTGGCCCCAGAGCCTTGGCTCGCATCAGACTCTGTATAAACGCCTTTGTTCAAGAAAGCACAGACTGTGAAGAATCCTAACAGCAGCACTTTGTTGCTTCGGCCTCTCACTGAAAGATAGAAATAGTTTTGCCTGAAGGCCTGAGCTCTGAGAGAAATGTTTTCACACCTCCCCAGGCCTGGTTGGGGAGCAAAGTTATGAATGAAGGATTGAGAGTCTGCTGGGGGGGAGGAGGGGGGCTGGAAAGCTCACAGCAAGTGGAAGCAGCTAGATTGAGGCTCCCCTGTGCTGTCCATGACACGAAGGACTGGTAACACACTGCCTATGAATCTCTGTGGGTAGGTGGATAACCCACCCTCATCAAAATGCACAGATGGCACCTCCCAGATCTTATGTGTTAACCTGTGCATTGTCACACCATTGACCTGACGGGCTGGTTAACGCTATGTAACTATTGCTGGAGAGATGATCTGAGTCCACTACCCAGGCACTGAAATCCGGATTTGCAGCAGACCACACAGCGCACTTCCAGGTTTATCTATGAAGCCTGTCGAATCTGCCGTTGGTTTCCACCCCACCCCACCCCCCACCCAGTATCTATTTACCTTATTTTATTATGGATTATGGTACTTACCATGCTCCTGGTGTTGGGTATTTACTCTGAAGCTTAGATCACCGCTCTCCAGGATGTCTTTCTGCGAGATCCCACACAGAGCCTAAGAGTAATAAGTGTTCAATAATGAATGAAGCTGACTCCTCTGAGCCTCTCAACAGCTAATGCCATTCTCTCCAGAAAGCTGCCTGGCTCTCAGAGCCATTCCACCCTGACAGGGCTCCTCAGTCCAGCTCTGGCCTGCAGAAGACTGACTATCTCCCTGCAAGGTGGTCACTTCAAGCCTGTTTGAAAGACCTTAGTGTGCTGAGGATGTAGGGTTCACTGTCTCACTGGACATGCATCTTATGATCGCCCACGGTAGGAAGTGCAGGCCCAGGGAAAGTGGGCCAGAGCAGTAGTACCCATGTAAATGCTCCAGACACTGAAACAAGGCAAAGTCACTGAGAACTTTTCTCCCTGATAAAATTAAAGGAAGCTTAAAATTGTGGCTTACAGTTAAAGAAACGAAGAAGGAAAATACACAGTGCAATTTGTTTAAACTCCCGCTTGCACACTCTAAGTCTAGAATTCACATCCTTTCCGAGTTTTTGTTTGTCCATTGGTTTGTTTGTTTGTTTGTTTGTTTGTTTGTTTGTTTTGTTCCCCCTGCCCCATTAGGGACAGTCTAACTCTGTAGCCAGGATGCATTGGAACTCACAATCTAGCCCAGCCTTCTCAAATTCATGAGCCTGCTGCCTCAGCTTAATGTTATTTTTACTTAAATCCAATTCTCTGTTTCTAGAGGAGAGTGAAAATTTTGAGTGTGTTTCCACTTTAAACTTCTCTTTAGGGAAACCCAGGATCCCGAGAGACTTTGTGTTTCTGGAGACACGGGATATAACCTCCCACACGTGGCCCATCTCTGCCTATTAATCTCATTCTGGGAGTCACACGAAAACAAGGGCACTTTCTGTGATGTGCATTGTTTTGGATGAGACAAGCAGCCTACCAGGGCACAACCTCAGGAAGGATGAAAGTTGCCAGAATTCTCAGGCCATCCGTCATAGGTAGGGTTCCCACCCATACCAGAGGCTTCCTCTTTCTCTGTTTTAAGATCTCAAGAAAGTCCACCAATGTCCAAATGTCAAGATGGAGGACATTCAATGAGGTACAAGTAAATTCTCCATTGCATTTGTTTAGCCATACTGAGGTGTACTGATCTGTGTCTTCCCCAACCTTGAAGAAGTTTGTGTAAAGTCCAACTATGAGTAGCTCAAAGTGTGAGCATGTTGCAAAGAGGGTGATTGCAGGTGGTATTAGTTAAGGTGCAGTCCTGAAAGACTTAGAAATTATAAGGAATTTCTCTCTTTCTGACTCTGGAAAGGCGACACCCCAAATCACTTATGAGAACTGGTCTTGATGTGAACTGCAAGAGGACTTTATTTATCAGCTAGCTGAGGACGAGCTCCTTTCACCCCAGGGGCTGGGGAGCAGCAACAGTAGGGGGCTTTTAAGGAAAAAGTGAGAAGTTGGGAGAAGTTGGGAGGAGTTAGGTTACAGCTCTTCTCTGGGCAGGGGGGTGGGGGTAGCCTTGCTAAAGGAACAAAGAGAGGGAGTGAGCTGTCCTTGGAGTTATCTCTGGGTCTCTGACATAGACAGTCAGGCTAGGTCTTCTTGCTAACAAAGAGCTTCTCACTGGCTGTATTCTCAGAGATCGGGAAACAGGTCTTGGGGGAGCATTCAAAGGCTGTACATTTCAGGGGGAAACACTTTGGGGTCTCTCAGTCCAAGTATAATTCCCAGAGTCCTCATCCATTATGACTATTCTCCTTGGGAAACAGGGAAATCAGGGCACAGGTGCACACTTGTACGGGGTTGGTAGCACTGTGAGTTTGGGATGGGAGGAGGTCCTTCTGTAAACCAATACATATCAAAGAGGAGGTGGGTAAACTTCCAAAGGACTGGGAGAGCCTAGAGCGGGTACTTGTTCAGTGTCTCAGTAGCCAGCCCCATCCATACCTGAAGCTCAGACATCCAGACACAATCATAGCAAACCAAATGTCAACTTGCCTGGGCTATGGGATGTTCATGAAGCCATGTCTCTGAAAATGCTGAGCGACTGGCCCTGGAGCAAGTAGACTAGTTGGAACTAGAAGATACACCCATCCAAGGAGCATGGTCCAACCCACCAAAGGCAGAAAGAGAACATAAAGTGAGCACGGGTCAGTTTGTTCTTTGCTGGCATAGGGTTCTCTCTTCTACTTCCCATGTGGAGTTCCTGGCGCTTGATTTTAAGACTCCAGAATCACTCTGCTTGTTGCCCATTATCTATACAACTCCATCCTGATTCTCAGGCCTATGGGCTCAGACTGACTCTCACCAGTGGCTTCTAAGGTGACAGTTCTCAACCTGCAAAGGTGTCAAACGACTCTCTCACGGGGGGGGGGGGGGGGAATATCAAATGTTTACATTATGATCGATTCATAACAGTAGAAAAAGTACAGTATGAAGTAGCAATGAAATAATTTTATGGTTTTGGGGTCACCACAACATGAGGAAGTGTGTTAAAGGGTTACAGCATTAGGAGGAAAGAAGCACTGTTCTAAGGTATCTTCCTGGCCTCTAGAAGACCATGGGAATCTTGTTCTTCATAATCACAAGTACCAATTCCAATGTACCCACTAGATCTCGGACTTCTAAATAATATACTTATATAGATACATATGGACTTTTATTCTATAGTATATGTGTAGATAATGTACAGAATATTTTTCTAGTGGTTCTGTTTCTATGGAGAACCCAGTCTAGCTAATAGACTCACCCTCCAAACTGTGAGACAATACATTTTGTACTTTTTAGATGCCAATTTTCCCAGGAGGATAAGACAAGCACTTGGAACATGCCCGTGTGTAAGTATAACTTAGGGAATAAGTGTGATAATAATAATAATAATAATAATAATAATAATAATAATAATAATAATAAACTGTCACCCAATGGCAGGAAAATAAATGACACTTGGTGAAAAGGTTGGGCTGCTGGTAAAAAGCAAGGCTGTTTTATTTCTGGTTTCCTTCCAGAATAGAGACACGGTGTGTCTTGTTCCCTGCCATTCCCAACACTCACAGAGAAAGTTGCAAGCACTCAATGCCCAGCAATGCATAAAATGGCAAAGGAAGTCAGTGGGGGCTGGGATGTAGCTCAGTTGGTAGAGTGCTAGCCTAGCATGTACAAATGCTCAATACTGTATAAACCAGATGTGTTGCCACACGCCTGTAATCTCAGCACTTAGGAGGTGAAGGCAGGTGGATTAGAAGTTCAAAACCATCCTTGGTTAAATAGGGGGTGGGAAGCCAACCTAGGCTTCACGAGAACCCTTTTAGAAAAGACGTATATGAATCCAGCCTTCCAAAACTCTTGTGTGTGTCTCAAAAGCAAATGCTGTAGAATCTGTAGAATCTATCTAGAGACAAAATAGAAAAGAGAGAAATCTCTGCCCTGGGTTTTTATTGCTCAGATGAAATCCTGAGGCACAAAGAGGCCTGTGCCAGTTCTGAGATATTTGCCGGTCAGTGGCATCCCTGTACTGCTACCCAGGGCTTTTGGCTGGTTCAGCCATCTTTTTGTTCTTCGTTTTATCACCTTTCCATGGTAATGAATGGAATTTTACTGTTGTGACTTGACAAATTTAAATGCTTTCTCATCTCAGATGAAATAATTAAATTACATTCAATGTAGGTGGACTTGACTGTGGCAGCGGTTTAAGGTATAACTCTCTGGGTTCCATCTCTCTTGCCCTTAGCGTGCACAGACCCTGTCTTGAGTGTACATGGGACCTGCGTGTCTTGATGAGTCAATGAGGAAAGTCTAAGGCCCTTAACCTTGCCTGGCTCCATCATAGTGAACTTTTAGCTGTATACAGAGCCAGTGGGAGCCTAAAAAAATGTCAATGAGAGCTTAAAAGACAGTTCCCAAAGCAGAAGCCTGCGTGTGTTAAGTTGTAGAAATTTTAGGGTTCCTTTGTTTCTGTAGCATAGTCAAGTCTAAAGGAACAATACACTATGCACTAGTCTAAGCAATATTGATTTGTAATTACTTTTGTCTTTATAGAGAAACAGTGTTAACCAAGTAGAGTCACTCAATCTTAAACCTGAAACAAGGAGATACAATCCAAGTCTTCAATTTGGGAGAGGGCCAGACAGAAAACATCCCAGAAAGGATTGCAGGAAAGAACTCCATGTCTGTGTCCCTGACAACTCAGAGCCCTGGTCTCATTCACAAAGGACACTGCCCCCATGACATGTGACTCTCAAGGTTTAAAATAAAGAGCACAGGAAGACAGCATATGTTATTCTACCACCTGGGTTTAGGTGAGGTTTCTATAATGCAATGGATACACTGAATCATATATAATTGGTTTAGGTTTCTATAACACAATGGATGGGTCAGTGTATCATGTACACATCATAAAGACAGAACCGAGGCACTCCAGGCCCTCACTGATGGGGTATTAGATGCTGAAAACATCCCCTCTGGGGAAGTACAAGGAGCCAAAGCAAAGCACCTTACCCAAAGATGCTTCCAGTAAGCATGGAAGTCGATGGAGTCAAAGCCTACTCAGCATTCCTTGCTTTGGGGGCAGGCAGAAGGCTTCCTCAGGTCCAGATCTCTGCAGCAATACAACCAGGCCAGCTGTCTCCCCTCAAATTTTCCAGAGGCGCTCTTGCCAGAGAACCTCTGTTTCACTCTCCTTCTCAGAGACATGAGCTAAGTTGGGGAAGGGACACCCCACGCATCCACTGAAGCAAGATGGCTATGCCCTTCAATGCCCCAGTGAAGTTGCTAAGGGAGACTTAGACACTTTTTCTAACTGTAACTAGGTCAGGGTGGCACACAGGCTAGAACCAGGCTCTATGCGTAGGGTCTGGACACTAGCTGCCTATAAAAAAATCCGAGGGATTATGGGAGTAAAACTGGGAGCAAGGTCTCCTGAGACTCCTTAGAAAAATATTCTAGCATGTCATGTGTATTGCTGTGTGTTAGAAGCATTTTGTTGTGCTGGTGATATTTATTTAATCTGTTATTCTGTTGTGATTCTAAATGTTCTAAGACTTGGATTACTTTGAATCTTCAACGTATGGATAGTTGGGTGTGACAAAAAAGCCTGGAAGACCAGAATTCAATTCCCCCACACCCAGGTGTTCTAGTTGTTTTCTGTTATTGTGGCAAAAACCATGACCAGAAGAAATTTATTAGAGGAAAGGCTTCATTAGACTTACATTTCCAGGTCACAGTTCATCGCTGAGAGAATAGGAACTCAAACAGGAGTTTGAAGCAGAAACCAAGGAGGGATCCCCACTGGATTCTGCTTCTCCGGCTCATGCTTTCTTACAAATGCAGGACCAGCATCTCAGGAATGGTACCACCCATATCAAATAATAATGAAGAAAATCCCTCCCCCCCCCACCGCCACACACACAGACATGCCCACTAGCCAGTCCTGCCTGGACAGCTGAGGATCTCTTGTCAAATGACTGTAGATTACAGAAATGATCAATGTTCATAACTCGGTTGAGTTTTGGAGTGTGCAAGCCTCTAGCAATCTTGATTTGTAAGTCACAGCACACAGTGAGTGTAAAACACCAAAGAATAGACCGTTTTAATATATTGGACATGTTAGCATATGTTAAGAATGTGTGTCTGTGCATGTGTGTATGTATAGTGTATATGTGTGTGTGTGTGTATGTGTGCATATGCATGTGTGTGTGTGACTGGAATGTAAATTTGAATATATATACTTACAACTATATATATTTTAATATATATATATATTGAGGGATATATATATATATATATATATATATATATATATATATATATATCCCTCAACTATAAACCTCATGTGGACACACTCAGATGAGGCCTGTGTGATTGTTCTCTGTCTAATCACACCTTCCTAAACAACATCCATTCACCAGTAGTGTAGGGTATGAGATACATATTGCTGAAAGGAACCAACTTCTGCTAGATTTGATTGTTTGGCTGTTTGCTATGTAACAACTAGACTCCAAACTCCAACATAGCCCATTATTTAAATAACTTAGCCCAGTAATTCCACTCAGCTTCAAGCTTGAAAAGAATAAAACAAGCCATGGGTGTGCACCATCACTAACTTCCACAGAGAGGTGAAATCAACATGTGTGTTTTAGTTAAGGTTACTATTGTTATGATGAAACATCATGACCAAAAGCAAATGGGGAAGGAGAAAGTATATTTGCCTTTTACTTACATATCCATAGTCCATCACTGAAGGAAGTCAGGACAGAAACCCATACAGGGCTGGAACCTGAAGGTAGGAGATGATACAGAGGCCATGGAATGGTAGTCCTTACTGGCTTACTCCCCATGCCTAGCTCAGCCTGCTTTCTTATAGAACCAGGACCACTAGCCCAGGAATGGCACCACCCACAATGGACTGGCCCTCCCTCAGAAAATGCCTTACAGCTCTGCCTATGATCTAATCTTACAGAGGCATTTTCTCAATTGAGGTTCCCTCCTTTGGGATGACTCTAGCCTGTGTCAAGGTGACATAAAACTATCCATCTCAGTGTGTCCTACCTTCTCAGCTTCAAAATATAAAAATCCCAGTCACAGGGTTGCCATCTTAATTTGAGGAATGATCTCAGGCAAAACATTTGTCGTTAACACGCAGGAATGTAAATCAAATTACCTTCTAGTTTCCCAGGAGAAAGTGTGTGTTTCACCACAGAACACTCAGGCTTCGCTAAAGAAATAAGCAAATGCACAATTCAATCCAAAGTCGAATCTGACTCCCATGACGAAATGGTCTTATTTATGCCCTTAAAAAAAAAAGAGTTTTGAATGTTTTAAGTATAGAGATCCCACACATCCTGCCTGTGGATGCGGGGTCAGGAAGGATGAAACAGTTGGCTGCATTTAGAGTGGACCTCATTCTGTGCATGTACTTGATTCATAGATTTTTCTCCTTTAGAGGAGGCAGCAATAGTTTCCCTGGACTAGAATATTCTAGAATATATATATATATATATATATATATATATATATATATATTCAAATTTACTTTCCAGCCACATGCCCTAGTCTCCCACTGAGTATCAGCCCATGTTCTGCAGGCTTTCATCCCTAAAGAGAGTGCCCTGGGCTTAGCTGGATTTGTTTTACTTGTAAGCTGATTATATGGAGGGCATTTTAGCTTAGGTAATATCAAAATCCATAAGAGAAAACATGATTCATTTTTCTCTTAAAAAAAAAAGCACATAAAAGTTAGGCATAGTTGTGCAAACCTGTAATCCCCAGCACTCAGGAGCCTGAGATAGAAGGCTGGTGAGGTTCCCCCACGCCTAGGCTACCTATATAAATCCCCTGAAAAGTAAAATCTACCAAGTGCAGAAATTGTCATATTCAGAATGACACACAAACATGTGTTAGTTGAATTATAGTGAAGTAAGAAACTTTTGTGTGAAAAAAATCAAATAAGTAAAAATAGACTAAAAAGCAGAATTTCTGTAAACTACTCACATCAATCAAATAGCTAAGTGCCCTCTGTTGGCAAATATTAGAATTGCATCAGAATTTCCTTGATGGATTTGGAAACAGGCACTAATATGCTGTCTAGGATATAAAAGTTCATGTACTATTTCCACAGCAAGAGGCTTTTGACTACATGATTGTATTAGTTTTCTTTTCTCTCGCTGGAACAAAACACTGACAAAAAGCAACTTGGGCAGGAAAGGGTTTATTTCATCTTCTAGCTTATGCTGTCACGAAGGGAAGTCGGGGCAAGATCTCAAAGAACTCTGAAGGTAGGAGCTGATGCAGAGCCCAAGAACATTGCTTACTAGCTTGTTCCCTGTGGTTTTCTCAACCAGGATTACCTACCTAGGGACATGTGATAGTTTTCATATGTTAGGCACGTAGGGGGGTGGCTCTATTAGAAGGTGTAGCTCTGTTGGAGTAGGTGTGTCCCTGTTGGCATGGGCTTTGAGACCCTCATCCTGGCTGCCTGGAAGCTAGTCTTCTTCTAGCAGCCTTCAGATGAAGATGTAGTACTCTCAACTCCTCCTGTACCATGCCTGCCTAGATGCTGCCATGTTTCTGCCTTTGTGGTAATGGAATGAACCTCTGAAACTATAAGTCAGCCCCAATTAAATGCTGTCTTTATAAGAGTTGTCTTGGTCATGGTGTCTGTTCAGAGGAGTAAAACCCTAACTAAGACAGGGAGGCACTACCCACATTGTGCTGGACTCTCCTGCATCAGACAACAATCAAGAACATGCTCCCACAGAATTGCCCACAGACACATCTGATGGACTTTTTTGTTGTTGTTCAGCAGAGGTTCCCTCTCCTTGGCTGACCTTAGATTGTGTGAAGCTGACAAAATACTAAAGAGCCCAGTGACTTTCTCTTGGGTCGATTTGGTATAGAGAGGAAACTGGTTCTTCTCATGTTGATGTATACAGGGTCTCATTTTAGAGTTTCTCAGGAGATAGTCTATGGAGTCACAGGTGCATTTTATACTATGCCAGCCACACTCCGTATGGCGACAGAGTTCCTCCTGCCCAAGCTTCTAGGATTCTTACAGAATGAACCAACATAGCCATTGTTGCTTTTAAGAGTAAGAAAATGACCTTCTCTTACTCAAACTCCTGTTTTAGTGTGATAGACCCAGGCAGACTGACACGGAGCAAGATACAGCTACACAAGTACCACCCTTGTGCCCACATCATAAAAGGCAAGCTTAGTTTGGTTTTGTACAGAACCTTAGAGGCATGGTGTAGAGCGGCCATCCTTTATACAGTGCCCTCGGGTGCCGGGGCCATGAACACCATCTCTCCAGGAGTTCCAGGCACTATTTATAAAAAAGATTCTTACCTGTAGTTCTTTCAGATGCCTGTTGACTCTTTCTATACTTCTTAGTAAAAAGTCCAAGACTACAAAGTAGAAAGAGGAAGCCTAAGGACAGGCAGCAGTAATTAAAGACCCATTTGGTAAAGTTTCCTGGTGTGAAACCAGCAAGTCAGAGGGTAAATCACTGATACCTCAAATGAAAATAAAATAAAAACTGGACAATGGTGGCACATGCCTTTAATCCTAGCACTTGGGAGGCAGAGGCAGGCGGGTTTCTGAGTTCGAGTCCAGCCTGGTCTACAGAGTGAGTTCCAGTACAGCTATACAGAGAAACCCTGTTTCAAAAGAGAGAGAGGGGGAGAGGGGGAGGAGCAGGGAGAGGGAGAGGCGGGGAGGGAGAGAGAAGAGAAGAGAAAAGGGAAGGGAAGGGAAGGGAAGGGAAGGGAAGGGAAGGGAAGGAAAGGAAAGGAAAGGAAAGGAAAGGAAAGGAAAGGAAAGGAAAGGAAAGGAAAGGAAAGGAAAGGAAAGGAAAGGAAAGGAAAGGAAAGGAAAAAAGAAAAAAAAAGCAAAAGCTTCAAAATAAGAAGATGGATGTCGTAATGAAATTTCCTCAGAATAAACAGACAAACAAAGATGGGTTTATTTCTCCCCACTGTTATCAATGAGATGCCTTTCTCACACACACCTCTGTGAAGTAAATTCCAGCCCTGTGCACAGGTAGACTGTTCTGTGCTTTCTTGCATGGTTGTATTTCTCTCATAGTTTATGCTGAAAAGGCTTGTCTTGCCTTAAGGTTGCTACAATGATACACCATGGCCAACAACAACTTTGGAAAGGATGAGTTTATTTGGTTTAGTCTTCCATATCACCGTTCATCATAGAAAGCAGTGAGAACAAGAACTCCAACAGGGCAGGAACCTGGAGGGAAGAGCTGATGCAGAGGCTATGGAGGGGGTTGCTTACTAGCTTGCTTCCCACAGTTTGCTCAGACTACTTTCCCATAGCACACAGGACCACCAGCCAGGCATGGTCGCAGTGAGCTGAATCTACCCATATCGGTCATCAAAAAAAAAAAAAAAAAAAAAGGATGACATGCCAATATAGTGACATTCATTTCATTGATACCCCCTATACACAATGACTTTAGCTTGTGTTGAACTGCACAAAACTACCAGAATACTTTTCAATAACTGTAGTCCACAGTAGAGCAGGAGTGATGGACAGCAGTGAGAGAGTCAGCTCTAGAAAAAGACCTGGACCTTGCAATGGCATGTGGACTTCCCTACAAATGGTCAAGGATTCCTTTCACATGCAGCTCCATCAGTTTACCTTTGGGTCAACAGTACTACGTGTCTCCCTGCTACTCCAACATCCAGGATGGACCTTGAAGATAGAAACTGGTATGTTTTCATGTGACTTATGCGGTTTAATTATCAGTTAAAACAACAGCGGGTACCCACATAAACCCATTTCTGATATCCCAATCATGTGGACAAGTTAGTCTTGAGAACTGAGCAGGATTCTGAACTCCCAGGACTCCATCTCTTACCTACACACACATGCTCATAAGGAGGGTGGCTTGCATATATAAAGATGTTGAATGTGCTATGAAGAATATCCTTGGTACCCAAGGATGTGCACCTCTCTCTAGTGCAGTGCAGAGTATCAGCACGATGGACTTCCCCTAAATGTGGACACTTAGACATTGTGAACTGAGGTAAATTCGAGAAGAAAGCAGAACACAGTGGGCTGAGCACCTTGTTGAAGAAGCTCTGCTGAAGGACCTCAGGAAAACATCAGCTGTGTGTGTGATGTGAATCCTCGTAGATGTTTCTCCTGGAAGGAGTAGGGAAGAAGGCAGAGGCTTCGGATGTGAGCAAGAGCTGGTTCAAGGACAGAACTTCCCTAGCACATCCTATCCTCTGCCTTCCTCTGACTCTTTCCTTCCCAACTTTGCAGGTAGGAGTGACGTCTCTATATGGAACATTCTATAAGGGCATGAGTGGCCCACACTATGGCACAAAGTTACTCAGCTGACAGAGTAAATGCTGGCTCGCACATGTTTGTTTCAACCACGTGGAGGTCAGGGAGCTTAATGAAGAATATCACTAAAATCGCCAGACAATCGTGACAATTTGTACTCCAAAACAAATTTTATTTATTAATGTTTTTATCTTATATCTATAAACTGGACATTTCTATGGTTACTTGCCCTAGTAAGCTGTATAAAACTCAAGCTGACAATAAATAAGCAAAATTTATGTAATGTGGCATCGTTAAATGAAAATAACAGAAAACAAAAGTTATGGTAAGAATATCTCAAAAGAACATAAACCCCAGGTCAACAACCAATGGTTGTTTTTGTAGTTCATTAAAAACAAAAATAAAAATAAAATGTCTGGGGAGAATCAGCAGAAGTTGTAAATCCAAAAGTTCTAAATAACAACAACAAAGAAAAGGAAGGCAAGTGTGATTTCATTCTTTTTAAAGAAGGGTGGGTTTTCCTTTGGAAGCAACGGTCATGGAGATAACGCTGGTGGTGTCTGAAGGGGGACAATGAGACTTCCCCCCATTGTCAAGGTTCATCTGCAGTGCAGGTGTTGGCAACTCCTCAGTTATCCAAGACAGTGTGGGGTGGAGGTGACAGTGTCACTGTCACAGCAGAACCCTCAAATCCACACAGACCACAATGTGGAGGGCTCTACTGAGTGGGAGAGCCTTATGACATCTGCAGAGGCATGGTGACCTGGGATGTCATCTCATGGTGGCTAATGCCAGTCCAGCCCAGAATAGTGCCTGGGATATGCAGGGAGGGAGGGTGGCATGTGAAGCCAGGGCAGTACTATGCTGACAATAAACCACCAGAGGGGCACTTAGCATAACACATGTCCTGAAGGAGCTCAATTTAGCACATCTCCAGCATCGATGCTCTGCTAGCTTTAAAGTGATGTTTATAATTCATGACTAATACTCATTCATCCATCCCTAGTAAGGTGGGAGTCTTTCATCTGCTGTGGAAATAGAATAAAATTTTAGTTTTCATTCAACTCACATTGTTCAGTGTGCACTCTGTCTGCTTCATGTCCTGCAGGGTGTGTGCACCTCGAATTTTCTGAGCTCAGCATTTCAATCCGATATTCATGTGTTTGGGCATGAGGCTGGCCTGTACTTTGAAGGGTTCAGTCTATCTAGGTAGCTTCAACTCTGCTGAAAGATAACTTCATCCTTGGGCATTTTACTCTGATTGGGACCTAAGGCTTCCTTCTCCTACCCCTCAAGCTGCTTTCAGAAGAGCCTCTGTCTTTGTCACTGATATGACACACAGTAGCCATCATACAAGGAGTTTCCCTAATTTTTTCTGTACAGGCTACCTGGAGAATAATGGGAGACTTCTCTGATAATGCAGATATTGCCCTGACAGGACTGGAGATGGCTGCCACCTGAGTTTGTATCACAGCATCAGTGGAGTTTCCAGTGTGGGGGTTTTCATCTGTTTATTTTCTTCTTGTCAAGGAAAAATAATAAATATTTCCTTCTTTGTTTTCTAGACAAGGTCTTGAGTGACTCAGGCTGGAGTCAAACTTGCAGTGTAGTTGTAAATAACCTTAAAAAAATCTGGTCCTTCTTCCTCTGCCTCCAGTGTGCTGAGACTACAGGTGTCAGCTACTCATTCTGTGTTATGCAAAAAGACCAAACCCAGGGTCTCCTGTATGCTAGGCAAGCTCTCTACTAACCAAACTGCATCTCAAGCCCAGCTGACATTTCTCAATCTACAGGGCACAGTTTATATTAGAACCAATGGGCTCTGTGCCTCAAAGATATCAAAGAAGGGACATAGCCTTGTTTCTCAGGAACCGTATTTTAAGGATACTGAAAGCTGACAAATTATTTTTTCTACATTTTATTCAAGGTATAAAGTTACAGATTAATTTCTTTGTCAAAGATGTCACAGGAGATGGCGAGAATGTCCAAGTATTAACCTTCAAGAAGGTGTCAAAAACTTTGTATACTAAGTAAGCTTGGAAAAGCCATATGTAAATCTACTATTTTATAATTCACACACACGTGGTTATATGGAATTGCTTTATATTTGCCATAATGCCCCTCTCAGAAGCCATAGGTTACCCAATAAAAAGCTCAGTGCCAGATGTGGGATATCTCAACACCTTGAAGTGTTGGTTGCCGGGAACCTCTGAATCAATGCAGCCTATTGTCACAGTTTGTAGCTGACCAGTAGAATTTCATGATAAGACTCTATTGATGAAACCACCACAAACTTTGATCCGAGGACTTGGAGAAGCCAGATACTTGCCTAAAAACGTTCTCTATTCTTGCCAGCTTTCCAAGTTTCAGAAGGTATTTTCAAGGTACTTGGGGAGTGACGTCATCAATAGTGTAATGCAGCTGTCTGTGGACCATGAAAAATACAATAAGGTCCGGCCTGACAAGGTATCACCATGGAGATAATAATGGCATGGATATTATGGGAGTGACCAGCCTCATTCTGATTAGACTTAAGGTGCATTAGACGGAAGGAAACACACATTCCTGGTATTATAAATGTGGCCAAGAAGCCATGGTTGGAGCATTCACAGGTCCTAGGGGTAAACTTACTATTACTTTGCTAAGCAAACATAACATCAAACTACCTTCTAAGCATACACCTGTGTACCCATAAATAATTACAGCTGTCTGTATTTATCACAGAGACATCTTTTTGTAATAGGCATACTTAAAACAGACTCATAACTGGTCAAAGTGCAGAGAACAAGTCACTGTAAAATGCCCGACATAAATAGGACATCTACATCATGTCACCTCTCCTTACAGCTTAGTGAGCTTTGGAGAAGATGGGGAAGAAAGGTCATGAGAGCCAGAGATCAAGGAAGACAGGATATTTCTAGACATGACAGTCACTGCTCTCATGAAGTCACAAGGCAGTGGTGACTTACAGAAGACCTGCCTGTCACCAGTACAGTGTGGATGGGAGAGGGGACTATAAGGCTCACCCTTAGCTGAGGAGTTATTGACAGTTGATGGAGACAGAGACTTTCTTGGGCCGTATGGCTGTTGGTAGTTTTCCATATTCCAATGGGATAGGTCACATACATAAATATATGGGTAGTACAAATTAACCTCATTAGATTACTTTAAAATCAACAGACCAGAACCTGAGGTTGGGAAAAGAGGTAGGGGACCTGAGAGGAGTCTAAATGGTGCAGTAATGAGTGTACAGAATCATATTGAATGCATATATGAAATATGTAATTGTTATTTACTCAAAGAATCAAAGAATAAATAACAATTACTTTTTTTTTCTTTCCAATAACCAACCCCTATGGACATTTGGACTCTTTATGACAAAATGCATTGTTTCTACCTGTGTTTTTACTTTTTTTTTTTTGGTGTTTCAAGACAGGGTTTCTCTGTGTAGCCTTGGCTGTCCTGGAACTCACTCTTTAGACCAGACTGGCCTTGAACTTAGAAATCTGCCTGCCTCTGCCTCCCCAGTGCTGGGATTAAAGGTGTGTGCCACCACGCCCAGCTGTTTTCACTATTTTTAGTGACATACTTTATTTTGTGTATGTAGGTTACTGAGATATTAGCTAGATATGGTATCTAGGTAATACAGCCATCCAGATATAATAAAATGATGGAGCTACTGAGTTCAATCATTTAAAACTGTGCACATGTTTGTACAAACTTTTACTACTTTTACTACTGTATCATTAGAGATCACTAAATTAGCTACTGTAGCTTAGAGATCACAAAATTAGTTTTTAAATTATTTTGAAAATTAACTCTTTAGAATTCTTTAAACAATTACAGATTTATTTCTCTTTCCATCACACAGATAAAACTGCTTTGTAGAAGATGCCTTGCATTCTTTTCCAGACTTGGTAGCTTCATTTGACACTTCTTTTATATTTGATTTACAACATAAATATTAGAGAAATTTAGAGAAACCCTGTGCTTTTTCAGGTACAACTAACTGACACAGAGGCTAAGAAAACTCAGAGATGAGGAGCTGGGTACAGGAACCAGAAAGCAAACAAGACCATTCTGGGCCCCTGTGTAAGGAATCCTCAGTTGGGTCAGTCATTATTGGTACTCAAAAACCACTGCAAATTATTTTGGCTTCCTGCTCCCCTTCACTGGTTTCTGAAGCTTCAGTTTTTCCTCTGTTTCCTTTGACCCCCGCTCCCCTCTTCCCTTGCTACTCCCTGCCGTCCATGCCCATGCCAGAGAAAAGCTGGCATCCTCGGGACTGGGATACTCCCTGCAGATGACCATGCTTGAGCTCTCCCAGTTACTGTGACTTGTGTGCTCTTTCTCTGAAAATTCCTTTCAGATTGTAAAAGCAGAGGGTTTCAAAGACCCTGTGAACCTCTGCTCTCTAGTATGATGGAGAGGGGGTTGAATTTCTATTTCAAGCCTCATTTTATGTTGCCTGTATTTAACAAGCGCAAACGGGAGCCATAGCAAGGCAATTTCCTGCTATTCAAAACAACTCAAGATGTTCCAAAACTTGACCTCAAGAAAATTCCCAAGGGGATATCACATCAGAATGAGGTACCCGAACACATAGTCTCTAATAAAACCAAGGAAAACCAGAAGTTCAAAACCAAACACATAAAAACCAGTTCCTTCCAGGAATGCCTTGGCTGGATGATTTACAAGAGCACCGAGCATCAGTGAATCCGGTGCTGCATCCTGACACCCCTTGGCTGTTGTTCTGTGATTTCCCCTCCTCCTGGTCACAACTCTTGGAAGAAATGGCTTTACAGGGCCTCTGTCTTTGGTTAGTCCTTGTGTCTTTACAGAAAACTTGACACTTGAGCGGTGAGTTATTATGCATTTTTTGTTTCTGCCTGTGTAAGCACAGTGAGTGATATGTGTAAGCTCCAGCCACGAGGCCATGCATCAGGATTGTATAGAAACATGTGTGATGTGCTTTGGATATATCATTGAGATACCAGTGGCTATGTACTTATCAATATGTGCCTGAGTGACCAGCACTGTATGCCACTCTCTGATCCAAGACCCAAGTGAGCCTCCCATGTGAAGACAACCCAAACTTCACCTGACATTTACAGTTAGAATGGAAGTGGAGCCCCTGTGGGCTCAGAAGCAGATGTCCTCTCTGGACTCAGGAACATCTGTGCCCTGCTGTGTTTTTCTTTCTGTCTTTGCTATCATAGGGTGAGCCTTGGACAGCCCAGTAATAGACTTCAAATGTGGAGAGATTGTGGGTGCTCTAACTGGTTGTCTTCACAAACAAACACATTTTCCCAACTCTCATCTTTCAAGCCAGAGATCAAGAATTGACTATAGATGGAGCAAAGATGAACATGCATGTACTCATTCTTAAAGCATTTACAATATTTTAAATTATTTACAAATATTTTTATTTGGGGTATAGTTTTGTGTGTTGGATCATTTGAGGATGCGTCAGACTTCCACAGGAGGCATTCAGGATTGTCATTGACTATTCCCCTTGGCCACTGTGAGAAGGCCTAAAATACTTTATTCCCCAATCTCCATGCTTTCCCCTTCCTCTTCTTGCCATTGATGAGGGGTATACCATCCCTCCGTGGTACCCACTAAAGCATCTGACCTACTAGTATAGTCAGTCAGGCCTCTGCCTCTTTGCTGAACAACAAAGGAACAGAGATACAGAGTCACCCCTATCTCAGGAATGAGAGTATTGCCCTGGACCACTATTCTCTGTTACACAACTTCCTGAACTCCCTCTCTCCACATGACTCTGACTCCCAAGGCTCCTTTTGAAACCTACTGTGGTCTTCATGGGGTACCTCCCTTCACAGACATCTGGTCTAATACACTACCTTGGCTTCTTCCTCCATTCACCCTCTCCTGGTGCTCTAGATTTCCCCTTCCTGCTCAGCCTTTCTAGACTGCATCTACACAGTCACCATTCACCCCCATAGACTGTGTCTCCACAGCAAATATCCTCCTTTCTGGAGACAGACCTTACAGTGACCACTGACCAATGTCTCCAACAGCTGCCCTTTGAATAACCTCGAAGCTCAAATCTCTCATAAATCAAGGGCAGAATGTGTCTCCCCCAAAATGACCATAATTGCAATTGCACAAATGTCACGGCTTCTTCATACCATCTGTTGCTCTAAGGGCACTACAGACATGGGAAATTTAACAATGGGGATGCGTGTCTGAAATCTTCAGAACCTGGTCATTAATTATTGATGCACAGGAGAATTCAACAGAAGCCTCCAAATAAGCCAGTCTATACACCATGGACCTTTGGACATGGCCTTAGTTAGACTTTTCATTGCCAAGATGAAACACCATGACAACAGCAGTAGGAAACAAAGGGTTTAGTTTACTCACAGGTCTACATCAAAGTCCATCAAAGGAAGTCAGGGCAGGAACACAAGGTGGGAACCTAGAGGCAGGAACTGAAGCAGAGGTCATGGAGGAATACTGCTTACTGGCTTGCTTCCAATGGCTTGCTCAGCTTGCTTTTTAAAAAAAAATACAACTCAGAATCACCTGCCTAAGGGTGGTACTAGTCGAAATGGCCTGAGCCCTCTCACATTAATCATCAGTTAAGAACAATGCCCTCCACTGTTTGCCTACAACCCTATTTCTTTTTATTTTTTTTCTGAGTATGTGTGTTGTGTATGCATGTCTGTCTGTGTACACATACCCAGGAACACTAGAGGAGAGGACCTAGTCCCTTGAGACTGGAGTTGCAGATGTCTGTGAGCTGCCCTGTGGAACATCTTTCAGTGCTTCTAATCACTGAGCCGTCTCTCCAGTGCTATCTTATGGAGGCATTTTCTCAATTAATGTTTTCCCTCTCACACAGACAAACATGGACTTTGGTCCTGTAGGGTTTACTACACAACTTGCAATTTTCCTCTGTGATGGCTAAGCTTAGTCTCCAAGTGTTTAGAGGCTGAGGCCTTGGTGCTGACATATCCTGTTATCTGTCTTAGCATACCTAATATTCGACACATTACACAATCAAAATGGCCCAAACTTCATGCCTAGTCTGTGAGGAAATTAGAATTGCAAGATTAGATTTTCTCTTCTCTAAGTTTCCCAGATGCTGGCCTAAAGCCCAGGATAGAAGGAAATGCAGGCGCCAAAAGTATGAATTGTAGAGACCATGGTGTCACCTAAGGAAGCTCACCATAGATCCTGAACTACGTTTCCTGGATGCTGCTGGCATTGACCATGGTGCTGATAGAGGGCAAGGTCAGCTCCTGTTTGCAGAACCTTAGGAGCCTGACCATGTCCTCACCACTGTCCTGCAGGAAGTGTTCTCCTCTTGAAAAGTTCATCTGCTCCAAACCTGAGAGGGGAAAAAGATGCACTTTCCAAATACCTATTATTTATTATTTTGTTTTATTGCAGTTGTGCATGTTTTTGTGCAAGTGTGGTGAGTGTATTATGATGGTCTATGTTTGTTTGTGTGTGTTGTGTTGTTTATATGTTGTATGAGTGTCTGATGTGTGTACTGTGTAGTGTGTATGTGCGTATGTGTTGCATGTATGTGTCTGATGTGTGTACTGTGTATGTGTATAGTTTGCATGTGTGTGTCTGATGTGTATAGTTTGTATGTATGTATGTATGTATGTATGTATGTATGTATGTATGGTGTGTATGTGTGATATATGGCTTTGTGGTGTGTGTGTCTGAAAGATATCCCCATTCTCAACCACTCTATTATAATGACAGAATAACATTTTCTTATTTAAAATAATAAATAGGAATACCTCAGCACCCTACATTTTTCTAGTTCTATTTCCAAATATCAATATCACTAAATCAGAATAACTATATTCAAATCAGAATTCTGTCAGTAAAAAATTTACTAGAATATCTTATTCTCATTCTGTGTTTTGTTTTCTTTTTCTATTGAAAGCAGACACCCTTGAGTGTTGGGAACAGTGCCTCAACAGACTCAGAAGTCAAGGGCACCATGAAACACCTGGAGATGTTCAATGCAGAAAACCACTTCCAGGGACATCTAGAAGAAGATGTGGAAATGGTGGTGAGCTTGCCAAGACCTTGGTGTCAAGACTCACAGCTGGGATTTATCTAACATCTAATGCTTACATTATGTGGGCAGGTAAATTTAAAATCTACATTTTAAGGAGACATTTGAGTTTGGAAAGCAGAGACTGTAGAATAACCATAAATTCCTGATGATAAAAAGCCAGATCTTGATGTAGACCACAGTGAGATGACAAGGCCGACTATCTTTAGTGTGGATAGTGAGCTAGCACAATGGGAATGAGTAGGAGACACTCCACAGAGCAGTGCTGTACACTGCACGATTTCATTGTCACAGCACAGGAGCAAGCGAGTCAAATGTGAACATCAGAAAACCAGCTTGAAGTCTCCTCATGGGGACACGTAAGGCCACAGTGTACCTGGAGTGTGGGCCAAGAGTTCTCTCTGTCTGCAGTGTGTAATATGAATATTTAAACTCATTCAAGTGGACCGTAGAATAGAGGTTATCAGAAGCTGGTATTCAGATGATGCTCAAAAGCCTTGATCCTTTAGTACTTGAGGAATAAGTGTGACATAGGGGACTGTGATGACTGGTTCTGATTGTTGACACAATGTAGAGCCACTTGGGAAGGCTCGATGAGGGGCTGTATCGGTTACATTGGCCCAGGGACACGACCATCTGGAGTTTTCTTAATTGAGTTCATTGGGGTGAGGTAACTCACACAGACTATGGGCAGTGCTATTTCATAAGCTGGGCCTTGAGCTGAAATGAAAAGGAGAGAGAGAGAAAGCTCAACGATAACATGCATACTTTTATTCATTACTCTGTTCTCCACTGTGGATGTAGTGTGACTTGCTGCTTTAAGCTGCTGGTTGCTTCACTGCAATAATGGACTTTAACCTGGAAATTTGAGCCAAAAAATTCCTTACCTCACTGAAGTCATTTTGTCTGGAGTATGTACAACAGACAAAGATAAGATAGAAATTAAGTATCAGGAAGTAAACTCATTGCTTTAATTAACCTAACCATGTGGCTTTAGGGACACATTTGTGGAAGGGTTTGGAACTTTGAGCTCAGAAAGCATTAAATACTAGAGGCAGAGCTTAATGATTGGTTGTTGTGTGAGCTTAGAAGATAAGAGTTTTGAGAGGAATGTAGACAGTATGGTCTGGCTAATGAGATTTCAGAGGGGAATGAGGATTCTATGAGGAATTGGGCTTAGGGTCTGATCATTTGATGTTTTGTCTACTCTGCTTGTGTTCTGAGAACCTAAGTGAATTCCTTTGAGAGGTGCTGAGTTAGCTTGGTTGACAGAAAACATTCGGGACTGGAAAATACCAAGGCTGGTGCTGAGGGGAAACCGCAGGGCCTTTGATTACTAATGGATGTAGGAGACCCCAACCCACTTATGTGGAATTACTCCTGGGCAGGAGGTCCTGCACTGTATAAAACAGTAGGCTAAGCAAGCCATGGGAAACAAGCCATATTACAAGCTCTACCTTAGTTACTGCCTTCAGGTTTCTTCCCTGCATGAGTTAATGACAGGCACTTTAGAGACTGAACAAACTCCCTAGACTCTAGTTGTACATTTTCTTAGAAAGCACTGTGGAATCGTGAATTTTGCTATTACATGAATCGTCTTTTACCAAAAATGGTGTGTCTTGACAAAAGTGGAAACAGTTTGGGCCAAATGATGGTAGCCATAGACATCATGTTCAGGGGTTGGGTAGTAATGCTGAGGTACTATGATCAGGGGCTGGGTGATGCTGCTGAGGTACTGTGCTCAAGGGCTGGGTGATGCTGAGGTACTGTGCTCAGGGGCTGGGTGATGCTGCTGAGGTACTATGCTCAGGGGCTGGGTGATGCTGCTGAGGTACTGTGCTCAAGGGCTGGGTACTGCTGAGGTACTGTGCTCAGGGGCTGGGTGATGCTGAGGTACTGTGCACATGGACTAGTTACTGCACTGTGAACTTCTACTTTCCTCAGTAAACATGTCCTGTTATCTTTGTGAAGCGTGAAAATGCTCATTTTCCTGAAGCAACAGAACACTGCCTGCCCTGAGCTAATGCTATGGATAGAAACAGAAACCTCTATTTTTTGTGCACTGGGAAACTGAAAGCAGTTGTGATGTGTTTTATGAAGACAGCCCAATCAGGAACCACCTTCTGCCAGCTCACAGACATGTGACATCAGTTTTAGCTACAGTATTGAGGGATAGCAACACACAGTTGGTACAAGAAAATGTTTTAATGGTTAAGTCCTAGCTCAGTGCTTAGGTTGCAACTTGGGGTGAATTATTTGTCTAGCTGAGTTTTTCTCTGGCTCTTTCAATCCTGATTACTCTTCTGTTTTAGGTATGTGTACTACCACATACCCAGCCTTGGGTCTGCATGATTTGTGAGGTTTGGGAAAAACAGATAGCCATGGTAGCTCACACATGGCATCATAATATCAATAGAATTGGGGTTCAGGTCAAGCACTAAGGGCAGAGCTTGCCGTGGTAGAGTGAGGAATGTCTACTCTGCTTCAGAGCCTGGCCCTGTGAGGCAGTTTGCTTGCTGATTCACAGTACAGCTTAGGACTAGCTCACTCAGGGAGCAAGATCTCAGTCGGTGTTTAAACACTGGCTATACTGCTTCATAACTGACTACCATAATAGGATTACTTATCTTCTTGGTAAGAGTTCTCTGTGCAGGTTGGTTTCTTGCAATCATTCATGATTCATTCATTCATGCATTCATTCATTCATTCAATTGATTAATTAATGAATTCAGGTACTAAAGCTAGCTTTCAGTTTCTCATCTTCCTTTTCTTTGATGTGCATTGATTGAGATTCCTGTAAGAAATTGTCATATAAAGATATCAACAATTGTGAGTAAAATATAAATATGATAGTTACCGTCATTGTCAACTTGACTGGATTCAGTGTCCCAATGGAAACATCTCTGTGTTTGCATATTCAGATGTTTCTGGGGAGTTTAACTGAGGAGGGAAGACCTCCTCTGGATATGAGTGGCACCTTAGGTTGTGGGCCTAGACTGAATAACACTGGGAAAAGGGGGTGAGCAACAGATTCCTCTCTCTCTGCTTCCTGACTGTGGACACAATGTAACCAGCCCCTCATGCTCCTGCCTGTGTGCCTTCCTTACCATCTCCCATCATACCCTGAGCCGACAGGAATTTTCTTCCCCTTAAGTTGGTGCAGGTCAGGTGCTTGACCATAGTGATCTGGAAAAGGAACTAACACAAGTGAGGAAGTGTAGGTCAGGGTAGGTATTGGGGAGAAGAGGAGAAAAGCTCTGCTTTGTCGTAAGACTGGGGATACAAAGGAAGTAGATCCTTCCTGTGAAGTTTCAAATCACAGTTTGTGGTATGTTATACATGGCATATGTGATTCTTTGTCTTACAGAAGAAAAGTAAGTAGTGGGTAAAGTTTACTGGGCCAAAGATCATTAACCTCTGAAAATCTAATTTCGTACAGAGACCAAAAATTCTCAAGAGGAGCAACGTGAAGGGTAAATTTCTTCCTTTTGGGGTTAAAATGATTACTGGTGCCCTTCTTTTTTTCCCTGGAAACTTCTAGAACAGTGTCTTTAGTTCTGCTTACACATGCAGAACTATTATAGAACTGTTTTGCATGTTGATTTTTTTTATTCCCAAGTGTGTCTTAGAGATCTCTCCATTTCAGTGTGTGTGTGTGTGTGTGTGTGTGTGTGTGTGTGTGTGTGTCCTTGTTTGTAAGTGTTATGCATCCCATGTTTGGGGTGTGGAGGTCAGAGAACAATGTCTTCTCTCTCCCCACTGTGCATAGCTGCTCTTGAACTTCCGGAGGCTGCTCTGTCTTCTCCATTTTGTAGGAGTATTGAGATTTCTAGTACTCACTACCCTTCCCTCTTTTATATAAGTTTTGAAGATCTGAACGGGAGTCTCCCAGCTTCAATGGCAAGTACTTTTACCCACAACCCAGTCTCCAAAGCCTAGAGTTTCTTTGAGTTTTAATAATTAACATACACATTTGTCTTAAGACAAAGGATGGGCATAAGTACCAGCTAAGGACTTTAAAGACACCTAAAACTTGAAGGCCAGGCCTGATGAGGGTCACTGATTGTAAATTTTTTCAGGACTTTCTCCAAACACCCCTTTTGCCACTTTTCTTGTCTATATTTTAGCCAAGGCTGTTGCATTGCTCCTGAGTCTTCCCAGGAAGAATATAGCAGCCTTTAGGGACTGGGACCCACCTTTAGTTCTGGCTTGCAAAAGCCGAGGTAGGAGAGACCTTCTGCAAACTGCTGAAGATGAAGGGCCATGGCTGACATCATAAAGGACCCTTTTTGCTCCCTCTTTCTTTGGAAATCTCATGCTGAAAACAATTCAAACATGTTATGAAAACAAGCCAAAGGTCACTGGGATTTTCCCTTAGCTACACCTGAGTACCTGTGCATTCCTAAGATGCTCCGTGCACTCTCCTGGGGACAGTGCCACAGCAGGGGTTATGATACTTCTCTGGACTGTGGGATCTGTTTAGTGGGCTGCAGTCTTCATAGTCTTAAGGATATCTTTCACTGAATCATCACTCAGAGAGTGCACTAGTGATCAAAGTACTGCATCGTGACGATTCATCTTGGTGTCAGCGGGGCCTCACTTAAGTGTCACCTAGGAGACACACCTCTGAGGGTCACTTCTTGCTGACTCACTGAATACATGCATCTCTCAGTGATGATTTCAAGCAGGGGTTGAGGTGGGGGAAGTACCTGGGAGAAGATGTCATTCAGCAGAATTGGAAGGCCACCATTGTCAATCAGCAGAGTTTCAGGACCACCACTGAGTCTTCTAAAATATTCAGTTCAGATCCGGTGCTGGAAACCTGCCCTTCTGTGTGAACTACTGCTGAAAAGGTGACTATATTGTGGGCTTTACTTGACAATGGTAAGCTGGACTGGGGATATCTCAGGACCCTGCCATTTCATGGGGACTGGGCCTAGAAGAGCAGATGTGGTTCTGGGTCCTGAACTGCTGACCAAGTATTACCACGTACTATCAAGTACTACAAAGTATTACCAAGCAGTATCACCCTTTACATTGGTGGCCATAGAAAGGGCTTTGGGGCAACCTTTTCTGGCCAGCTGCACAGCCGCCCTTCTGAGACTGCCAGGGTTTTGATGACCGGGTTCCCAAACACTGGCTTTCATGTTAGGCTGGAACATTTTCTCCTGCAGCTCAGCTCCATGAAGCCCTGCTGCAGAGTGGAATGTCAGGAGCTGACAGTATCCATAACTTGGTTGAGTTATAAAGTGAACTCACGTCTAGCAAACTCACCATGTAGAAGGGCAGTGACTATAACACATCAAAGAGAGACTAACACAGAGTCTTAGGTCACGTATAGAGCATTTTAATTCACAGATCATGTTACCATACATTAGAGCAATGCCTCAGAACACAGTGTAATTCCACAGAGAGATACATACACATATATCCTGAACATTAAACTTCATCTGGACACACTCACATGAGTCCTGCGTGATGGTTCTTTGTCTAATAATAGCTTATGAAACAACATCAATCCATCAAGAGGGCAGTCCATGAGCTGAATTACTGCTGTAAGGAGCTAACTGCTGCTGGCTGTGATTGGTCGCCTCTTTATCTATGCAACCATTAGACCCCAAAATCCAAACAGATGGAAACCTGGGATCTTTTTGTCTTTCTCAGATAACTTAGCCAAATAACACCATGAAGCGTCCCTCTTACAAGAACACAGCCCATGATTTTATTATTGAACACATTATAACAGGGACACCAAAGGCTGTAAAATCAGAGTGGGATATCCTAGGATCTGAAATTCTTAAGTAAAACCCCCTTCACAGCATTCCTACTCTGCATCAATCAGTCCTGGGACACAAGACATCAGCCTGTAACACTTCACAAATGTCCACTAGATCACTCCTTGTTCTCCCAGCAGAGAGCATCTGCTTCCCAAAATGAGCACCCAGATTTAACACTGAAAGTGTAACCAATGTATGATCTAATCCAAGTTTGTTCTTTTCTATGATAATAAGACACCGTAATTCTTCCCTTCAGGAAAGGGAGATTTTTGAATATTTTAAGCATAGCGATCTCACACACCTCCTGTGCATGCACAAGGGGGAAAGGGGTACATTTAGAATGGTGGCTCATTTCCCAAGCATATTCTCTTCATGTTCTACTTTAATCAGGGAAAGAGACATGCAGCTTCCCTCAGCCAGGAGAAAATATACTACAACTCAGAAGGTTGGACCTCAGCTTCCAAATTGCTTTCCTGTCATTTGACCAAGTGGGTGTCTGGCCATGTCCTCTGGGATTTCCCAGGTGAACTAAGTACACAGGACTTAACTAAAAGATATCACAATCTTCAGGGGGAATGTGACTCAAATTTCACGTAAAAATATCTACATTGGTTAATACACACATGTAATCCCTAGCACTTGAGAGGGGGAGGTTAAGGCAGAGGTATCATGGGTTCCAGGCCAGCCTGGGCTACATGGTTATATTTATACTCAAGCAAAAATAGGTAAAATGCGCACATGCATGTGCGCGCACGCACACACACACACACACACATACACACACACACACACACACACACGCACACACGCGCACACACACACACACACACACTAAAATGGAAAACACAGAAAACCCTGACCTATTTTTCATGAGACAAAGTGTGTCTCGGTTGAATTATAGTGTCCTAACTAAACTATGAACATCTTTTGTGAATAAATACCCAAAATTCCAGCTCCTTAGAAAAATTTTTAGTATTAATATAAGCACCCAAAAAAACCCAAACAAAAGCAAATAAAACAAAGAAGGAACAGAACCAAAATTCACCAAGTCCTAAAAATATACTCAGAAACAAAGTTTCTGAGATGCTTAATGAAGTCTGACTTCCCAGTGCCTTCTAGTGGCCACAGTGGAATTGCAGGGGAGTTCAATTTCTTGGACAGAACAAAATTTTCCATGGTTTTACTCTTTGATAGGAAATTATTTTCCAAGCAGTGAGGTACAGTCTAGGCTTAATAATCTCATGCAATGCTGCCCCAGGAAGGAGAGTTTGACTAGTTCACATTCTGTCTCTTGCCTTTTTGGTGTAAAGAAGGAACTGTTTTTTTGCTTTGTTTTGTTTTGTTTTTGTTTTTGTTTTCTCATGTTGACCTCGACCAGGTCAAGTTTCAGTGTTTCTTGAAAAATATGCTAAGGAACCACAGGCACATTTATACCAAGCCAGCTGCCACATTTTATATTCCTGAAAGACTCCTTCCCCCCCATGACTCTTCTGGACGTGCCACATGGCCCTTGGAGCTTTTCAGAAAAGTGTGACAACCTTTCAGCATGATAGACTCAGGCAGCCTCAATGCCAGGGCAGTTAGAGCTGCAGAAGTGGCATCCTCGTGGTCACACCCTGGGAGGTAAAGTGCATCTTGGCTTTGTCAAGGACCCTGAAGGAATTGCTGCAGTATAGAACAGCCATCTTGAAGCAGCAGCATCAGGGGCTGAGACCATGAACAGCCTGTTTTAGGAAATAACTCCTTTCATAAGAGTAAGAGTCTCACTTAAGGCTCTATGAGATATGTCTTGACTCTACACTTCTGAGTAAAAAGTCCAATCTTCTAAAGCAGAAAAGCATTAGAATAGTCAGCAGTAATTGGAGGGTGTGTTTTGTGAAGTTTCCTGTTGACAAAATTGGCATAGTTAGCAAAAAAAAAAAAAAAAAAAAATAACCCAGTTTCTCAAGGGGAACAAAAAGGGAAAAGGAAATATGGGATTCACAGTCAAATCCACATAAAAATTCAAACACAAATAAAATGCTGCTTCTTAGGGATCACTGGACCTTGCTCCTCTGAGAACCGAACTCTCCCCCTGTGGAGGATGATTATCTGCTCTACAGGTGGTCACAGAATAATTTTACTCCCCTTTTAGTCCAGTCAAACTGAAAGAAAAATAAACAGACTGTATTCTAATAACAAGAGTCCGCAGACAGCCAGAAGACGTAGCTTGTTGAAGGATAGCTGGGCGTGAACGTTCCGTAGCTGGTCAGAGTTTCCCTCCCGTCTCAGCCTCACCAGTCCAGCTTCAGGTCAGCTTTACTCCACACATACTTCCCGCCGCGCTTCAGAAACATCTTCTCATCAAATCCACTGAATTTTATCGCTTCTTCCACGCCAACATCCAGAATAGATTTGGAAGGGTCCTTCCGGCCACCGGTACAGTTCAGAAAGCGCATCTGGGAAAAGCAAGGTAGAAATAAGTTTGCTTCCATATGGTTTATCCTGTAAAACTCAACGGAGGGTATCCTATTAAAAAGTATTTCCAACATCCCAAGCATGGTCTATGTGTACTGAGATCTAAGATCAGACACCATGCCCAACTCACACGACGAGCACCCATGCCGATGGTGACATTTGTAGGAGCCGAGTGTCATGAACAGTACAGTCTTATGGACCGAGGACTTGATGCTTTCTTGGAGTGGAGAGGACATTATGAACAGACTTTATCTAAGTGTGGGCATCGGAATTTGTTAGACATGTGCACTGAGGTAACTGGGAGCACAGGGCAGAGCAGAGCAGAGTAGAGCAGAGCAGCTGCTGCCCTGTGTTGTGCGGAAGCTCAGCCGAATGACCTCAGTAAAGTGGCAGCCGTGTGTGATGTGAATCCTCACCCAGGTTTCTCCTAGAAAGAATAGGGGACAAGACAGAGGCTACCGAGGGGAGCAAGGGTGGGGTCAAGAACAGAAGTTCCCCCAACACATCCTATCCATATAGACTTCCTCTGATTCTTTTCTCCCCAAAGTTGTAGGCAAGGATGAGTTCTTTGTACTTGTGTTTCTCTACATTCTGTAGGGCATCAGGTGGAACACAATGAACTGAAATGATATCCAACTGGAAAAAAATATTAAATTTTGATTCATTCCTATTTGTTATGACTCTGTGGAGATCATACGGCTCACTGAAGAGCGTGGTTCAAAATCTCCAGTCAAACATGACAATTTATACTTTAAAGTAACTTTCATTTTCCCCCATAGATCCATAAACTGAACATTTCTCTGGTAACTTTCCCCCTTACACTGCGCAAAATTCATGTTGACACTTAAGTACAGCTGCTGAAATTTATCATTGATTAATTTGAAAATAACAAAGCACAGAAGTTGTAACAAATGTTTTTCAAAAAGCTGAGGTCAATACTGTGCCCTTTGTTCTTTTTGTAGTTCATTTAAAAATAAAACCCACACAAAGTCTGGAATGGAATTGTCTGTCCTCTGGGGAATATCAGCAGAAGTTGTAAATCCAAAAGTTCTAAATAACAACAACAAAGAAAAGGAAGGCAAGTGTGATTTCATTCTTTTTAAAGAAGGGTGGGTTTTCCTTTGGAAGCAATGGTCGTGGAGATAACGCTGGTGGTGTCTGAAGGGGGACAATGAAACTTCCCCCCATTGTCAAGGTTCATCTGCAGTGCAGGTGTTGGCAACTCCTCAGTTATCTAAGACAGTGTGGGGTGGAGGTGACAGTGTCACTGTCACAGCAGAACCCTCAAATCCACACAGACCACACTGTGGAGGGCTCTCCTAAGTGGGACAGCTTTATGATATCTGCAGAGGAATGGCTACCTGGGATGTCATCTCATGATGGCTAATGCCAGTCCAGCCCAGGATAGTGCCTGGGATGTGCAGGGAGGGAGGGTGGCATGTGAAGCTAGGGCAGTACCATGCTGACAATAAACCACCAGAGGAGCACTTAGCATAACACATGTCCTGAAGGAGCTCAGTTAGTTAAGCACATCTCCAGCATTGCTAGCCTTCAAGTGATTTTATAGCTCATTGGGAATACTCACATATTCGTCTAGAATAAGATAGGAGTCTTTCATCTGCAGTGGAAAAAAGAATCAAATGTTAGTTTTCATCTAACATACATTGTTTATTTTGTATGTCTTACTGGCTGTCCCTCCTACGCTGTGTGTCTGTGCCTTGAATTTGTTCTTCTTTCCACGTTCCCCATTTATTTGCAGGCCTGTGGAGTGGCCCTAACAGTGGAGAATCTGCAGTGCCCTGTCTTCCCACTTATTCTAGATGTTCTGCTTCAGACCAAAAGACTTTTACACTGAGGCCTGTTTTGGGTACCAGTTTGTTTTACCCTCAAGCAACTTCCAGGAGAGCTGTTGTCACCTCTAAGTCCCCACCACAGTGGCCACCATTCAAGGAATCTCCCAGGTTTTCAATGCTCAAGTCCGGCTCCCTGCAAAAGTCTTGTTTCTGAAGCTCCCAACATTGCTGTGACCTGACTTGAGATGGTTTTGTGTTCTTGGGTGTATTGGACACTGCTTTGCTGTCTGTAGAAAGGTTTTGAAAAACATGTTTTCCTAATAAAGGCTATACACCAAGTAATAATGCTTCTCTCTTCCTCCTGTTTCCTTTCTTTCTTCTTCTCCCTCCTTTTCCTTCCCTTCTTCCTCCTCCTTTTTGACAGGGCATCAGGTAGCCAAGGCTGACCTCGAACTCACTACATAGCCAAGGATATCCTTGAGTTTTTGGTTCTTCTCATAACACTTCCTGAATGCTGGATTACAGATTGCAGTAACAGTTTTTAGCTATGCTGGGAAATTAAATCCAGAACTCCCAGCAGGTATTCTCCCAAGTAAGACACATTTCTAGACCTGAAATATGTCTGGATATACAGGGCACACAGTCTGTATCTCTGTTGCTCTGCACCACACTGTAGAAGTCACCAATACCCAAACCAACAAATACAAACTCAAGTAAAATAATGAAAGAATGCAATACAACCCTGCTCCTTGGTAACTTTATAGATAGACCCCAAGAACTAGCAAACCATTTTTTTTCTACATTTTATCCAACTTTTAAAATAATCACCTGAGGGAGCATGGGACATTGCAATGACACTGACACTATGTAATGACATTTGTGCTTCCCTGACACACGTAGAGTGTGCATGTGTGCATTAAATTTCTTGAGTTATACATATGATTATACATTTAATCACATAATCTCTGAGGTGGCCTAGTCAGGCCCATTCTTGGGTAGAAAAGAAATTACTGTCTTTGAAGAACCCTACCCTGATCAAAGATATTCATGATGGACCTCCATCTGTTTGATTCTGTCATTGTATTCCTCTGCCCTTCCCCTTCCAGAAGGTCTGGAATAACAAGATGGCAGATTGCAACGCTCCCAGGGGAGAAAGTCACCCAGTCCCCACTTAGAATCAGTTTGGATATGTGTTAGTGAACAAGGCAGCTTTTGCTGCATCCAACCTTCTGGTTAGATTCCGGCACCAAACAGGACACCCCTTTGTGACGCTCCAAGAATGTTTCAAATTCTTCATTGCTTATAAGAAATCTTTCTGCTTCCCTCAGGGCATCTTCTCCTGAGTTCTCACCCTCAATTAGGAGGCACTGGAAAACCTGGAAGTGAATAAGGCATGTGTTAGGCCAAGAGCTTTACACCATCATTCACTACAAGCCTGCAGCGGACAGAAAACACTTCCCAAGTGGTGACCCTACCCAACTCAGGGCTAGTGAGTTCAGAATACAACTGTTAGTCACCTTTAAGTCTGTGATGACTTATAGTATAAGGCTCTGAGCCACAAGTGTTGGAGCTAATGAAGTAAAGATGCTCTCCCTTGGAACATTGCCTATATCAGTATAGAGCCCACGGACACCAGAGGTTTCTAAGCAGGAACTGACCCCTACGGACAGACAGTATCGTGAAATGATTTATTGTGAAGCCTGAGTGGGAGGCAGAAGATTGTAGAGAAAGATCATAAGAGAAGAACAATTCAAAGTAAGGAATGAAAATGCATAGATGAATTTTAAGAATAAGAGGGTGAAGGGAGAAGAGTGAAAGGCAGTAAGTGTCAGAGTAACCCTGAGGTGAAGGAGAGAACAAATGAACAGTGTGGCAGATGAGTGCATGTGGCAAGCTGTAGATCTCTGGGATCCTCTCTCAGAGGTCTCTGCCTCTACATTGGTCAGTTCTGGCTCATTCTATCATCAACCATTGTTTAGTTGTTTTTCGTTTACTCTGTGCCCAAAGGTGTTGCTGACATTTGATTTTAATACATCTACTTAAAAAAAAAATCTCTAAAGTATATAGCACGATTTGCTTCCCCCAACCCTACTTCCAAACATATTACAGTCTAATCAAAGGAAAAATGATACCATCTCTTTATTCCTGCTGTGTGGCTCACTATATAAAGATGATCAAAGGTGACCTTGAAATGACAGCTTTCCATGGGTGAGCATGACACTGAGCTAGCTGGGACCCTCTTGCCTGGGTTAGCACACATGTGAAAATTCTTTCTCCCTTTCAAAATATAGTCAAATGCAACTTCCTCCATTATGTTTTGCAATTCAGCTTGGTATGTCCCTACATTCCCAGGTTCACCACACACAAATGCCATGGAACATGTGTCCTCCATACTCTAGTCCTTGCCAAAACTCAGTTTCGAAATCTTATCCTTGGGTGTGTCTACTCTGTCTCCTGGAACAGATTCAAAGGAACTACACAGGAGTCACCATGTGGCTTGTTAAAAATGTATGCATAAGACAACCTTCCTGCCTGTGCCCATCCTTATTAGATATATAAGCAGGGAGAAATTCAAGAAGTGCCTTCTTAGTAACCCTCCTTGATGGGTTTTTAGCATCCAGGTGTAGAAAATTTGAATTTGCAGTGATTTCCCCTTGTATTGTGGTCCCACCTATGGTAGGCTGGTTTGTATCTGTGTGAGCTTGGGACTTCCAGCAGCTGCTATCTGGGCCAGTTGTAAAGAATGCATTTTGAAATAAGGTCTAACATGACTCTATACACTCTCCTGTCACCAAGTAATTCAATGCAAACTCATGAGCATTGAAATTTAAGAGGAACATCTAGCTCCATCCATACACAAGCCAGGAGTGTGGAAAAGTATTTTATTATTAATATTATTATTATTAATTAACAACTTATTCTTCAGAACATCTCCAATCACTCAACCTGGCCTTGACCTTTACTCTCAGACAAGTCCTGAAGGAAATTATTTCAAGATTTTGCAAACAGAATATGAGACAAAGCATAGTGAGGCTGTAAGCCTAACAGAGAAGAGTCAAGGTCCTGGCTAGAAAATCCCAGAATCCTCAGTGTTCCTGTTGTTTTCAGTGTCACTGAGCCAAGCATCTCTTGAGTGTTTTGTGGATTAAAGTCAAACATGTTCCAGTGTGGACTTACCTTCCAGCGCACAGGACTCAGAGCCTTGATGTGTTCATTCATGTCTTCGTCCACGTTGAAGCGATTAATGACGGAATTGATCTTGAAAGCCACCTTGTAATCCCTGCACCACCTCCTCAGCTTTTGAAGGTTTTCCACATGGTTCTTTTTTCCTTGACCACGACCAATCAGAACATTAACCTGCTCATCGAAGCTGTCACAGGAGATAGCAAGAATGTCCAAATAGTTCCCTACAGGACAATGATAAGAAATAATAATTTAAAAAATTCTCTCTGAGTCCTGGATTTCACGCATGTTTTTTTTTTTTTCTCTTTTTTTTTAACAGTAAGACCCATTGTCTTCCCAGCAGTGTTGTAAAGAATTTTTATGATTCCCTGTCTCATACACATGAAATTCAGAGATGTGAATTACATGTGGTGTGTATTTTATCATTAAAATACATACATGTGTATGAAAGCACAGAGCTACTTAATGTGGTCAGTTTTAAACTCTGCATACATGTATATACATGAGGAATCAATGGCATATTTTAATCAGATTTTTCACTTGTTTCATCATTGAGATTATATTAATTATGAAGCCTATTTCTATTAATTACAGATTTGCTTTTCCCATCACACAGACAAACTTGCCTCATAGATAATAAATAGCTAGTATTTTTTTGCCAGGGTCATGAGTGTCCTTTTGACATGCCTTTATATCTTACTTGCTACATTTTATTTACTAAGTAAATATTTACAGACACTCTATGCCCTGTCAGGTACAACTAATCTAGAGGCTGAGAAAACCCAGATAAAGAGGAACTGGGTGTAGGAACCGCCATTCAGCCAGGCCCCACCCTGCTAGGTCACTCATTAAGAGTTCTGATAGGGAGTCATTTGAAGAGCTCAGAAAATATTGAAAATCATCTTGGTTTTCAGCTCTCTTTACTGGTTTCTGCAGCTTTCATTTTTTTCTTTGTTTCCTGTGACCTCTCTCTTCCTGCCCTGATCCCTGCCCCTCCCCTGACTGAGAAGAGCAGGCACCCTCGGGGCTGAGATATTCCTTGCAGATGACCAAGTTTGAGCTCTCCCAGTCACTGAGAATTGACAAACTTCTCTATTTTATCTTAAGATTTCTCTTCATAGTATAGAAGCTAAGAGTTCTAAAACTTCTTTTAGACACCATTCTCTGTATTCAATATTCTCTATAGTCATGAGCAGACTAATTTTAGCTCCTATTTAAGGCTTAATTCCTGTTGCCTATATTTAACAAGCACAAACTGGAGCCAGAATAAGGCTGTTACTTAAAACAACTCAACGTGTTCCAAAACATGACCTCAAGTAAATTCCCAAAGGGATATCAAACCGGGACATGGCAAGTGGACATATAGTTTCTGACAAAACCAAGGGAAAACAGAAGTTCAGAAGCAAACACGTAAAGACCAGTTCCTTCCGGGAGTGCCTTGCTGGCTGTTAGGCAAGAACAGTGAGCATCTGTGAGTCCATCGCTGCATCCTGACATGTCTCTCTCTACCTTTGGCTGTATTTCTGTGATGCCCCCTTCTCCTGGTCACAACACTTTGGAGGAATGGTTTAACAGAGCCCATCTGTTTGCTCAGTCTCTGTGCTTTTCCAGAAGACCAGAGGCTCTCATGGGGTACTGTGTTTTATTCTGAATATACTGCTGCTGTTGCTGTTGTTGCTGGTGCTGCTGCTCCAGCTTGAGTCACCACGGTGAGTGACGTGTTTAAGCTCCAGCCATGGGGCCATGTGTCAGGATTGTGTAAACACAAGTGGGATGTGTTTGGCGATATTGTTGGGATCCCAGTAGCTCTACACTAAACAATATGTGCCTAAGTGCCCAGCACTGTATGCCACTCTCTGATCCAAGTCCCAAGTGAGTCTCCTGTGTAAAGACAACCCAGACTTTACCTGAGGTTCTCTGCTAGGACAAAAGCAGAACCTGTATAGGGTCAGTTAGAGATTGGCTCAGGAGCAGATGTCCTCTCTGGACACAATGATTCACACCTGTGTCCTGCTGTATATTGCTCTCACTGAAAGAATCTTGGCAAACTCCTAACTTGGAGTTGTGAGGCTCTGACCAGCTTTTTCTTGTGCACATAGATCCAACTTCGAGTTATTTGCAGGCATATTTAATTGGCATACTTAACACAGAATATGGTTTTATGTCTCCTGGATAGTTTGAGGATATGGCACATTTCCATCTAGTATAAAAGTCAATTAACATTTGTCATCGGCAGCTACCCAGCTGCTATGAAGAGAGCAGCATATTTGGCTTTTGCAGTCTGTGTGTTCCTCTCTCTCTCTAGGCGATGATGCTGGGTCACGTCACCATCTCTGAGCAGCCAGTCTCTGAGACTGTGCTGCAGTCATCCTCCTGTTCACACTCCTTGCCACAGGGACAGATATTCCAAGCCGATCCTAAAGGAAGGGCACTGCCCTGGTACACCCTCTAAAACAGTCCAGTGCTCTCTCTTCGTGCTGCTTCTGTCATCTTCCTCTCTCACTTTGCACTGCCACCCAGTGCCTCCTTTCACAGATGTCCGGTTTAATGTACTACCTTAGCTTCCTCGCCGTGTCACTGTCCCTGCTTCTAAAGTTCTTCCTTGCCTGCACAAACTTTATAGACAGCCTCACCCATAAGTATGACCCTTGTCTGCAAGGCACCCCTGCAGATGCATCCTGTGAGCTTATCTGGTCAGTGTCTCCAACCAAAATTGACAGCCTTCTCTTTGAATGACATCAGAGCTCCAAAGGGTCATAAAGCAAGGGCAGAGACCCTGAGGGGAGGTTATAACTGTCTTCTAAACTGGAAGTAGTCATAATTACAGATTTTCTCAAGAGCTGCATCATGTCATGTGCTGCTCCAAAGAAACTACAAACCTGGGAACATAGACAACTTTGAACAAACATTGGGGTTCTCAGAAATCTTAAGAACCCCTGAATTCAGACAGATCATATGATGTGAGCTTCGGATGTGACTAGATTTGCAATCAGCTTAGTACTAACAAAGATTTTAGAAAGGGAGGAGGAGGGTTTACTAGATATAAATATATAGATCAGGCTGGCATGCAACTCAGAGATCCATTTGCCTCTGCCTCCTGAGTTCTTGGATCAAAGACATTCACTACCCTGCCCTGTCTCTAACATAGACATTTATATGGCTATAGAGTGTGCTGATTTTCTTCAGCTAGGCTTAGACATGAGTAATCCATGCATGCTATATTAGAAGGCATAGCAAAGATCTGTGTGCTGACATGATCTGTTATCTGCTTCACAATACCTGTTAGTTGAGCACCCAACAGAAACAAAATAAACTAGCCCCCCACCCCCCGAGACAGGATCAGATTACATTTTATTCCCTCCCAGTTCCCCAGATGCTCAGGCCAGGAGCCTAGTGGGAGAAAACATAGGAGTGAACAGTACAAGTTTCAGTGGCCAATGTGCCATCCAAGAAAACTTACCATAGTCCTTGAACCATCTCTCCCGGATAAGGCTGCCGTTGCTCACTATGCTCACAGAGGGCAGGGCTAGCTCCTCCTTGCAGAATCTCACAAGCTTGCCCAAGTATTCACCCCTGTCCTGTAGGAAGGGTTCTCCTCCTGAAAAGTTGATCTTCTCCAAACCTGCGAGGGGGAAAAAATCTATATTTTTGCACTTTCCAAACTCCTATTTAATTATTTATATTTATAATATATATGTTATATTATATTTCCAAGCACTGTTTATTATTGGTTTATGGGGCTGGAGAGATAGCTCAGATAGTTCCCAGGAACTACCTGGAACAGCTTTTTAGTCCCTCCAGGGGATCCTATGCCTCTGGTGACATCAAGAAATGCATGCACATACATACATACATACATACATACATACATAAAAATAAATATTATTTTGGTTTTGTAATCTCTCTCTCTCTCTCTCTCTCTCTCTCTCTGTGTGTGTGTGTATGTGTGTGTATGTTTGTGTGTGTGTGTGTTTTGAGCTCATAAGAGCTGTGATGTCAGGGCTCAGATCCTGTCAAACAGCAAAGGCTTAGATGAGTTAGTTGGAAGGTGAATCCAAAAGCTGCATTTTTAACGAGACATCATGCTTTCAGTTAGGAAAGTAAAGACTGGCTACATTACTAAACTCCTGGTGACAAACAGCCACACCTTGATGTAGGCCCAGTGAGATAACAAAGCTGACAGTCTTTACTGTGGCTAATGAGTCAGTATAGACTTGAGCTGAGTGAGGCAGATCCTGCTGAGTTGTGCTATGTACCGTATGATTTCATTATCACAGCACAGAATCAGGCGAGTCTGACATGAGCATCTGAAATCCGCTTGGGAGTTCCCGTGAGGTCAGTGTGGTGGCTGGAGGCCAGAGTGTACCTGGAGCACTGGCCATTGACTGTTCTCTTTCCCAGCTGTGTTCCAGGGAGAATTCCTTGGCCGAGTGAGTCAGCTGGAAGTGCAGCTAGCATGCTTGCCGCCTAGACACATCTGCTATGCTTCAGTTAAAGGGTAGCCAGAAAGAGAAGGTAGTCTCTAGGTGAGCAGGTCTTCTGGAAAGAGTAGAAGGGCGGAGGGAAGGGAAGGAGGAAGGGGAGGTTCGGAGGAGAGGATGCTGTACTTGAACTTCACTGCTTAATTCATACCTGAGACTGATTGACAGAGTATGACAGCAAGTCTCGGGAAGAAAATCCCATAACCCACCTGCCGAAAAATATTTTAAGGCTCACATGGGGCCGGAGAGGTGGCTCAGTGTGTAATACACTTGCTGGACAGCTCTGAGAATGTGTGTTCAGATTCCCCAACCCCCAAGTAAACCTGAAACATGGTAGTGAGAGTTTGTCGTGCTGGCCCTCCTCCTTCCAGATGGGGGGAAAAACAGGAGAATCTGCAAGGCTTGAATGCTAATCAACATTGTATATCAGCAGCGAACCAATGGGAAAGCCTGTCTCAAACAAGGTTTGACAAGGCTAAGACTGACCTATCACCTGAAATTTTCCTATGATGTTCACAGGCTTGCTGCACCCAGCAGCAGACTGAGACACATACACATTCATTCACAAACTCACACACACACACACACACACACACACACACACACACACACACACACGTGTACACACAGATTGTTTTGTAAAGAGAGAGAGAAGTTTCCAGCAATGAATACAGATGGAACAGGGTGAAACTTCTGCCAGGTGGTTCACATCAAGGACTTGGGTCTCCACCCACCCACCCCTTTCTTACTTAGTGTTTCTGGAAATCAGATTTCTCTGGGAAAACTCTGTTCCAAACACAAGGATGAAGAGGGGTCACTGACCACACACCTCTGTCAACAAGAGTGAGTTCCATGGTCCTGGCCAGGCTGGAGGTCCTTCCTGTCTACCGGGTGCTCCTTTCTCATTTATGCAAATCTGCCTGTTCCCTGGTGTGTCAAGTTTTCATGGAGCCCTTCCCATGCCCATCCTATGCACAGCTGTCCTGGAACCTCCTGGCTTCTGTCTGGTCCAGGAACTTACCAGCCCGTTTGAGCAGAAGCAGTCCTCGCTTGGCCTCCTCCAGGGGCAGCACGAAGGATGTCTTGGCTGTGTGGAAGCAGAAGCCGCATTTGTAGTTGCACTGACGGGTGAAGTGGTAGTTGACACTAACGGGGGTTGTGGGCTGAGTACTGCTCCCATCTTCCTGGGTCTCCTGGGCCTCCTCGGGCTCACCCCGGAGGACCTGTGGCTGTTCCTTCCCAGGATCTAGCCACCCCAATGCTATTCTCAGCCAGCAGAACAGGATGGCCAGGCCACTCCAGAGGGAACCCAGCTGTTGCTGGAACAGGCTCAGAAGCCGAGCAGCCAGAGCAGTGGGCACCAGCATCCCCATGGTGATAGGCACACACCTGCTGCTGCCGCCTGTAAGGGCTTATAAACTGTGGCCCAGCCAGCCACGCCCCCAAGCATCTGATCCTTGTGTCACAAGGAGGAGGGAAACACCTCCCTTGAGTAAGTCTCAGTTAAGCAGAGTTTCTGTTTTCTGAAAATGAAAGTTGGACCAGAGCCAAGACTGAACCTTAGGACAGCAGGCCAACCTACTGCCTTTCTCCGGCTCGCGGCTGCCCCTATAACATCTGTAAACATTTGTCCTGATGACACTGCAAGGGTTCCAGCAGCCACCAGTTTCTGAAATAAGTTTCTTACAGACAGACACATAGCTGCATCCTTGCAGGCTGTTATTTTAACAAACAAACAATATATATATATATATATATATATATATATATATATATATATATGCATTAAACCTCTTACAATGATTATCTATACATGCTCAACAACTTTTAAATATTCTGCTCTTGCTCCCCACACATCCACCCATGCCAAATAAACAAACAAAACAACAAAACAAGACAAACTCACCCAAACCCCAGAGTTTTATAACTTGGTATGTAGCAAGTCAGTTGTATGCTGACCTTGACAGTGTTTGGCAACACTCTCAAAAGGACTCAAGACTGGTTATAGTCCAGGCAAACATGCCAGAGAAATTTGGCAAAGTAAATTTAACCATTTTTTAAAAAAACTTTTTATTGAAAATATATTTAATACAATATATTCTCATGTTTTCTTCTTCTCTGTTCCTTCCAGATCCTCTCCACCTCCCTACCCACCCAACTTTATATTCTTTTTTGAATTACTTTTTAAAATATATTTTTATTATTTTCTTTGTTTACATTTCAAATGTTAGCCTCCTTCCTAGTTTCCCCTTTGAAAATTCCCCCATCCACTTCCCCTCCCTCTGCTCCACAACCCACCCACTCCCCTTCCTGGCCCTGGCATTCCCCTATACTGGGGCATAGAACCTTCATAGGACCAAGGGCCTCTCCTCCCATTGATGATTGACTAGGCCATCTCCTGCTACATATACAGCTAGAGCCACAAGTCCCACCATGTGTTTTCTTTGATTGGTGGTTTAGTCCCAAGGGGCTCTGGGGATACTGGCTAGTTCATATTGATGGTCCTCCTATGAGGCTGCAAATCCCTCTCTAGCTCTGTCCAATAGATGATTGTGAGCATAGCCATTTTAAAACTTGATTCTTTAGTAATTGGTTCTTTCTTTTTATGTTATTAAATGGTATACGGTGTAAATATTTCTCAAACTTCTTCACTTAAAGTTTTGCAAGTATGGTACAATGCGACAATCCTGAGAGTCACACTCTGTCTGCAGCACATGGCTGGTGCCTTACCTCTAGGCAAGCTCCTGTGTTTCAGTAATAAGGTCCCTTGGGGAAACACAGCTAACTTCCTTGGCTCAGTCTCTGGACCTCTCCTCTTTTGATGTTCCTGTCTTCCCTCTGACATCTTTCCTTGGGAGCTCCGTGTTCCTCAAGCTACTTCCTTTGTATTGTTTCTAGTTCTTCCAGTGTCTGGGGAAGAAGAGAGAGTGCATGCATCCTCTCCTGACAGCCTAAGAGAAGGAAGGTCCAGACAATGCCATAGCTAATGACTGCAAGCCTGCAGAGTTGGTAAGTGCTGCTGGAGGCACATTAAGAACCAACATCAGGCTTTGAAATTCTATCTATATCCTTTAGTCATGTTTAAAGCTTCCCCAAATGGAACAGTTTGCTTACTTAACATCAGATGAATACTCTGTTTCCCATTCTTCTTCTTTTGACTCTAAGGCATCTGCTTTCTTCTGTAAATAAAGAAAATGCAGGTTGTTCATCCCTGTCAAACTGAATATGAGAAGGGGCTCTTATTTCCTAGTTTGCTTGTCAGATTTGGGGATATTTGCATAGCATGTGATGGAGGGGTCTTGGGGACATGGACCAAATATGACAACGATGCTCATGTACCATTCATCCACACTTACAGACCTGGAAATGATTCTAGACACATTTTGAACTTTTCTTTTTCCACATGAAACAGTTATATATGTGGAGTTTTATTCCTGTGCATATACATAAACTCGACTGTTCCAGATTTTGATGTGCACATGTTCAACTTGAATAACCTAACCATATGGAAGCTTCTTCCTATGATACCTTTCATGACCAGGACTCAGGGAAAGCTTGTTGGGACAGCCAGATAAAGAAACATTTCTCAGGGACCAAATGGCAAAATCTAATATTCAAGGTAAGGAGTCCGTATGACAGAGACATGGCTGTAGTAAGCCCACATTTGTTACAGAGTTCACCTCACCCCGATAGCTAAGTTGTGGATCCATGTACAGGTTGATGGAAAAGAAAACATAATACAGGGTTTGGGACGATAGCTCTGTTGGTAAAGGGCTTGACTTGTGTTAACATTTCCTAAGGAGATGAAAACCAGTATCTTTTCATCTCAGTTAGGGCACCAACGAAGGACCAATGTATAATTCCAGCAAAGTCCAATTTGGTGAGCCAGTGAGTTTACTGGACTTACAGTGCTTTGGGAATAGGCTGCTTAGAAAGAAATGCACCTTGGCAAAATTCCATCCCATCATGGATGACGATATCATGGGAATCATGCAGCCCCCTCTTCCGGTTAACCTTAAACTTCCCATATATCCTAGAATTTCCCAAGATCACTTGAGTTAGTGGGAGGAGGGAGGAGTCACAGCTATACACCAAGTGGAGACCTTGTGACATTTCCCCACTGCTTTCTACTAAGGCACATCAATAGCTCTACTCTGTTACTACAGACTTGGATATCACTGGATTGTTTTCATGATTGGGGAACAAGAAAAAAATCTTTGCTCCAAAATGGCAATGAGGATGTGCTCACTTCGGCAGCACATATACCAAAATGGCAATGAGGTGAATCTGTTCTGCTCACAGAGGGAAAGACCATATTCATTTGTACACCTACAAATGGGGGACCTGAATTTGATTCTCAGAACCTATGTCAATAATGGCATGTTTGATATCACCTGACTGAAATCCTAGCACTGGAGATATGGAGACAGCCAGAGCCTAGGACTTGCTAGGCAAGCTCCAGCAGATCTGCCTACTTTTGTCTTTCCTGTTGCTAAGACTGTAGGCACAGGCTGCCATACCTGGCTTTTTATGTGAACTCAGGTCTTCATGCTTCATGGCGATTCTTCACCAACCGAGCCATATCCTCAGGCCTCATTTTCACATTGTCTTAGCAAGTGTAACAGACTCCTGAATTAGACTGTACTAGATTCCTCTTTTATCAGAATGTTGTTTATATATGTCTGTGAAAAGTAAAATAAATAAATAAATAAAAATCTGCTGGCTGATTTGTGGGTGTGGTTCTGGACTTAGATGTTGCTGCTTAAATTCTGTACTGAGGAGCTGGGTGATGCTGCTGAGGTACTGTGCTCAGGGTCTGGCTGATGCTGCTGAGGTACTGTGCTCAGGGTCTGGGTGATGCTGCTGAGGTACTGTGCTCAGGGTCTGGCTGATGCTGCTGAGGTACTGTGCTCAGGGTCTGGGTGATGCTGCTGAGGTACTGTGCTCAGGGTCTGGCTGATGCTGCTGAGGTACTGTGCTCAGGGTCTGGGTGAAGCTGCTGAGGTACTGTGTTCAGGGTCTGGGTGTTGTTGCTGAGGTACTCTGCATAGGGACTAGTTACCATACTGTGAACTTTCCTCAGTAAACATGTCCTTTATCCTTGTGAAGAGGGAAAACACTCATTTTCCTAAAGCAACAGAACACTGCCTACCCTGAGCCATTGTTGTGGATGGAAACAGAAACTTCTATTTTTGTACCAGGAAACTGAAAGTAATCTATGCAGCACAATCCTAGTGTTTAATGAGGTCACTTATGCCAGGGTCATCTGACTGGAGCCCTTGAAACAGGTGGAAATAAAGGTGCTGCAATCTCTGACACAAATTGAGAAATGCCTTCTGAAAGGTCACATAGCTATGATGTCGAGATTTAGTGTGAGAGAAAATATTTCTGTGGTAGGTCCCAGCTAAGTTGGAATCACAAACTTTGGGGTAGCTTTGGTTACCTGTGAGAGATTTAGTTTGGAGTATGCCATTCATTCCCCTATTCAGGCATGCTTCTCTCAAGCTGTCTTCCTCTTCTTTGAGGCTTATTTGATTGAGATGGTCATGTGAAGCCGCCATGTACAAATTTCATCAAGTGTGAATGAAATATAAATGTGATTGTCAAGTTGACTTGATTTAGTATTATGTTTGGGAACATCTGTTTTCTGTGTTTAAGCAGGAAGTTGCCTCTTCGCTCTATACCTAGGCCTTTGTCTGTCTGACCCTGTGTTATATCTGGGAAACATGGTTAGTCATTGCCTAACTCACACGTGGCATTGTGGTATCAAGCGGTCTAGTGCAGGTTAAACACTAAGGGCACAGCTAGCCATGGTAGAGTGAGGAATGTCTACTCTGCTTCAGAGCCTGGCCCTGTGAGGCAGTTTGCTTGCTGATTCACAGTACAGCTTAGGACTAGCTCACTCAGGGAGCAAGATCTCAGTCAGGGTTTAAACACGGCTATACTGCTTCATAACTGACTACCATAATAGCATTACTTATCTTCTTGGTAAGAGTTCTCTGTGTAGATTGGTTTCTTAGGATCATTCATTCGTTCATTCATTCAGGTACTCAGACAAACTTCAGTTTCTCATCTTCCTTTTCTTTGATGTTCATTGAATGAGATTCCTGTATGGAATTGTCATATACAAATGTCAACAATTGTGAGGAAAATATAAATGTGATAGTTATCCTCATTGTCAACTTGACTAGATTTAGATCACAATGGAAACACCTCTGTGTTTGCATATTCAGATGTTTCTAGGGAGTTTAACTGAGGAGGGAAGACCTTCTTTGAATATGAGTGGCACACCCATAGGCTGCAGCCCAGACTGAATGGCACTGGAAAGAGGAGTTGGGCACCAGAGTCCTCTCTCTCTGCTTCCTTACTCTGGACACAGTGTAACCAGCCCTTCAGGCTCATGCCCGTGTGCCTTCCCTACCATCTTCTATCATACCCTGAGCCAACAGAAATTCTTTTCCCCTTAAGCTGGTGCAGGTCATGGGCTTGACAACAACCATCTGGAAAAGTAACTATCACAAGTGAGAAAGTGACAGTCCTGCTGTCCAGAGCTCACAGATCGGCCTTTTGTTGTTTCTGGTGTTCAGGAGGCAGGCTCAGCAATCCTAACTCCTTTCCCAACAGAGAGTAAGGATAAGGGAAGTGCAGGTTCTATTTCTGTACAATCTGTGGAGTTCATTTGTTTATGGAGGTAAGAGGACAGCCTTGGGGGTTGCTTCTTGCCTTCTACCTTGTTTAGACAGGTTCTTCTGTTGTTACATTGTGGACATCAGGTTACTATGTTCATATATTTTGGGGGATCCTCTGGCCTTGTACTCCTATTATCTTTAGAAGTACTGGGAACACACACACACACACATACACACACACACACACACACACACCACCCACGGGACCTCTCCACATCCCAGACTTTCTATAGAACTTATATAAGCATTTGCCTTAAGCTACAATATAGCCTTAAGTACTGATCAATGACCTCCACAGACATGTAAAACTTATAAATTTGACCTTTGGTCCAATTGATAGTTCACAACCCAACTGCTCATTGGAATGGCTTGAAGGCCAGTCCTGATAGTGATGGCTGACTCTATCTTTTCAGGACGCTCCCCAAACTCACTTTCACCATCTTCCTCCCAAATATTCTAGCAAAGGCTGATGTATAGCTCCTGTGACTTCCCAGGAGGAATATAGCATCGTTTAGTGACTGGTGTTGAGATGCCAAAGCTTTTAAGTTCAGACTCCATTTTAGAGAACCTGACCTAAGTTTGAACTCAGGTAGACAAAGAGGCTGGTATCTAGCATTAGTTTCCACGTTTCCCCCAACAAAACCTGAGCCTAGCTCCAGTCTCTAGGCTAATCCCCAATAAGACCCCCAACAAGACCAGTGTCTCCAGGTTATTTCCTCAACAAACTTGCACCCCAGGTTACAAGCCCACCCCCTGTCTAATGACCACCAATGCAGAAGCAAGCAGAAGTTAAGTTTATGATAGGACTCCCAGCACCAGCCTATTCTGTTAAAGGCCACAGGCACTTTCCAATTAGATGTTTGCACACATACTCCCTGCTTGCTGCTTACTATAAAGTTTTGCCCCTAAACATTTGGGGCTCCCCCACCACCAAAACCATCCTGTGTGATGGTGGTGGTGTGGGAAGCGGGCGGCTTGAGCTAGCTCAAATGGAGTAAAGACCCTGCTGTGAGTTGCATCAGATCGGCTCCTGTATGTGTTTTGGGGAATCACTAACATTTCCCTGGCACAACAGTGTCCACTCCAAGCTAGAGCTTGCCAAAGTCAAGTTGGGAGAGGGGATCTTTTGAAGCCTGCTGAAGGTAGGTGTGGGTCATGACTGATATCTGGGAGACCCCTGTTTTCTCTCTTCTTGGGCGTCTCATACTGAAAACAATCCAAACAAGTTGTCACAACAGCCAAAAGGCACCAGCATTTTTACTAATCAAGGGATTTCATCCAAGAGTACCTGTGAACATTCTTTTTTTTTCCAACTTTTATTAGATATTTTCTTCATGTACATTTCAAGTTTTATCCAGAAAGTTCCCTATCCCCCCTCCTGGCCCTGCTCCCCTACCCACCCGCTCCCACTTCTTGGCCCTGGCGTTCCCCTGTATTGGGGCATATAAAGTCTGCATGACCAAGGGGCCTCTCTTCCCAATGATGGCCAACTAGGCCATCCTCTTCTATATATGCAGCTAGAGACATGAGCTCAGGGGGTACTAGTTAGTTCATGTTATTCTTCCATCTATAGGGTTGAAGACCCCTTCAGCTCCTTGGGTCCTTTCTCTAGCTCCTTCCTTGGGAACCCTGTGTTCCATCTAATAGCTGACTGTGAGCTTCCACCTCCATGTTTGCCAGGCATTGGTATAGCTGTCTCGGGGGAAACCTGTGAACATTCTTAATGTGTTCTACAAACTCTGGTGGGGATAGTGCTCCAGCGGGGGTTAGAATGCTTCACCGGACTGTGGAATCTGTTTACTGAGTGGCAAACATCATAGTCTTTAGGAGATCTTCACTGAATCGTCACACAGAGAGTGCACCAGTAGTCAAAGCACAGCATTGTGATGCTTAGTTTTGGTATCAGCTGGACCTGACTTAGATGCACCTAGAAGACTCTCCCTTCTCCTTGGTACTTATATACAGGCACAGAGCTTCTTCATCCCTTTATTGCACTTGACCGGGAATTTGGATTCTACCATCAACACTCTTCATGAATCTCTTTTGTCGACTCTCATTTTCTGACCTCTTTATTTATATTGTGACATCCAAATTTATTAGTATGTAATTGTGGGGCAATGAACTATGTCAGGAAACTTGGTAAAGTTGAGGTGGGTTCAGAAACCCCAGCACCTCATACCAGAGGACAGTAGGGGCTTCACCAGCTCCAGACCAGGCCTCTGTCATGTGACCACTGCATCCCATGGGATGGATGGTGACAATCAGTCACATAGGGGCAGACACCCAAGCCCCTTCACATGTAGATGAGGCATCCCTAACATCTCAGACCAAGCCAATAGAAAGCATCTGCTGTCAGACCCCCAAACTACCCCAAAATGTATATAAGACCTTATACAGAGGAAATAAAAGTGTGGCAATGGTTTCACCAAGATCTTCTGGGAGTCTCTGTCATATGAGAGCTGTGACACTCTTGGCAAGAGAGTGCTCTCTTGAAACTTTGGCTACTAGAAGCTACCTGGGCACTTCCTGCAGTTGGCTGGCCCCCACCTTGGTTCCTAGCCATCTCACCTAGCTGGCCTAGAAGCCCACCCTTCAACTGTGATTGTTATTCCCCTCCCTACTGATCCCTGTGACTCCCCTCTGCCCCTCAGAGAGTGCAACTCCTTGGCTGCTCCAGCCAAGATCACCACAGATCTCCACACATAGCTTCCAGTATACAGACTGGTGTGCAGTTATATGACATTTTCTCTCTGTGGAGAATTCTATTCATCCTCTGTGTTCTCACAGCTCTGATTTTGACTTTCTTCTCTATTTCCTAGAGTTGAATTGACTAGCGAAACCATAGCACAAGGACTTCAAAACCTGAGCCATTTTTATTTTATAATATATTATTACATTGAAATATCTTGTATATGTATGTTTGTTTATATATAAACACACACACACACACACACACACACACACACACACACACACACACACGTCTAGAATAATTTGATCCTCTTTTACTTTGCCCTGACCCTGGAAGTGCTGATGGGCCAAAGCTGAGAATGGAAACAGAAGTGACTACTTTTTCCTGCCTTGGGAAACTGAAAGCAAATTTTCTAAGTGCTGAAGATAGTAACTATTTCTTTGAATACATGCCTGCCACTCATTAATTTATTAGCTCATCCGCTCACTCACCCACAGGCACTTCTTGAAGCATTTTTTTCAGCTTCTACTTCTCATCTCCGCACAAATGGGGAAATTAATACAGGAATAATTGTTCAGTCCAGACTGCCCAGTGCCACCAGATGCTCGTGCCTAGGAATCGTAAATTGGCACTCAAAAATTTGACTCTCAGCTATTTAGAGTATGTGGGGTTTTTGTTGCTGTTGCTGCTGTTGTTGTTTTGATTTATTGTTTTCCTGGCCATTTATGGATTCCAGCTTGAATAACATTGTACTACGCTGTTGTTTTGGTTCTCACATAAGAAAAGTTCATATGTGATGTCCTAATTTGCTTCCCATGGCTGCAATAAAACACGGTGATCAAAATAGCATACAAAACCAAGAGCTTATTTTGGCTTGTGGTCCCAGAGGGATGAGAGTTCATGATGACAGGGAAGCCTGAATCAGGCAGCAGGCATGGTGGCAGGAACAGGAAGAAGAGAGCTCACATCTTCAAATGCAAACACAAACTAGACAAAGTAGGGCAAGGTTTTAAACTCTCAAAGCCCACCTACAGTGCCATACTTCTTTGGCAAGGCTGCACCACCTAAACCCATAATTATCCCAAACAACATTACTAAGTGAGGACCAAGCTTCAGATACTGACTCTATGGGGGACATTTCTCCTTCAAACCACCATATTGTACTCTCTGGCCCTAATGGGCTTATGGCCTTATCATAATCCAAAGTACATTAAGTCAACCTTCAAAAGTCTAATATCTCTTCTGAGACTTAACCAATCTCTTGGTTATAATTTGCTGTGAAAAGAAAAAAAAACTGCAAGTTACTTTCAACATATAATAACACAGAATACACACTGCCATTCCAAAAGGGAGAAATGAGATCATAAAGATGAAATACTGGACCAAAGCAAGTCCTAAACCCACCATAGCAAACACCAAATCCTGTAACTCCATATCCAGTGTAGGAGGGCTTTGATGGCTCTTCCTTCTCAGCTCTGTTGTCTGCAGCATACTTCTTTCTCTTCAACTGGTTCTTCCCGTTTTGTGCAGGTTTTTTGTTTTTGTTTGTTTGTTCTGTTAAATGTTTCTTGGCTCTTAGCCCTGACATCTTTACTGTAGGAGATTTCAGAAGTTTCCACTGCAATCCAGACTCTACTTTCAGTGTTTCTATTGGGGGATACTGCCCTCTAAGGGACATTATGATGGGACTTCGCTACCTTACAGTTCCTAGTCTCAGTGGCTCCCAGAAACTGCCTAATTCCTTCACTTTTTCATTCTTCATGCCCCCAAATCCATCATCATGTGGACAACACTGCCAAGTGCTTTTGTAAAATTATGATGGGCCCTTGCCCTCTGAGCAGCAGTATTTGTTCGAAGTTGCTTTCTGGGAGCTAGAAACTCATTATTCTTTTTCCAAGTTGGAAGCTTAGCTGAGTGGAGTATTGCCTCCAGGGTACCAACTTTCATATGAGATTGCTTTCTGTTGCATGAGATAAGTCACCATGACCAAGATAACCTAGAGAAGAGTTAGTTTAACTTTGATTTCAGGGGGAAAAAGGATTCGTCGTGGCTGGGAAGCATGACAGCAAGCAGCAGATTTGGTGGCAGAGGGAATCGGAGTGCTCCCATCTTCCAATGACAGTGTGGAGCAGAGAGAATAAACTGAAGTGGGAGAAGGCCTCAAACTCTCAAGTCCTCCCCTCCTCCCTGTGATATACTAGTTCCAGCAAGGCTGCACGTCTCCCAAACTGGGGACCAAGTGCTCAAATGCTGGGGGCATTCTCATTCAAACCAATACAGGCAAGTTTAAAGAAATGACTATTGATGTGAATGCAAGTGTCGATTCGTTAACTGTGACCACAGGAACCAAGAGGTGCTGTAGGTTTTCGTCCCAGCCCCTCTGATGGTCTCTATGTCAGTGGTTATGGATGCTCTGTGTACATGCCTTACCAACTTATTCCAATATGACACACAAAGGCCTAAGCTACTCATTCAATTGGGAGGGCTCGCCGGGCACATTGTAGTGGGGTCAGTATGAGAGAAATATTTTGTTTTGATTTCCATCAAAAGTAGCTATCTCACCAATGGTCAACATCCTATAAATCTCTTGACTTTGTAAAACTTCTATGCAAGAGACTTCAGATAGTTTCACCTTTGTCTTTTTGTTTTATGCAACTTTAAAAAATGAAAATCCCACCCCCTCCGTTCCTGGAATTTGGTGGCCAGGAGAGGATGATCTCTTTTCTTCTTTCTTCATTTTCTTTGCCCCCGATTTCTTACGAGTTAGTCAATCTGCTGGTTTCCAGCCAATGGGGGAAGAGACATATTACTACCTTCATTGAAACAAAATCCAAGCAATTCCTTGCCCTAGTGTGCTGCCCAGGAAGCCTTAGGTCTCTATGCACACTTTCAAAAACAAATTGTCTGTGGAATGGGTCCTCAGGTTGGCAGTCTCTGGATGGCCATTCCTTCAGTCCCTGCTCCAAACTGTAACTCCTTCCATGGGTATTTTGTTCCCCCTTCTAAGAAGGAGCGAAGTATCCACACTTTGTTCTTCCTTCTTCTTGAGTTTCATGTGTTTTGCAAATTGTTTCTTTGGTGTTTTGAGCTTCTGGGTTAATATCTGCTTATCAGTGAGTGCATATCAGGTGTGTTCTTTTGTGATTAGGTTACTTCACTAGAATGATATCCTCCAGATCCATCCATTTGTCTATGAATTTCATACATTCATTGTTTTTAATAGCTGCGTAGTACTCCATTGTGTAAATGTACCACATTTTCTGTATCCATTCCTCTCCATAAACAACCACCAAACCCAGACATCAAAACCCATAAGAGCTTGCTGACAGAAGCCTGATAAAACTGTCTCTTGAGAAGCTCTCTCTGCCAGTGCCTGACAAATACAGAAGTGGATGCTCACAGCCATCTCTTGAATGAAGCACAGGGTCCCCAATAAAGGAGCTAGAAAAAGTACCCAAGGAGCTGAAGGGGTTTGCAGCCGCATAGGAGGAACATCAATATGAGCTAACCAGTACCCTCAGAGCTCCCTGGGACTAAACCACCAATCAAAGAAAACATATGGTGGCACTCATGGCTCTAGCTGCATATGTAGCAGAAGATGGCCTAGTTGGTCATCAGTGGGAGGAGAGGCCCTTGGTCTTGTGAAGGTTCTATGCCCCAGTACAGGGGAACACCAGGGCCAGGAAGCAGAAGTGGGTGGGTTGTGGATCAGGGGGAGGGGGGAGGGGATGACGGATTTTCGCAGGGGAAACTAAGAAAAGGGACAACATTTGAAATGTAAATAAAGAAAATAATTTTTAAAATATCCTAAAAACAAACAAAGAACAAAAACAAAACAAAATTGTCTCGTAGGGTTACTTTCACTTCTGTGTGTGTGTGTGTGTGTGTGTGTGTGTGTGTAATGTGTGTGTGTGTGTCCAAAAATATTTATTTCCAACAATTATAACCTGAGACTCTGAGACTCTAGCAGCTCTGCCAGGTAGTAATTTCACAGAGGTCCCTGCAGATTAACTGCTGGAGGTGATGTGTTTCTCGGACAACTCACTCCAGGGTCAGTTGTGCATTGCATCTTTTTGCTCTACCAACACAACTACCAACAGCAGAGTGACAGTCTGCTCACCCTGGCCTTACCCCTTCCTGTGTGGGGATAAATCTTAAGTTGGGAGCACCATTGAAACACCTTCTTCACTGTAAACCAGCAAGGTTAAGGCGGCCTTAAGAGTCCTAAAACACCAAAATAAACACTATAGCATATGCCAGCAAGATAATGCTGAAAGGGACCTGATATAGCTGTCTCATGGGAGGCTATACCAGTGCCTGGCAAACACGGAAGTGGTTGCTCACAGTCAGCTATTAGATGGAACACAGGACTCCCAAGAAGGAGCTAGAGAAAGTACCCAAGGAGCTGAAGGGGTCTTCAACCCTATAGGTGGAAGAATAACATGAACTAACTAGTTCCCCCTGCGCTCATGTCTCTAGCTGCACATATGGAAGAAGATGGCCTAGTTGGCCATCATTGGGAGGAGAGGCCCCTTGGTCATACAGACTTTATATGCCCCAGTACAGGGGAACGCCAGGGCCAATATGTGGGAGGGGGTGGGTAGGGGAGCAGGGCGGGGATGCGGGAGGGTAAGGGGAAATTTCTGGATAACATTTGAAATGTAAATGAAGAAAATATCTAATAAAGAGAAAAAAAAGAGTCCTAAAACATAGCCAACACACACACACACACACACACACACACACACACACACACACACGGGGGGGGGGGGGAGAATGAGAGAGAGAGAATTCAAAACAAACACAAGACATCAATGAAGGAAATTTTGATTGGCAATTACTTAATGTGACAAAGGGCACCCAGGAGAAGTCCCTCATTTGCAATGTTGAAAAGCTGCCCAAACAGGTTTCAGGCCTGGGGAAAGTTACTGCAAGGAAAATTGAGGCCAGGTACCTGAAGGTCAGGTGCCTGTGCACAGATGGGTCATGAAGCGCTCTCTCTCTCTCTCTCTCTCTCTCTCTCTCTCTCTCTCTCTGTGTGTGTGTGTGTGTGTGTGTGTGTGTGTGTGTGGTGGCGGCGCGTTTTCTTGATGCGATCCCTTTGCGCCTCAGTCTCCAGCTCCCCAAGTCCTCATACAACAGAAATAAGTAGCCTAGGGGTCCAAAACTGGGGCTAGGAGCACGTGCCACTACAGAACCAGGCCAGACAAAGCTGATTCCTCAGGAGAGCCTGGAATTCTCAAGAGCAGGCGTTGCCAGGGGACCACACCAGTGTTAGCAACCCGCCAGAGCCCCAGGACCAGAATTTCTTAAACGCCGCTGGCGGTTAAAGGCGCAGCTGTGGTGGGAGGAGGAGAAGCCCAAGCCCGGGAGTAGCTCGGCCACACTCGAGGTCTCAGCCACAGCTGCCTTCACTTTCGTTTCCCGGGGATCCTGGGTCTGTGGTCACCGCGGTTTCGTTTCCGAGGCGTGGCGGAGGGCGCGGCCCGGGACATCCATGGCCCTAGTAAGCTGCCCTCGAGCCCCACTGTGGCTCGGACGACTGTCACGGAGGCTGTGCGGACGACACCGGGCCTGCATGGGGACCATGGCTCGGCCGCGGCGCTTCACTGTGGAGCTGCCTGATTGCTCCCTGACTCACTTCGTCCTGGGGGACGCAACAGACCACAGGGATGCACGCCTGGCAGAGCTGCTCGGGCCCCCGGGGCGCAGCTACGCGTTCTGTGTGCCCCTGGCTCCAGGCGAAGGCTGCGGGCCCCGGGTGCAGGCGGCCCGGGTGCACCAGCGCCTCCTGCAGCAGCTGCGTCGGGGTCCTTTGCAGAGATGCCAGCTGAACAAGCTGCTGGGCTATGGTCCAGGCGATCAGGCCGGCGAAGCCCAGCATGGCTTCCTGCTGCGCGACCCTTGCGACCACCCGGACACCCGGCGCGACTTGCTCCAGCTTCTGGGCTCGTGCCAGGAGGCGGCGCGCCCGCAGTTGGCTGAGTTCCAGGCCGACTCCCAGGGTTTGCTGTGGCAGCGTCTGTGGGAGTTGCAAGGAGACAGGCAGGTGCAGGTGGACTGCGCATGCGTCCTGCCGGCACTGGCCCCTCATCTTCACCCATTGCTGCCAGATCTGCTCAACTCTGCGGTGTTCCAAGACCGGGACGCGGCAAGGGCTGTCTTGGAAGAGGTAAGAGTTCTTTCCCTTGGGGAATGAGTGGAGCTGGAGACTCAACACTTTTGTTGGCCAATCAAGTGCTTTCTGCCTGGTTTGTTAATTCTTTTTCACGAACCAGGTGGCGTAGGCAATACAGGTAGGCTCTGTGTTAGACACCTGTGCTGCCTTCAATACTTCGTGTGTAGGTTTCTGTCAACTTAGTGTTCTGTGCATCCAACACCTACCTGGCTGAGCAATGCTTTCTGCTAATACATTCTCAAAGGCCTGCAGGGGGAGTAAAGCGTCCCATGGAAAAGTCAGCTAGATAAAGGGATAATTTGATGGGCATTTGCTACCAATCTGGGATCTTGGGGTGCAGGAGATGCTATGTGCATCAGAGAGTGTAAGATCATGTAAATATTCAACTGGTTTGTGGGCCATATGTGGTCCCTCAACTGCTCAAGGGTTTTTTGCTTTTACCCCCACCCCCCCATATCCCCAACACACACATAGCTGTCATCATACACATTTACATGTTCCTATGATGGAGGGGCAAGGGATTTCTAGCAGAGCCTTCAGGGAAAAGCCTAAGATTGTGTTACACCCAAGCAGTGCCTGGGACCTGCTGGTTTCTGTAGTTAATATGGTATTACAAATGGTAGGGCAGGGCTAGAGGATGGCGACGATCGGTCAGCCGGGCAGACGATCGGATGTCTGGCATTTGTCAATTATGCACTTTCAGCTCATTTCTCCAAATCTCTGCCTCACTTTCCTTAGTCCATAAGGTGGTAATAGCAGAAGCATTTACACAGATTGACCAGTCTAATGCCTACAGAGCTCTTTGGAGCGTGCCTTGCTCGCAGGGAGCATACCAGTGAATGAAAGCAGGCCCTCGATGATGGTCTTAGGGGCATGGGATGTGGTGATGAACAGTGAGGAACACATTCTCAGCAGATACTGCTGCTGCAGCTTTAAGCACTTTCCCCAGTCTTTTGGGCCGTCAGGAACATGTGCGCATTTGGTGGTGGTGGGGTGCAGATGTGCTTGTCTGTAGGGTGATTCTAGTTCCCCAGGCCTCCTGTTCCCAGCAGGACCTATAGTTCCACTGTGGCTGTGACTGGAATTACGTGTCTATTTGTCCTTCCCATAGGGTAAACTGGCCAGTGAAGGATTGAGGCTGTGTAACCCAGACAGTTGCAGCCTTTTTATGAGCCTGGTCTCAGCTTTTAAATACTAGGATCCCACACTCTAGGCATCGTGTTCAATTTGGAACAGACCTCTCTAGCATTGGGCAGTGGTGTCTTTTGCAGATGCAGGTTCTCCAAAGCCCCAGCACTTCCTTGCTCATGCACCTTTTTTTTTTCTTTTCTTTTTTATTTTTCCCTACAGTGCACATCCTTTATTCCAGAAGCCCGGGCAGTGCTTGACCTGGTTGACCAGTGCCCAAAGGAAATCCAAAAAGGGAAGTTCCAGGTCATTGCCATTGAAGGACTGGATGCCACTGGTAAGCAAACACTGCTTCGTGGGTTTCAGTCAATGCCACAGACTGAGTGCTTGCAGGAGGTCGTTCTTTAAATAATCAATGCCAGGCTGGCACGAGGACACAAGGACAAGTTAATGGAGCTTTCCCAGGGTCCTGCTCAGCTGATGTCTCCAGAAGACACCCAAGGCCATACCCAAGCTGTATTCTAAGAACTGAGATTAGATCTAAGAGCAAATTAGGTCATGTGGACAAGGAAGGGGGAAGCATTGACTGGGTGAGGTGCAGTGCTTTAGCCAACAGCCTATGTCCAGGAGCCACAGGGCATTGAGAGGCCTCTTCTTAGAGAAAACTGGGGGTGCGGGGAGGAGGAAATGGAAGAAGCTTCCTGAGCTTCTCAAGAGGGGTCAGAGTATGGTGATATGTTAACCTTGTAACCAGAACATTCAAGCCCAGGCAAAGGCTGATGGTGATGGATGCTTCAGACTTCTGCTGAGTCACTTGGATGGATGCAGACTTCTGGAACATATATGTATATATGTATATATGTATATATATATATATATATATATATATATATATATATATACACGTGGCTTCATTTTTTTTTCAACTTGATGCAAATTAGAGTCATCTGTGCAGAGGAGACTTCAAATGAGAAAATGCCTCCATCAGTTTACCTGTAAGAAAGTTGGTAGGAACATTTTTTTGTTTTCTTGCTTGATGATTAGTGTGAGATGGTCCAGCCCAGTGTTAGTGGTGCCACCCAGGGCAGAGAGTCCTGAGCTATGTAGAAAGCATGCTAAGCAACGCAGGAGGAGGATTAAGCCAGTAAGCAACATTCCTCCATTGTCTCTGCTCTAGCCCCTGCCTGCTGGGCTCCTACCTTGAATTACTAACCTGCCTTCCCTCAGTGATGGAGTGTGACATGGGAGTTGTAAGATGAAATACACTAATTTCTTCCTGATGACAGATTTGGTCAGTTGCAGTCACAGCAACAGAGCACTAACTAGGGCCGCAGTACTGGTGTTTGAATCTAGGGATTTCACACACTAGGTAAGTGCTTGACCACAGAGCCATATCCCTAGTCCTAGACTGTTCTCTTTAACAATTTGAAAGGTCCATTCCTCATGGGGACCTCTTGTGTTATGGGGGGACAGGGGAATGAATGGCTGTAACTCACTGTCCTGGCTCTGACTTCAAGTCATCATGTGGGAGAAACAGTGCGCATGGCATTCAGCTGGCTCCCATCACTGAATGAAGACCTAGTCCTGGTTGTTTCAGCCACAGCTAGAAGGTTAACACCAGCTGTCCATCTTCCAGTGGGTATTTATCATTTTTGATAATTTATTATTATTTTTTTTTACTTTGAGATAATTGAGATTCTGTGAGACAAAAAGAAACCACACACCTTTAACCTCACACTCCTGTGCACACACATGTGAAGTTCAGAGAGTGATATCAAGGAGAGGAGAAAGGGTTGGCGGCTTCATCCTGGGTTCGGCCCCACCAAGGAGGCTCCATTGCCTTCTCTCAGTGACTCAATGAATACTCTCCTGTGGAACTGGGCATTCAGAACATGGTAGATGTTGACTATTTTCTCATAGCACACACAGCAGGTCAAAACTGTTGGAATCTGTGAGAACAGTAAATGAGCAGGTGGGGATGAAGCCTTGCTGTCTTGTGTGTTATATATGATAGAGGGAAAAGGCTGTATGTGTAAACAGTTGGAGCTCAGGGAGGTCCGAGAACAGCATCTGTCTAGGGTAGATTATGCCTTATCATTGTAGTCATGTGCTCCAGACAATGGCTGGGATGTCTGTGATGGGCCCAGGAAGTGACCCAGAATGGTGTGGCATCCAGGGCTATGCAAAGAAGAGAGCAGAGATAGACCTAAATATACCCTAAAGAAGGGACTTGACCTCTGATCTGCCAGACCCAGGAGCTCCAAATGCCAAGCCAAATGTCAAGCCCAGAGTAGCAAGAGTGAATGGCGTTGCGGGGGAGAGCAGAGTGGCCTTTGGAGGAGAGTTGAGAAGTGGGTCTGGAGCAGGTGGAGAGAAGCCAGGCAGAAGGACTACAAGGCTGGAGGAGATGGATCTCTAGAGGCATGAGCAGAAGCAGAAGAGGGAGGCAGAGAAAGGAGAATGTCTTGGTTAGATATCTGATGTTTTATAAACACCTTGATCAAAAAGCAACTCAGGGAAGAAAAGCTTTATTCCATCTGACAGCTTGCAACCCATCATGAAGGGAAGGTCCAGGACAGAACTCAAATAGAAACCTCGAGGAGGGAACCAAAGCAGAGTCCATTTAAGGCATGCTACTTATTGGCTTTCTCCTCTAGAGTTATTCAGCCTGCTTTCTTATACACTCCAGGACATTATAGGTTGAAGACCTTTGCTCTTCCTTGGTTAATAGGTTAGTGTTAACCTTTGAGAGTACCATGGCCGGCTTCAGTTAGGAAGTGTTCTGCTTTGTTTCTATAGGTAAGACCACACTGACGCAGTCGGTGTCAGAGTCGCTCAAGGCTGTCCTCCTACAGTCTCCACCCCCCTGTATCAGCCAGTGGAGGAAGATCTTTGATGACGAACCTACTATTATTCGAAGAGCCTTTTATTCTTTGGGCAATTATCTCGTGGCTTCTGAAATAGCTAAAGAATCAACCAAGTTTCCTGTTATTGTAGACAGGTGGGTAGCAAGATGCCTTCTCCCTAAAATATGACTCACTCTCTCCTTCTGCATATATATCCAGGTGCTCAACTGAGAACATGTGTTATAATTACAAGAGGAATACTGTCTATGACTTATTAACTATCTGCATCATACTAATACCTGGAATAGTGCCTTGGGTAGGTCGGAATCAGTTTCTTCAGTTTACTAGTAAGGAACATGGATCTTAAAATTTGGGTCATGGGCTGGATAGGTGGCTTAGTGGTAAGAGCACTGACTGATCTTCTGATATCCTTGAGTTCAATTCTAAGCAACCACATGGTGGCTCACAACCACCTGTAATAGGATCTGATGCTTTCTTCTGATGTATCTGAAGAGAGTGGCAGTGTACTCATATACCTAAAATAAATAAATAAAATCTTTTTTTTAAAAAAAAAAGGTTAGGACATAACTTGCAGACATTATTCCTTACTAACATAATCAACAACAATCTCCAGGCTAATGCAGTGGGTTTATCCTGTGGACTACACTGTGTACTTTGCCTTTCTGAGAAGTTCTGAAACTATTAAAAGTTAATGATTGAAAATGGGAACTTAAAAATGCAGACAATGATAGGATTTTCTGTGATCACCCAGCCTAAACTGTGACTCAGCCTTGGAAAATCTTCAAACCTAGGAACAACTTTATTTTCCTTGAGAGCTTAAGTTTCTATGTTAAGTACATGGCACAGGTGATTCTCCTTTGATGTCAGATATGAAGCTTTGCATTCATTCGCTTTATATTAGAATAAAGAATCTGATTGTAACAAAAGCCTGGGGGTGCTTTTGCTAATAACCCTTTACATTTGCGTCTGTGGAGGCCCTACAATGCTCACTAAATCCTGAGTAACTTGGGTAACTTAAAATTGTATCTATAATGAGCCCCTGTTCTAGTAATATCATATATTTACTTATCTGTTAGTTAATATTATCCATTTATATATGTACACATGCATCAATGTCCATAAAGAACATTAACTATTGCATAGTAATAAATGCCATTCATTAACAGACAGGAGGAATACTCCTTATTGCATACTTACCATGTGCTAGTTTTGTAGTTTCCAGGTTTGAGGATACAGAGGTAACTAAGAAACATTGCCCACTCAAGGAATGCAAGCCCCCAGGGGCAGGGGAGATGGGATCTCACACCTGAAACAATAGCTGTGGATTTCAACAAGCAGTTCCTTAGTAGAGTCTCCTCCTGCATATGGGAGCTGAAGGAGGAACCTAGATTCTGTATGGGGCCTTCGTGGAGCAGAACTGTGAAGGCAGAGAAGGGACTTTGCTGTGTGACGGTATCACCCTTGCTTGGAGACAAGGTGTGAAGATGATCTGTGGTCCAAGCTGGGAGGAAGGTGCACACCTCACAAGGAGACAAACCCCTTTTCTGTGGGTTATGGATAGCTGATGGGATCCTAGAAATAGTGTGCTGGATTCCTTTCCATTTATGACCATGGCTGTCTCTACTGGGGGCTGCCTAGTTTGGTCTCCTCTCTGCTTCATTACCGCTGCATAGTCAGACAAGTAGACATTTGTGAGGTGATGAGGGCTCTTGTAGCCTCCATTCCCTGAACATGGATTTCATGGGCAATCTGAATTTGGCACAACGTGGGAACTGAACTTCTCAGGCCTTCTGTATTTTACAAGCTCAGGATATAACATTAAATACAAAGGCACTGCTGAGCAGGTCTATCTTCCCCACCTCACTGCTACGTAGAAGTTAGTGTACCTAAGGGCTCGAAGGGTTCTTATGGGATATGGTAGTTTTAATTGAATATATGACCTCATGACTAGTACTGTTGTTGACTCCGAGTCCTGTTTTTTTTCTACATAAAAAAAAAAGAACTATCCAAATATATTTCACTTGTGTGGTGCTGAGAATTCTTCAGCAGAGACAGCCTGGTTTGACTGTCATCCTCCAATGATATGTTAACTCCTTCCAAAGACGAGACCTCATTGTTGCCTTGTTTCTCAGGTACTGGCATAGCACAGCCACCTATGCCATAGCTACTGAGGTGAGTGGAGGCCTACAGTACCTACCCCCTGCCCACCACCCTGTGTACCAGTGGCCAGGGGACCTGCTGAAGCCTGACCTGGTCCTGCTGCTTACTGTGAATTCTGAGGAGAGAGTGCGGAGACTCCAGGGCCGGGGCCAGGAGAAGACTAAAGAAGAGGCTGAACTTGAGGCCAATAATGTGTTTCGTCAGAAGTAAGTGTCCCTGGGATGATATGAGTAGTCAAAGTCCCAGCCATCTTTGAGGCAAGATCCGAATTGCTTTTGGACGTGAGTGAAGGGCACTGTTCCTGTGCTTCTAGTGAGAGGCAATGTCCTCTAAGCCATTCTAGTCCCTTCCTCTGTGCTTGTTATCATCTGACATTTGCCTTGCCACTTGAAAACAGTGGGGTTTCTGTGCCAGCAATGGTGGGACCTTGATTAAGACCCATAGTTTCAGGCTTAGGGACATACTCTCTGTCAGCCACATGCTTGCTGTACAAGCAAGAGGACTTGGGTTTGACCTTCAGCATCTGTCTTAGTCAGTGTTCTACTGCTGTGAAGAAACACAGTGATCGTGACAACTCTCATAAAGGAATGCATTTGACTGGGGCTGGCTTACAGTTCAGAGGTTTAGTTTGTTATTGGCATGGCAGGAAGCATGGGGGCCTGAGGGCAGACACAGTGCTAGAGAAGGAGGTGAGAGTTCTACATCCAGATCCATAGGCAGGCAGCAGAAAGAGAGAGACCCTGGGCCTGGCTTGAGTTTCTAACACCTCAAAGCCCACCCCAATGACACACTTCCTCCAACAAGGTCACACCTCCTAATTCGTCTAACCAGTGACACTCTTTGGTGGCTAAGCATTCATATATATGCGCCTCTGGGGGCCATTCTTACTCAAACCGCCACATTTCACTCCCGGGCCCCCACAGGCCTGCAGCCGTATCACAATGCAAAAACACATTTACTCCAATTCCATAAAGGCCCCATAGTCTATCTCAGTTTCAACACTGTTTAAAAGTCTGAAGTTCAAAGTCACTTCAGAGACTCATGGCTTCTGTGCACCGGACTCTGGCTCTATAATGATCATTGAGGATAAAGTCTGGGCCTCAGTTGCCTTCTCTGCCATAAGAATTAAGGTGGTCCCTCCCAGTTAACTCTGAGTATAAACTGATAGGAAAGGATCAGGATACATGATTGGCAGGTTGTCAGTAATTAAGCATCACTGCGGACATCATCCTTCATTGAACAAACCCCACTGAATATGTTTGGGGCAGATGGCCTCCAAGGTTAGATGGGGCTTTGCTCCAAGTTGTGGTAACAAGGTAAAAAAAAAGGTGCTTTTTGAGAATAAGTTGAGTGAGAGAGGAGACTGACTTCTTCCCTTTCTCTCTGCCTCCAGGGTAGAAATGACGTACCAGCGTATGGAGAACCCAAGCTGCCATCTGGTGGATGCCAGCCCCTCGAGAGAGACAGTCCTGCAGAAGGTTTTACAGCTGATCCAGAGTTCTGGTCCTTAATTGTAGTTCTGGCCAGGTTCCTCATTACACCAGAGGAGAAACCGTGTGATGCACCAAAAACCCAGCACTTGCCATGCGGCTTCTTAGATTTAGGGGATATGAGCATATTTGGTGGAAGAAACTGGAGACTGAGCAGTTTGCTTTCCTTCAGACTGAGCCAGCAGCCACGGCTGCTGATTCATTTCTGCCTGGCCATGTACCAACTTCTTGGGATATATTTTAACACCCTGACTTTCTGATCCAGTGGTGAGCCTGCTGGAGGACTTCCTGCAGCTGGAAGCTAAGGTTGTCAGTTTTGGCCTGCACTGATCAATTGTGATGAGTTAGCCTCGTTTGTTTTTACCCCAAACCCTATAACTAAGGATTATCACAGAGCCTGGCTATCAGAGGACATTCCTTTGGAGCTATTCATGGGTGGAAACACTTGGAAAGAAGCCATTGACTTTACTTCTGAGGATCAGGGAACACCTTGGACAGTGCCCTGAATGAGCGTTTCAGCGTTGGTAGATGTGTGCCCGCAAGCTGCAGACGTTCCAAACCCCTCTTGTTCTCTTTTGCTTGTCTGTCTCTGTATTCCATTTCTCAACTCTGAAATCTCGTTCTGAGTGTAATGAGCAGTCTGCACTGATCTGGATGCATTGCACTTACCCAACACACCAATTTGTTTATATTGATGTTTACATCATGTGTTTCCTCAGTGTAGGAGCTGTGTGTGAGTCACACACACAAACTGAGGCCAAGGAGCTAAATGCAGCATTTGCTCAATGTTTTCATTACACACATTTAATTTATCTTAATAAGCACCGTGGATTCTGGAACGAGACTTCGTAGTAAATTATCATGCACTTTGAATGTCTTCTGATTGCATGTGAAGTCAGCTTCAGGGGCTCTTTTAGATAGAGAATAGAGCTGTGGAGGAGAAGCCTGGTGGCTCTGTAGCCTTGGCTTAGTCATTTAACGTTGATAATGTCAACAGTTTGATCTGAAAGGGGGAAGTTGGTGGTCCTCTAGAAATATTTACTTGGAAGGCTGAGAAAGGACAATTGAAAGTTCTAAGTGTAAGTAAACTAGCCTGGGCAGTGTAGTGAGACTTTGTCTCAGGATAAAAACTACAAAGAGGACTAGGAGTGAAACTCACTGTATTGAATATTTTATCCCTGGGTTCAGAATCTGGGGTCCATTCCCAGTACCCTAAGTATAAAAATATAAACAGAAAAACAAACAACTAAACAATAAAAGGAATTAAGTCATATTTGGTCATAAGAAGGTGGCTGGACCAGACTATTATTAACATTCCAGTTCAAATATTGATGCCTCTCTACATTATTTTTGATCCCACATCCCATTTCTTAAGAAGAATCTATTTCCAAATAACTATATTAAATTACATGAAAGCTTTCTAAGGTTTACCCTAATCTTAAACTATAATAAGATTTAATATTAACATCTTAATATTTTTCACCTTGGGACTATGTATAACTTATAAATAATCTGTCAATGTATATATATATATATTTGGCTTCTGTTGAACATATTTTTAAGCTGATAAATAACATTAAGGCTCTCTGTAATGTGGCAGCTAATTCCACGAAGGGTTTTGTTCAAGCCTCTCTGAGATGATTGCACCAGAGGCTGAGAAGGAAGTTGTAATGCTTTCTTCATGAAACCTGACAGTGAATAAACTTGCTCTGACATTCCTAACCATATTTGTCATCATTGCTTTGTGACACACTTGTCAGAATATCTCCCTGCAAGTTCATCTTTCGATAATCAAAGGTTCTTATGTATGTGAGAAAGGGGAGGCTGTGAGTTTGGCGCTGAGTGGAGTCCATGGTCAATGGACTCTGGTGAGGGAGGATTTGTTTCAACCATTATTTTCACACTATAAATATGAAAAGGAGTTTTAAAATTCCATTCTTTGTCCAACTGATCAGTAGATGACTTATGTTTGATAACTTAAGGGCTCCTACCAATTCCAAGATGCAGAGTTCTGTACTGTAAGATGAGCTGTATTCTTATTCCATGATACCTTCTTTCATTCTTAATAATGGCAGTTCATCATAGCACATGGCTGCTAAGACTCCAGAATCTCTGTCTGAGTTTGTCACGCACTTAGATGTGTCTGACTGCCTAGGTCTGGTAGAAGGAACATGATAAATATCAAGTGGATATGGCCCCTTTTTCCTTCTGTACCTGCTGTGTTCAGATAGTAGCTGGGAGAAGATCTCCAGAGGGGAGCAGGATAGGTGTAGGTGTGCAGAATGAAAAGGTCTTTGCTGCTCAGGGGTACACAGAATAGATGGAAAGTAATGCTCATAGGTTTCGTGCACCTAAGGTGTAACATACTATTATTTGCTCCCCCACACTCATGTACCCCACTTTCCTACTGTGCTAGTTAATATTGATTGACAACTTGACAGGATCTAGAATCACCCAGGATACAGATATATGGTCATGTCTGTAGGAGAGATATTTGAGACAAGCAGATCTACTGTTAACAATGGTATTTCTTCAAATGGGATCCTGGGCTGGCTGAAAAGGAGAAAATGAGTTAAGTACTAGCACTCATTGGCCTCTGCTTCCTGACTGCAGATGCATTGTAACCTCACTCTTCTCCCCTGCCTTCCTGCCAAGATGAACCATACATATTCAACTATGAGCTAAGATGAGTTTTTTCTTTGCTAAGTTCCCCTTGTCAAGTATTTTGTCTCAACAATGGGAAAAGTAACTAAGACCCCTGTTAACAGTATTAAATGGATGCACAGGCTCCTGGACATGGTTGCTTATCTTGGAACTCCTTGCAGCTATGTGAGCTTCAGAATGTGATCTGGCTGGTGATGTGTGACCAACAGGTACTGATAATACCACTCCTGGACTGTTGTTTGTACAGAGTCATGTGTTTCTCTGTCTTCTGCTGGTTAGAAGACAATCAGAACTTTGGCTTGAGAGAGGAAAGTTAGACGTGAGGTGACAGAGTGTATCTAACAGCCAGGACTGTTTGCCCCTGAGCTCTATTGGAGACCAGCACACACTGTATCATATAAACTCTCCCTCTCCTCTCCTCTCCTCTCCTCTCCTCTCCTCTCCTCTCCTCNTCTCTCTCCTCTCTCTCTCCTTTCTCTCTCCTCTCTCTCTCCTCTCTCCTCTCTCTCCTCTCTCTCTCCCCCCTTGATCTGATTTTTTTTATCACACAGCAAATTTTCTTCCTTTTGAACATATACCCAATTTGCATTCATTTATTCTATAGTGATGGTATATCTGACCTCTCAGTTGCTTCAAACTTTATAACTCATAAAATAAATATATCACAAAATACTATTGACATGCACTAGGCAATTGTGAAGAGAGTTGATGGGAAAGGCAGCCTGCCTAACAAAATGGATGGCTAAGCTTAGCTTTGGGAACTGGATGGTCCTCTTTCAAACTGACTTTAATCATGCCCATTTTGCACTGTAGATAAAAAGATGGTGCTCAAAAGTGTCCGAAATACATGTTCATCTCTTCTGGTGTGTCCTCTGGATTTATGCCAGTATTACACTGATGTTTATTTTCATCCTTGATGTGACATTGATTTCCTCAATCTTTCACAATCTCTTATATATCAAAGCAATAAAGTCAAGATGTAAACATGCTTTTGATTGAAAATTATTTGTTTCTTTCTCTACATCATATTTCCCCATCTTTTCTGTATATTATAATGACTCAATATAATTTACAAAAAAAGGTTATATATATATATATATATATATATATATATATATATATATATATATATATATATTTTGGAAAGCATGCCTTCTCAAATCATCTGTAATGGTTAAACTTCCTGGGCATGGCAAGTGAATACTCCAGAGGAAACAGTGAATGTTCTGCCGGAAGATTCTAAAAGAGGAAGCCAAAAGAGGAAAATTACATGGAAGAAATGTGGGGTAAACTTGAGTGCCCCTGGCTTTTATCTGACTGACATGCCAATATCTGCTTCGTTTGCTGACTGGAATCCAATAGAAAATTCATAGACCTGTAAGAATGGACTGATCCCACTAGAAAGTAAGGGAGCAAGATTGTAAAAGAGCCAAAAAGTCACTTGTGTATTAATTAAATGGACTTATGAGTTGGGTAAGACTTGTAACGACCTAGGCGATATCTCTCTAAGTATGCATATGGAAGTCACTTTAGTGAGGTTCCAGTGAGGGGAGAAGGCTGCTCTCAGTCTGGGCAGAACCTTTCTACAGTGGCCCAGGTATGCAGAGCAGAGGTCCAAGGAAAAAGTCATGCTGCCTGGCTGCTTTTACTCCTTCATGAGTGATTGCTTCTAACTCTGCCATTGCCATCCCCAGCTGGTGTGAGATGGAGGCTTCTTTAGCCTTCCAGTGTGCACTAAATACAAGTGTCTCTCTAGGAATCTTCCAGGTCTTCATCAACAAACTGGGACTGCTGAGACATGCCACCGTTTGGACTCAGCTGCCACCAGGCTCTCAACCTCTTCAGCATGCAGGTAGCCACGGTTGAAGCTGTTACCCAGCTTCTACTGTGTAAGTCCATTCAATAAATATGTTACACACACACACAGACACATACACACACTAACATGCACACGCACATGCACATACACACACTAACATGCACACGCACATGCACATACACCCTATATATTCTATTGATTCTGTTTTTCTGTAGAATTCTGCTTACTACATGTGTGAAACCCTGATTTTATATATGTACTTTAAATTTCAAGCTAATCAACAAAACATACATGAACACCATGCATGTATCCCAGCTAATGGCAGGATAATTACATCAAACTTTTAGGACCAATGAAATTACTTGGCTGCTAAAACAATAACAACATTTTTATTACCATTAAAGCCTTAAAGAGAGTCCAAAACGTCTGCAGCACAATGTTCTCCAAATCTAGGATACAGTCCAAGATTACCCAACCTAGAACAAAGGAACACATATGTAGATAGGTAAAGAAGAGGCATCCAACTTTTGGAGAGCAACCCCAACGTGGGCTTGTATAAATGGGAGCAGATGGGAATTTAGAGTAGCTTTATACCTATTATTGAAGATGGAACGGGGACACACCTATCACACATGAAAAGACAAGAGATAGATATATCCCGCAGAAGTAGGTCTTGCCCTTAGCTGGACTATAGGTATGGAGATCATGTGAAGTTTGTGATTTAGATTGAAATCTAGTTGAGTGTATATACAAAATCAGATTTTCCCACATGTGTTAAGCAGGGTTCTTCAGAAAAACAGAACCAATAAATTGTGTGTGTGTGTGTGTGTGTGTGTGTGTGTGTGTGTGTGTGTTTGTAGAATATTTTTGGATTGATTTACAGTAGAGGGGCTGGCTAGATATTACTGAGGGACTGAGTAGATATTATTTTTACCATGTAGAATAACAGACCACTGATGAATTGAGTTATTAGCTGAACAAATGAGCCGAAAGAAGAGTCCCAATGCCACACTCTACCCCTAAACTTCTCCAGCTGATGGGCTTCCCTTCCTGCAGATTCTGATTCCTATATAACCCTGCCATTTTGATCATGCTCTCTCTTCACCCCTCTCTCTTGTTTTTTTCTTTTGTCTTCCTCTCTCTTCTCTTCCTTTCACTCTCCCCATATCCCTCCTTTCATGGCCTGCTTCAGTCTTCTACTTTCTCTTTCTACTCTGGACACTTCCAGATTCCTCTGCCTGTATTCTACCTTCTATCTGCAATAAAAAACAAAACAAAACAAAACAAAACAAAACAAAACCTTCCCCTCAATCATACCTTGGAATGGTCATGTCCTCACTTTGTACAGTGAGTTTCCAAATTCACCTCTCTCTTTTTCTCTCTCTTTCTTTCTCTCTCTCTCTCTCTCTCTCTCTCTCTCTCTCTCTCTCACACACACACACACACACACACACACACACACACACACTTTGGCTTTCATCCAAAACTAAAACCATGGCTATCACAGATCATTGTCTGGATTCCACAGAACATTAACATACAAGAAAAATGCTTTTCCTCTCAGAAACTGAGAGGTACAACTTTCAAGTGTAACACAGACAAAGGAAAATTTTCACCAAAAATACAAACTGCCCTCTGAGTATGTCAGTTTCTAGAAACAGGCTATGATTCTTATACTGCCACATCTCTGCTCATCTTTGCAGGTTTTGGAAGGAAGCTTGAATGACTGTTATAACTCATGCCCATTTTGAGTTGGCTTAGATTGAGTTTTCCCCTCATTCTAGGTCACATTTTTCTGCTCATTTTTGAATGCTATCTGCTCTAAATTTTACCTTGTTAGGTAACAGATATTGCTTTTTTCCTGTAACAGTTTCTCAGCTTGGTGTACTTTAGGCTCATTAGAAGAGATTGATCCATCTGCACGTTGCATTTAAGATTTGTTAGATGGTACTAGTATTTTACCAGGAGTTAACTGCTCCCAACCCAGTGCTGAGGCAAGCCTCTTGTAATATTCTAGCAGATCCTGAATGGATCCTACAGTCTTTTGGTTTAGTCAGAAGATACTAGTAGTATATATTAGTTCTGTGTACATGCTGGATTCCATTGTCTCTAATATTCAGAATGGTCCTTTTGCTGGCAGAACCAGACTACTCTCTCTGTCCTGAGGAGCCCTTATGTGGCTTGTAAATAACTCTTGCATTTTCTGTTTGTTTATTTTTTTCCTTTCACAAGCTCCAGCTGCCTTGCTCTTGTCTAGTTATTGCAGAATGTCAATCTCCTGGAAAGCTTATTATCTTTGTGTCTTGCAAGTAATATGCTTGTCTGAAATTCTAGTAATATTTGTCAACTGCTTGTGATTAAGGAGTATGGCAATACAATAGCATGAAACTATTTCTTACATTTTAAGAAACTGGAACTGACTCTGGACCTCACAGCCAGAGTTAATAATATACCCTGTGATCACGTAAGACTTGAGACTGCCATCCTACTGTGTGCTCCGCCTGTTTGTTTACGTGGCCTTTAAGAGAGCAATGTAACAATCAACCTTACTTGCCTTGCCTTTTCCATGAAATCAACTGTTACAATCTAATAAATATCTGCAATCCCCACTTACATTCTCTTCTGTACCCCAGACCTTGAGCAATGCATGTGTGTCACAACAATCATTTGCTGGAACTTTGCAAATAGAGGTTACAAAATAAATCCACAACACAATTGTTGAATGCAACATAAGGACATTGCTTGACTAACGGTGATGTTTGTAAATACTGTTTATTGTCTGGATTGGTCAGGGTCAGTTGGAGCAAGTGACTTAATTCCTTGTAAAACTATTCAAGATTTCTGGAAAGTGTCCCTTGTTCCTTCCTTGTGATGTGTTTTGTGTTGTTCCATTAAGACAGAGCAAAAGCCTTTTGTTAGGGATGGGCAAACTCAAATAGACATAGACAGAGGGACCAAGTCATGCTTTCAGCTAAGCATAGATTCAGACCCATACAGACAGAGAGGATGGAAGCCATAGGGGAATTGGAGGAGGGAGTTCATATCTGGGCTTGCTCTTGCTTGGATTTCTTTCTGGCATGTTATTGTTGACTCGGAGTTTATTACTAATGCATTCAAGCCAACTGCAAAAGGGATGAAGGAAGCCTTCCCATAGCGTCTCACTTTTATGACTACAACTCTCTTCTTTCATATCTTTACATGGGACACCTAGATGACCCTGTCTAACTTCCATTTATCCTGTCCACTCTCTATAGTCTTGCTACAGTGCATCCGTGTAGAACACCTTTGATCCTTCCCAGGCCAAACAAGCCTCTTAGTGCAACTGTCAGGTAGATTCTTCCAGGCTGGTTAGATTTTATGATTTTACTTCCCCCCCCCCCCCAGCTTTTAGGAACTTTATTTTCCTTCCACCTTTTCCCCTTTGCTCAGGTGTCCACACAGCAGCTCAGGACCACTCAGTGGTGGTTCCAACCCACTCGGTGGCCTGCGCCGTGGGAGCTGCTGATCAATCCTCAGTGGCTAGCTGCGTACTCCAGTCTTCCGTGGGGAACAGCTGGATGGGCACAGAGGGAACCTGCACACCCTCAGACCAGTCGGCCACCTCAGGCTGAGCAGCAGTGAACTCAGGAGCTGGTGCGGTCCATTCACCCTGGACTTCCTCCTTGGTCACAGCCTTCTCAGCAGCAGCCTGCTCCTCCCCCTCAATCTGCTCTGGGTCTGTGTAGAAGTAAAGATCAGGCATAACCTCCCAGGGGTGCTCACGGGAGATAGTACCTCGCATGTGGAGTATTTCCCTGGCCAGCATCCACCACATCAGACCCACTGAGTGAGTTTCCTTGTTGTTTCATGGGATGGCCATGTCCACATAGCGCAGGGGAGACTGTGTTACACAGAACAATGGTGGAGAGGTTGGCATGAGAGGCCTCTGTGAGTTGCTGGTGGTCAGCCCTGGAATCGGTCATTACTAGAAGCCATGCCTCCCTGAAGGCTGGTTAGATCTGGTTTGTGAAGGTCCCATGTATGAAGTGGCCAGCAATTGGAGTGGCTCCTGTGGCAGCAGCAAACTTCAGCACAGCTCGCTGGCCAGTGTTCCTGGAGGAGATGACGCTGACGTCAGCAGGGTTCTCAATGGCAACCATAGCTCAGGCTGTGAGCAACAGCTTCCCCCAGGTCCTCTTCAGATTTATGATGTAGATACCGTCACTTTTCCTTTTGTAGATGTACTGTTCCATCTGAAAGTCAAGGTTGGTGCCACCTAAGCGGGTTCCGGCAGCAAGGAATTTGAGGACATCTTCCTCCTTCATCTGCAGGACATCAAGGGCTCTGGACATTGTGCAAGTTTCCCTTTAAGTTACGATGGGAATCAAGAACAACGCTGTATTGGACCCATCCCTGGGTAGCGTGGAAAGCTAGGTTTTACTTTTGAAAAGAAACTTTCCAAGCTGAGAATGTAATTCACTTGGTAGAATGCTTGTCTAGCATGGAGAAAAATTCCTGGGTATCGCTCCCCAGTGCTGCACAAAACAGTTACTGTGTAGCATGCCTGTAACCCTAGTACCCGGAGGTGGAAGCAGGAAGATCAGACGTTTAAGGTATGAGCAAAAACTTGGGAAAAGAAGCTGTGTCTGGCTATGAACAAAAACCGCCTGGTAGATGTCTTTCTGCAGAGAAGGGCACACTAATTAGAATTTCAGGACTGTGGAGAGACTGGAATTTTGTAGGTTCAGATGCTAATTACTGTATCCTGGGCTAGTTGTAGTTTTCGGGAACAGCCATTTCTTGCCTCATTCTGTATCTAAACTAAAACCACATGATAAATAAAATATAATAAAAATAGTATAAATAAATAAATAAATAAATACTTCCTTGAAGCTATTAACTTAGAGGGACACTAGCTTCTACCAATCCAAGAGCTGAGTGTGTTACCATCTAGCATCTTGGGCCTATCCAAAAGCTTCCTTCATTTCCCTGTCCCTGCCTCTCTGGTATACCCACCAATGTATTTTGAACTCACTTTGATTTATGTCTTTCTTTGTTCTGTAACACTGTAAAAATCCCATGAAACAGTGTCTGTATTGGAACATGGAGTTTGGGATAACCTAAATCTGTGTTTCTAGGCCCTCGTCAATCATAAATGGCTCCAGAATAAACTGTCTCTTATTCCCTTTAAGAAGACAGTGGTGGCTTTTATGTCAATAAAGGTAGGTTCTGACTACATAGAAAGCTCTATGCCAGCCCTGTACACGTGAGACTCTCAAAATGAATGAGTGAATGAATGAATAAATAAAAAAGTTCCTAGCACGGAAATTACAGGACAGCAGAGTATGAATGTCTTCCAGTCCTGATGTCGCTATGTGATGTCACTCTCTGCTGCTGTCCCTTCGTATCCCCTCAAATTGCAAGGAGCAGAAAACAAGCTCTCTCAGTGGGGAGGCAGACACATTCTCACTATGGTCCTCTTGTAATGGGTATAGGCTTGTGAGATAAACCCAGGCAGGGATAAATTACTTGGTTTGGGGTGTCAGCCAAGATCCCAGAGACTTAGAAGAGACCCATCTAGGATATGCATCATGCATTGAAAACGAAGTGTAAACTCGCATCTCCCTGTACTGCACTCTGATAGGTGCATCCTTGCTTCCCAGAGCGCCAATCTCTGCCCAGCCTGTCTTTCTAGTCTGCCTCACTCACACGCGTTGTGATTTCCACACCAGAGCCAATTTTAAGACACAGAAAGGGATAAACTAAATTCAAACTCTCTCCTTCAGCCTGCATGGGTTGTATTTGATGACCAGGCATCAGCCCAACTCTCCGACGGAGAGCTCTTTTCATTTTTGAATCTGGAGCTCCTATAAGGAAGTGTTATGTGCAAGAAGCCTTTGTGGAAAACCTTCCATGTTCGGCTCAACCACACTTCCTTTTGCTTGCCTCTTTGCTTGTGGTCTGAGGCTCACAGTCTACTAAACTACTGAGCGACAGTCCACTCCGTTCCCACTAGAGGGAGGAAAAGCGCCTGATTTCGCTCATTTCCAGGGGAGCTGCTCTGTTTGCTTGATAACCACTTTTCTCATTAGGCACAAACTGCACTGCCTGGAAAAACAACAGTAGTTCCTTTCATTTTTATTTAAATGCCGTCTCTAATGGGAAAACAAAGGACAGACTGAAGAACATTTCTAGGTCAAAGTAGCAAGTCTTTCAAAGTGGCTAATTTCGTGCTTCAAGAATTCTAAATACAGCCCTGAGGTCAGAAAAATATTCAAAGAAAGGCCATGGTGATCACGGGGCTCAATCTCTTTAATAGTTGTGGAAAATGAGGCCCAGAGAGGGACCTGCCCTGCTCTGGGTCATATAATTTGTAACAGCAGATGCATGCCAGAGTAATAAATTCAGCAACTCTTTCTCTAGTGCTTTTTATAACTTGATGGCTTGTGTCAGCATATCAGGGACAGTAAATAATACACAATCATACTTACACACAGGCATATACTCATATTTTCTTCCTTGCAAGGTTTGCGATTTGGGATCTGGCATGAAGAAACATTCTCTGTTTTTATGTGTACTTGTTCATTTGTTTTCAAAATACCCCTTCCCAGGTCCCCTCATTTCATAGCGTTCCATGTGAATGGTGCTGCTTATCTTGGATTCTGCTAATAATGGTGCCTATAAGGTCTCAGCTCTTGGAATGACTAAACAGCCATCAACATACCAGGGTTTAGAAAACACATCGTAAACTTTTTCCTGTGGAGTTTCCAACGTTTTTATTAACCTTCGTGATATTAATGGCTCTGCTTATTTTGACATAATTGAGGATGCGTTCCATTTCTGTGAAACAAGGGTGCAATCAAAGTTCACTTCTGGCTCACCTGCTGGGTTGGCGCTTCCATTTCTAATGCAATCCTGGTTCATCTCTGATGTGGGGAAGATTGTTTTCTGAGTTTTAATTGAAAGCAAAACCAAATGAAAACGAGAGTTCCCCCTACACCTCTGAGTGTTACAGCCTGTATTTCTTGGCTATTTCTACTTGCAAAAATCTTGCACTATGTGTAAAGTGCACTAGAGTTAGTGGATTGAAGATGTGTATTTCAGGTGAAATGTGTGCAGAATGATGGTTTTGTTTTCTAATTTAAAATGATGGATGTCTCTTCTGTGCATATATATATAGGTTGATAGACGGAGGAATACCAGGCTGCAAGCAGAACTAGTATCTTTTCCAACTGGGTGAATGTGATCTCTAAGAAGTCATTCTTGGTCTCTGGGCTTCAATTCATCTTTTTACAAATCAGGACCCGATTCCAAGAGTTCTATGAGTCCCCTATTTCTACTAGGCCATTGCTTCATCTGAGTTAAAATGTGATTCACTTACACCATTCCAGTGCCTAACAAGATGGTAGCACTGGGTATTGGTGTGTCTCAACAACTTGGGAAAGTGTCGATTCTGCATGTTCTATATTCTATATGCATCCCTTTCCACAGTGCCTTTAAGTAAGTGAATCTTTTGCATAAAGACTCTCCTCTGAGTTCCTCCAGGGACTGTAAAAGGACTATTAAATAGGTGACTACTCATCTCATTCCCTTTTAGTTTCACACCCTTGGTCTCCCTGGGAAGTTGGAGTAAATCATTCCCTCCACCCCACCCCCAACCCCACTGGCATGGCACTCTGCTGCCCCTATAGCCTAATCATTGAACTGCATGCAATGAGATCCCTTAAATACTGAGTTCTAATGGATGCCCCACCTATTCATCTCCCTGAGAGCTTTATTCAGTTCTCCTTCTGGCATAAGAGACCTTCACTATTCCTTGATTTAAATTGGTACCTCTCATCAGCCTAGTGGCTCAAACTCTTGAGTATTTTTCAAACTTACATCTATATCATGCTTATATCTGCATTGTACATCCATAGTCAGACCCTCACTCGATACTCACGATCAGATGCGTTCTTATATCCCATCTACACCCACAAGCAAATCTCCCTCTTCCTCTATATCTTTCTATATTTTATCATATCTCCATGTGCCTGTACAATATAGTGATTATTTCTACTCCCTTACTTCATTGGCTACGCAGCAAGTTTGTGTTACAAATATCTATAGTTCAGTTTCTGCCTAGCAGCCAGCATCCAAGAAGCACTTGATAAATATTTGTCAATGGGATAGACAAATTTTATATCATGTTTATCAGAACTGAGCTGAGTTTAAGATTTGAAATTCTTTAAAATGTGTGATTGTGGAAGAATTATTTAATATCCAAGAGACTTTGATCCTTCAGTTATAAATAAAAATATTATATTTTCCCTCTGAGATCTGTTTGGAGGTTGAACTGAAATGATGTAATAGAGAGGAGTACACTGGACCTAGGGAAAATGCTCTTCAGTCCTCCTCCTTTCTCTTCCTACTACTTTGAGCCAATCAAGGGGATTTCCAGGATTTCTTAGCCCCACTGAATATATATCTACCAATATTGCTGCTGTGCTATTGTGAAAGCTGGAATACTGAAATTATCCTGCTTCAAAGATTCATCTGATCATGTTAAATATAACCATTACTTTCCACAGGAGGAATGGTCACAATGCACAGCACTGCATTTAAGACTGAGAGTTTGGGGACTAGAGAGATGGCTCAGCAGTTAAGAGCACTGACTGCTCTTCCAGAGGTCCTGAGTTCATTTCCCAGCACCCATATGGTGGCTCACAACCATCTGTAACAAAACCCGATTCCCTCTTCTGGTGTCTGAAGACAGCTACAGTGTACTTACATATAGTAAATAAAATAAATCTTAAAAAAAAAGACTGAGAGTTTGAGTGTGATGGTGGTGCACAGGTTCTTCCCGAAGCTCAGAACAATTACAGTTAAATATCTAATTCTATCAATAGTCAACTGTTAAAGAGCTATGGACCATTTTTATAGCCACATTTTATATATATATATATATATATATATATATATATATATATATATATATATATATATATAGTGTCTGATTACAACACAATCAATCAGAGAAACTTTCCAGGCCTCTTTCCACAGATAAAGACCGAACACTTCCAATAGGGAAAAGTCTACTATGGTCAATAAGACGATTCACACTTAGCTCTGGCTAAGAGTACCCAGGAGCTTTGAGACTCTTTTACCACAGTTGTTCTGATGTTATGTCACCTGCCCAGGGTTGTACGGTTGGATGACAATAGGTCTTAGACCCTGTCCCAGGTGTGTTTGGCTCAATAGACAGAGAAGGAAAACTGCAGTTGGAATGTCATAAGCCAGTGGTTCTCAGCCTTCCTAATGCTGCGAACTTTTAATACAGTTTCTCGTGCTGTGGTGCCTCCTCCCCCACCACAGAGTTATTTTATTGTTACTTCATAACTGTAATTTTGCTATTGCTACGAATCCTAATGTAAATATCCGATATGCAGAATATCTGATAGGCAACCCCTGTGAAGGGTCTTTCAACATCTGAAAGGGTCGAAACACACAAGTTGAGAACCACTGTCAAAAATGATGGGAGAGCCAACATCAAGTCAATGTTCTTTTAGAACAGAGAGAAACCAAGCTGAACTGGGCCCCCAGAGCCTCAGAGGTGCACAGTAGTATTGTGTGGAGTTCCTTATGTTTATATAGTTGTGACTCTGGTCTAAATCACCTCCAACAGTTTATTCGGGAACAACTCTAAACATTCTTTCCATCCTTAAATGAAGAAGCAGCTGACAATTCTACTGGGAAATCCTGGAAAATAAGGACCAGATCCTGAGTGATTTCAAATCTTTTTTCTTTCCACACACTTGCAGACCTTTTAATGTATGAATAGAGAATCTTCTTAAAGATTGTGTTTGTGTATGTGTGTACAGATGCACGCATATATTTGCATATGTGTGTCTCCACATGCATGCACATGGAGGCTGGACAGAGGTCAGTTTTTGTGGTCATTTCTCAGTTTCTGACTACCTGACTTCTGAGACTTGGGACAAGTTGATTTTGATATGCTGTCTGTCTAGCTAGTCCACGGATCCTTCTGTCTTTACCTTCTCAGCACTGAGATTACAAGTAAGTCCACACCACTGAGCCTGACTTCTTCACATGACTTCTGAGGAATGAGCTCAGCAGTCACTTGACCAATGGAGCCATCTCCCCAGCCCTACTGCAGACATTTTAACACATAGAGGATCTAGCCATTGGCTGCTCTGATGGCTGTTGTCAGTGTAGAGGGCTTATACTATAGGGCCGATGAGTTATGTTCTCATTTAGTTTTCCAGCTGAGCTACAGAGACAGATGAGAAACAGAGAAGCACACAGGACTGATCCAAGTGCTCTAGATTTGTGTATCTAGTGAGAGATCCCAGACTAGAGCAGCATCATGGTGTGTCATTGGATGCTATGGGAACATTGGAAGATGGTTGAATATTGGATGAGAGTGAGGAAGCCAGGTAGATGATTATGAAGGCTCCAGTGGGGTCAAGATCCTAAAGAGATTGGGAAATATGAATTGTATTCAAAGAGCTGTAAGGGGGTGAGAAGGAGGCTAGAGGGGCTTGCTCATATGTTTTGAGAACTAAAATCTTGGCTTGTATCTTTCTATGTGTAGAAGAGAAAGAGAGAGAGAGACAGAGAGAGACAGACATAGACTGTCTCTCTCTGTCTCTCTCTCTCTGTGTCTGTCTCTCTCTGTGTCTGTCTGTCTCTGTCTCTCTCTCTCTCTCTCTCTCTCTGTGTGTGTGTGTGTGTGTGTGTGTGTGTGTGTGTGTGTGTGTGTGTGTGATGGTGGGGCAGGTGCAATAAATTCAAGCAGGGCTGTAGAAATTGACTTTAAAAATTAAAGAAAAAAAGGTGATTCCGGGACATGCCCCTTACAGCCTCAAAAACATTTCCTTTAAATAGCTAATTTTATTTTCTGAAGCAAGGAGCTCGAGGTTTCAGCTAAAGTTTCAGGTAGCAAGAAGAGTGAAGGTCCAGCTACCAACTGGAAGCTTCACTGAGCGCATCTTGTCACAGGCAACCTCCCAAGTCTGGCATTCTCAGAAATGGAATTCTTGATCCTGTCTTTTCTCAGAGACTCAGGCCAAGTGATCTTTTCCAAAGGATGGAAGACTTCCTGGAAGTCATCACCTTTATTTTTTTCACATTTCCCAGAAAAGCCCAGATTCTCGGGCCCATGTATGTGAATTATCTATAGTACTGCAAAATGTCAAGAAGGCAAGAGCCTCTGTAATTAATCGGCTTCATAAGCACTCATCGGAAGTCGGGTGGTAGGATCCATTTCTCTTCCTCCTTGACATTTACGTAGCACAATTTAGCATTTAAAATACACGATCTCATTTTATTGTCACAACAAGCTATGGACTAGTTAAGCATAAAGAATGGCCTTTCCCTACCTTCCTCTTTCCTTTGCTTCAAAACTGAGAATTAAACGAATTTGATATAGTGAAAATTCCTATAATTCTAGTGACCCTGTGTGTGTGTGTGTGTGTGTGTGTGTGTGTGTGTGTGTGTGTCTGTCTGTGTCTGTGTCTGTGTGTCTGTGTGTGTGCACGCATACATGCATGTCTGTATATGTTTTAAGACTGGGACAATAACTCAGTTGGTAAAGTACTTGCTGTATAGGCATGAGGACATGAGTCTGATCTCCTGAAACTACATAGAAACAAAAAACAAGAATCCCAACATGTGGTTGTGCTTGTAATCCCAGAGGGGCGGACATTGGAGACAGGGAGATCCTTAGGTATTACTGGCCATCCAGCTGCATGGGATAGGTGATTACCAGGGCAGTGCGTGACCTTGTTTCAAACAAGCAAGATGGAGAAGGACTTAGGAAGAGACATGAGGTTGAACTGTGGCTTGTATGCATGCATTACACATTAATGAACACACATATAAAATGAACAAGCATTCAAAGATGGCATGTTGACTTAATGGGGAAAAAAAGCACCAGCCTAGGCCACAGGAATGTACAGATATCAAGAAATGACAGAAAGCTGCATTTGAAAACTATCAAGACTTTTAAAATATGTTTACCTTTCACAGACCTAAAACTTTATGAGAAATTTCCCTAAAGGCATAATTAGAAGTCCAATAAAAGGTTATTAAACTGAAAACATATGAGCATATTGTTAACAATGACATCTTGAGCAAGGCCAACCATTCCTGACAGTAGAGTAAGGAATCAGGGAATTTCAGTGTAACACTGGGGTGGAGAGAACAGGAAGTTAACTGTGCACCAGGGTTGCACAAAAGTAGTTTGGTCTCCTGACCTCTTACTGTTTGCAAAACCATTTCAGAATCCTGAAGCTCTAAGAAGATGGAGGTGCAGCTGAGGATGGGAAGAATTAGCCCATGGCTTTAGCATCTACTCAAATCCTGAAGATTCTAGGTTTAAGGACATAGGGGCTATTAGCTATCCAAATAAAATTTGAAGAAACTATTGTGACAGTGACATTCTTTTCTGCCATTTTTCCTCCTTAAAGTTTTCTTTAAAAAATTAAATTATTTAAATTTGTTGTTAACAATTCCACCCACGTAAAACACATTCTGATTACTCTGGCCTTCCTCCCCTGTCAGCTCTCCTAACTTCTCTTCACCTATAAATTGTTCTCTCACATCTTTCCTTTTAGTTTAAGACCCACTGGGTTTAACCCAGGTTTGTCTGTGTAACCGTTTTCTCACCTGTAGAGGATGGATAGAAACTGGTTAAGTAAACAGTGTTTTTGTGCCTTGTATTTACTAGTTACGATTATAAAACTAACTCCTTCCTTTGTTGGAAAATCTCGTAGGAATATTCTTTCCATTTTATACACAGGGACTTAAGACTAGATGGGTCAGTCACCAGCTCAAGGCTAAGGTTTTAAACTTTCTGACCATCTCTGAGAGCTCCCAGCCTTGCCTAGCATTCTGCTCAATGCCTAGAAATTTCCAATGTGTGGCTTTGGTTGTTATGGATGGAAACCTCCTGGTCCACTTGTGGCCAGGCAGCTCTATCTTGACCTCTTAAGGTGGGCTTCAGTCTGAATTGTCTTTCTGTTCCTTCATAGGAGACAGGGCTTGCACAGAAAGCCAATACTCAGGACCTTCCCATCCCAGAGGTCACTGGGAGCTGAGGCAGGATGGGCTTGTTACCCTGGAGCTCACTTACCTCCCGATTCCTTCTGGTCACCTCTTTTCAGAAGAACCCAAACCACACTTAGAGCTGTTGGTCCCTCAGCTTCCAGAGCCTCTGCATGTGGGTGGATTTGCATAGCTCCTGGCGCTTCTATAGAAAAAGTTCATAACAGAAAAAAAATCTTCAGAGTCCAAGATTATACTCTATTCATTTCTAATTTGTTCAAATTGGATAACCAGCATTGGCATTAAAAAGTGCATTGGTGTAATTGCCCCAACAGTGTAGAATACACTCATATTTAAATGTGTGTGGGTCACATACATGCATAATTTTATTACATTGTTTGCATTTGTATTTAATATAAATTGAGCCCAAGTATCTGAGTCTTTTCTGGGTCTATTTCTATCTCTTCACAAGTACCATCATTGTATCCTATTGAGTCTTGTCTTTGAGAAGTGCAAGGCATTTCCTTATATAGTTAAGTATGTGCTCCGCAGTCCCACGGGCGGTGCTTACATTTTCCAGTTTGGTGTCTGGCTATTTCTTTTCTGGAAAAGTCTTCTTTTATGTAATAAAATGTATGAATCTTGAAAGTTTTTTTTTAAATTTCCAAGCTTTGGCGGTTTGACTGAGATGACCCTCATAGCTACATGGATTTCAATGCTTTGTTCCCAGGTAGTGGAAATGTTTGGGAAAAATTAAGAGGTGTGGCATTGTTGGACAGGGAAAGTCATTGCAGGTAGACTTTGAGGCTTCAAAAACCTCACACCATTCCCACTAGCTTTCTCCCTCTCTTCCTTTGTCTGTGTCTCTCTCTGTCTCTGTCTCTCTGTCTCTCTGCCTCTGTCTCTCTGTCTCTCTGTCTCTGTCTCTCTGTCTCTGTCTCTGTCTCTCTCCATCTGTCCCTTTCTCCCTCTGCCTTGTGCCTGTAGATCACTCTCAGCTACTGCTTACCTGCCTGCTGCCATCCTCCCCATCATGGTGGGCATAGACTTTAACTCTCTGAAACTAAGCCCTGGATAAATGCCTTCTCCTGTAAGTTGCCTTGGTCACAGTGTCTTATTACAATAATAGAAACATAATTAAGTAAGACACATGACTCACCTGAAAGTTGTCCTCAATTTAGAAGCTTACATTTTACATTGCTTGTTTGTGTCTTGTGATTCTAGGAAGTGAACCCAAGGCTTCTTCAATGCTAGACACCCACTTTGCTACTGAGCTATACCCACCTGAAGATTAATAATCTTAAAATAAAATCTCATTTCTCTTTTAGCTTGCCATTTTGCCTTTTTGGGAGTTTTTTTTTTTTAGATCCATTCATTGTATGCAGATGAGTGTTTGGTTTGCAAGCAAGTGTACAAAATGCACACCTGGTGTCCATAGAGATGAGAAGTCAGTGCTGAATACCCTGGAACTGGGGTTAGAGACAGTTACCAGTGACCAAGTAAGTGCTGAGAACTAAGTCTTGGTGCTATATAAGAGCAGCAAGTGCTCTCCACCACTGAGTCACCTCTCCATCACATCGGCTCTTTATTTCTATTAGTGCTGACCATTTATAATTCTTTTGGTGTTAAGACAAAATGGATATTTTCAAATGGATATTTATTTGTGATATAAAGGGTCCTTTTTGCAACCAGAGGGTCACAAAACAAAACAAAACAAAACAAAACAGAACAAGACATGGGTGTGGAGCAATGACTTGTGGGGAGCACATGGAAGATGAGAGGGATGGGAGGGAGATGAGAGAGGAGGACGGAGTCAGCATAAACTATGCCTTATATACTTGTAGGAAATTGCTGAAAATCATGTGCTTGTCTGAGTATGTGTGCATATGTACGAAGGGCGCTTGCAGAGGCCAGAAGAGAACATCAGATCCCTTGGAATTGTAGCTGCGGGCAGTTGTGCTGTCTGCTGCCTTGTGTGGGTCTTGGGAACTGAACTCTGGTGCAGGGGAAGAGCAGCCTGAGCTCTTACCTGCAGTCATCTCTCCGGTCCTAGTTTTCCTTTAAATGCTCTTGTGGGCTATTTATGCTAAGAGCCATATTTTGCGCTAGAATCCTACTGAGGAGAGGAGGAAGTGTTTTTCATATACACGATACTAAGCGTGTCAGCAAGAGGTGGATCTGCTTTCAAAAATCACGGGACAGTACCTCAAACACGGTTGCTGCTCACTGAGCTCTTTATGAGCTGGCAATGGCTCTAGACTTTGCCACTGAATTCTAACAACCCACAGGGTACACTTCGCTGTCTGTAGCACCCCATACAATACGATTCCTAGGGCCACGAGCCTTAGAACTAATACAAATAAGAATTGAACCCAAGGTAGTGTGTTTTCAACACTCCAGCATTGAGGCAGGGGGAATGGCTCAGTGGGAAATGGGGCTTGCTGTGCAGCTGAGAGGAACTGAGTTCAGAGCTCCAGGATGTATTTAAAGCCAGACATATTAGCTCAGCTGTTACTCAACACACCTACATGAAAATGGGAGGTGGAGACAGAATAGCACAGGCTATTAGCGGCCCGACTTGCTGGTAAACATAGTGGTGAGCAACACTTAAGGTGGTGGGCAAGAACTGGAACCAAGGTTTCTCCCTCTGATCTGCATGTGCAAAAAGATTACACATACACATTGCATATACATGCTCCAAGGATTCCTGAGTTGATTCCCGCTGTCTAGGGTGGGTATCTGAAATGATACATGAGTATCTGGAATGACCCCTCTTACTGACCCACTAATCATGATTTACAATCCTAAAGTTTCAGGTTTTGCACTAAGTGTTTTTGTAGAATTGGATTTAAAACTCTTCACCATCCATTGAAGCTGGTGTTGTAAGATTCATAAATGTTACATGTTGGCTTCTGTCCCAGGGCATGAGATAGGGCACTCCATGGTGATAATTCCCTCCTAATTGGTTAATGCATTGCCATCCTGGAATTTGTCACTTACCCAAATGGACCTTAGCAAATGGACCATGTTCTCTATCTAAATGTAAATTCACACACACTAAAACACAGCTTGCTGAGAAGTGGTGGGACCAGGGAGAAAAGGTGACAGGAAGACTGTATAGTCTCAGGCCTCAGCACTGACTGGCTGCTCACCTGGCTCCTGATGAGGAGAGGTAGTAGAAAGAAGCCAAATTACTAATGGGGGACCTGGGACAGACCACCTGGCTCAATGCTGAGTGGGTCTCCTGAGTATGTAGGTATTCTTTGATGGTCTGATTTCTTGTGAATAATGTGAAGAGCCTTGGCCACACCCAAGCTTTCCACCCACTATCAGGGAGATTCTTCCAGGCCATGTTGGAGTAGATGGCCCTGAGACAGTGAGGGTCCCATCTCTTCTGCACCACAAGCCCCCATCTTACCCATTTTGCCTCTTAGCTCTTCTTGGAGATTGAACAACAGTTCAATACTCTCACTCCCTGGCTTCCCCCAGCTCTCACAGTCTGATATATGACTCCCTAAACCCATTTCTTCTTGCACCTATGTACTCATGCAGCCAAGTAGGAAGGCAAAGAAGCCTCCCAATCTTTTGCTCAGTGAGCAAGCATGGTGAACCTGGTCCATGGTACCTTATGGCCTCTTGCTCTTCTCACCAGACACAGACTGAAGAGCAGGAATAGCTGTCAGAAACCCAGACAGCCTCAGAAACCTGCCACAGACTGGGCCTAGTTGGCCCCCCCTCAATCCGTGGGAATCAGGGGTTTGGACAGATGGGCATGGAGTCAGCGGAAGTGGGGTGACAAACAGACACGGCACAGGGGAGTGTGGATCTGAATGCAATTTGTCACATTGAGCATCAGACTTTTTATACAGAAGAAAATAGGGAAATTAGGTGATACACTGGCGAGGTACTATGAGGTTACTGGATTCTTACACAAAACAGAGGAATGCAAACACAGAAAGACTGGCAGGAACCAACTGGGATAAGTTTCAATGTTAACAACTGGGATCAAAAACAGTTCCACCTAAGGTCCACTTAATCTTAGAAGCCATAGTTCCTATTGTAGCCTATTGTATAGTCTACCTTTCCCCCTAGGCCATTGTAAATACTTGTATCTGGGTGTAACTCAGCTAGCTATAGTTCTAAGTATCTAGTCTAGTTCCTCCTCAGGCCACAAACTTCCTTATTCCTAGATAATGGTAAATTCCTGTGTAGGGCAGTGACTAGCTATCCATGCCCAGGGTCAGATCAAGGACTGCCTAGAATCTAACTTAGCTATATGTCAAAAATTCAATCCTTAGAAGCACTTATAATGAAGCAATATTAAGGGAAAGCACACAGATCTATTTACCAACTAAAGCAAGGACATTGGAGCATTCGTTATACAGGATGCCACAGTTCCAGGAGACTAAGTTTCCGTGAACTTTTTGCCTTGGGACAGCGCCCAGGTTTTGGGGTCCAGTTGTGCTTGTCACTACTGAAGTGGATGTAGCAGAAACTCATGGGAGCAAGACCTCATATGGAATCTGGGTCATCCCTGGAAAGGAATGGGCACAGAAGAGGACAATGTGTCCCTGTGTGAGATTTCGAGAGCTGGAAGAGACTGATGATGCAGGAAGGTGCCTACCTGACCCAAAGGGCATGAGTTGGCAACTGACCTGGGCCAGGAGCTCATCACCAATGAACAGGTGAGAATTCTCCAAGGCCAGAGTAGAGAGACACAAGGAGGCATGGAAATGTCTAGAAGCTTCCAGATGATAGGCATCCTGGCTTTCTTTTAGTTACACAAACTATCAATGATCTCTAGTCCTCTGGTTCTAATCCCACCTCAATCTCTCTATTGTGTTTTTCTGAGCTGTAATTTTTTTTTTAAAGAACTCCAGTAGTCTTAAGGTTTCTGCCCCAGTGTAGCCAATTTGCACAAGGAGTATTGGTGCCAGAAGAATTCTGGTTGCCCTGGGGATGAGCTGAAACTGTAAGAACAGGCTCTGCAAAAGAAGCATGCATGGGAGAGAAGAACTAAAGAACAGAAATAAAGGAAGATCTGCAAGGATCCCTATTTCTGTCTTTCCCAAGCTGCTGGGTAATACTAATGAATGATATAACCTATTGGTTATTCTCTCCCATATTTTAAAAGGAGGGATTGGGGCTGGAGAGATGTCTCAGCAGTTAAGAGCATGCATTGTTCTTCAAGAGGACCCAAGTTCCATTCCCTGCACTCACGTGGTGTCTCACAAGCTGGTTGCAACTTCTGTCCCAGGGAATCTGACCCTATCTTCTTCTGACCTCTGTGGGCTACAGGTACACAGTCTGTACGTTCATCCATGCAGACAAAATCATGCATACACATAAAATCAAAAAATATATATAAAAAATAAAAAAATAAAAAGGAGAGTTGGGTGGCTTTAGATTTCTAGTATCCAGCCTCTAAGTTTGTTCTGGGAGCTGTTAGAAAATGGATTGTATTTTCTCATGTCTAAAATGTTTGTTTATTGACAGTAGCTATTAATTTGCAAAGGTTAATGTGTGCTCCGACTGCCTTGTAGGTGTGTGTGTGCTGCTGCTGTTGTCAGAGTTTCGTTTTTTGCATTCGGTTCCTCCAGGCAGACAGAATCCATCATGCACACAGTATGTGCTGTCAGCCTGTAATTTTCCTGCACTTGTGGAAAAGTCAAGAATATAATTTTGGAGAAAACAAATGTAAATATTTAATTCCCCAAAGGGTAGTTTTCCACCCTCAGATTCTTCCCTTTCCTTACCACTGTTCCCACCAAGTCCCTAGCTCCTACTCCCACCAAACCACATGAAAGTCAGAAGTCAATGTGGCCCAGCAAAGCGCTGGATACCGTTGCATGTTTTCTGCTGGTTATGTGCATGTTACACCCTGGTGGGCATTGCCAGTGATGGGATGCCATGATTCCCACATCCATTTGGATTCTCTGGAGTTTAGTGGTTCACTGCATCCTGAAGCCATTGCTTCTGTACTACAACTGGGGCCATGCACCGACTACAGCTTATGAGAGGCAAAATGGGAGGAGATGTTTACAGTCCACAGATCCAAGCTAGAGCTTGTCTGGAGCTTTTCCCTTTGCTTGAGTTCAGTCTCCTACCATGTCTGACCTTTCTTAGCCTCATCTATCTGAAAATGTGACATTACTAATTTTCAAATAGCTCTTTTCTGGGCAGTATGTTACAGTCTAGATTATTTGTGATATTCTATGTCCTAAGGAGGCATGTCCTGGAGATACACAGTAAGGCTCTGTTCTGAACTTCTTCAGGTTCTAACACAAGGTTTAAGACAGGAAGTATGCTTCTGATCAATTTTAAGGCCAGTTATTATATTTCTAGCACCCAAAGTTTGACTTTATTCTTTATTCTTTTGTTCCCTCACATCATATATATATATATATATATATATATATATATATATATATATATATATATATATAATTTTAGGAGCAGTGATATATAGCTTTTTACTATCTTACCCACCTATTTCCATTTTTCAGACAGCAGTGTCAGCATACACATATTGCTGGTACAAGTGCCTCTCAATTTGCAAAGCTAAAACGATGTTCATTAAGCACCCCCCTCTGCCTCCTGACCAGCCCTTGGCAACCACAACTGTATTTGGTATATGTGAATTTGACCATTGGACACCTAACATAAGTGCAATCACACGGTGTTAACCTTTCTGTGCCTTGCTTCCTTCACTCCATGCACAGTCTCAAGATTCATCCATGTTGCAATAGGTGTCAGATTTTGCTTGAATTGCGTGAATATGCCACACGGACATCATCCATGTATTTTGTTAACAAACACTTGAGTTGCTCCCACCTTTGGGGAAAATAATGACTCTGAATTAGAGGATAAGATAATATCAGTTCTAAGCCAAATATGGAGGCATGGCTGAGCACACTGATCAGGTCACCTTGGATGCTTGTCTTGCTATGAGAGCGGTAACTAAATGTGAGTCCATGAGCACACCAGTAGGCAGCATTCCTCCATAGCTCCTGCTTGAGTCATGCCATCCCTTCTCTCAGTGATGGACTGTGACCTGGAGGTGGAAACCAAATAAACTCTCCTCTCACACTGCTGTTGACTAGAGTCTTTCATCACAGCATTAGAAAGCAAACTTGAACACCTCTGGTGATTGGAATGGTACTTACCCTCAAGATGTGTCAGAATCCTGACTCTAGAACCTGTTTCTAGATATGAGAAGAGTTTTGTAGATATGAAGCCATGGATTTCAGGAGGTGAACAAGGCATCCCTGAATTCAGAGACAAGAAATTCAGAAGGAAACTGCCCTGTGAAGGCACTAGCAAGGATTGAAGTTATGAAACCAGGAGCCACAGAAGAGCTGGGGATTAGATCTTCCTCTTGGACTGTGGGAAATGTGTGCTTTTGTTTAGATCACTGAGCTCGTGGTCACTGGCTACAGTATTCTGAGAGTTCCCCCTTCTTCCCGGCTTTCTCTCTTTCCCTCCTTTCTCTGTATGGTACATTTCCACTAATGGTAAGTGCTCCTGGAATGATGTGTTTTATGGGTCAGGCAAAACATGTAGATGGACAGCTATTGGAGCACTTTCAGGGGGAAGGGAGAAGGGAGAGAGGGAGAGAGGGGGAGAGAGAGAGAGAGAGAGAGAGAGAGAGAGAGAGAGAGAGAGAGAAAGAGAGAGAGAGAGAAATGTGTGTGTATATGCATGTACATTTGTGTGCACGTGTGTGTATAAGGGGTGCTGACTGGGGAAGGATCAGAGTAAGGAGGACAGAAAGAGGAGTCTGCAGATCAGTAGCTTAGTGTAGAAGGTTCTGGAACTTACCCCAAAGGGAAGCTTAGGTTGTGAGGCTATAGAACAGACAGGAGGGAAGGAAGCAGGCACTGGAGTTTTTACAAACCCTTTAAGAACTATGAGCATTGCTAAATGTACCTCCTTCACTTCACATCATGAAGGGCCTCCTCACTGGTTTGAGGGGAAGGGTTGTGTACACTTCCGTGGAATCTAGTGGAAATGACTAATAGTCTGAGAAGCTACCATGGACAGGATGAAGGCAGACTTAATAAAGACATCCTAATCAACAAATGGCATAATATTGATTTCATACTTTATTTCTAGTGTTCCTACTAGGATGCATGGATCAAACATTTTATCAAAAGTATAAATATCTTTTATTTTTCTGGATGGAAGTTATTTTGGCTCGGGGAAACTAGGAAATGAGGGAGAAGCAGGAAACAGTTACTCTGACACACTGCTGGAAAATCTCATTAATTTAGATCACAGGGGACTCCACAACACAGATCATGAATTAATTAATTAGGGTAGCAATCTGTGGAAGGATTGCTAAGAAATATAGGACATTTTGCTGGCCCAGGAATCCCCACTCTTCCCATCAACTGATGCTATTTTATGTCAATTCATTGTAACAGTAGGATTTCCTGGATTTGGTAAAAATGATAGGTTGTTTGAGACATATATTATTTATTTCATTCCACTTTAATATTAATTGATTGCATTCTTGCCTGTTGTCACAATATATGGTTGGATCTTTCAAGCTATTGATTCCTATTCTTAAAAATGCCTTTTCTTCTTTGATTCCTACACACTGTCATGGTCAACCAGGTATCCCACATGCTGCTCTTAAATATATTGATGAAAAAATATATTGACTAATAGACTATTCTAGCTTTTTGTCAGTCCAGCATCTTTCATCTTTCTACCAAAGGCTGCTTATGTTCTTCTGAATACCCTTGATTTCTTTATACCTCTTCATGCATGCCTATGTGTGCGTGTGTATATGTGTATGTGCTTGTGTGTGCCTGTGCATATGTGTGTCTCTCTCTGTCTCTTTCTACTTGTCTCTCTTTCTGTGTATATGTGGTACATCATCTGCTGAGGGAGGCCAGAGGTACACAGATACTAGTTACCTTTCTTTTGTCACTTTCCATTTTCTTGATTTATTTTAAAAACAGGCTCTCTTTCTTTTTCCTGGAACTTACTGGGTTGGTTCCCAGCAAGCCTTAGGGATCCACCGGTCTCTGTTACCACAGTTCTAGGAATACAGAGACAATGTACTGTGCCTAGCCTTTTATGTGGGTGCTGAAGATCAGGTTCATGCTCCTCCAGCTGCGTGGCAAGCCCTTTACCAACTGAGCTGTCTCCCCACCTAGCACTGTCCCTCCCACCTCTAACCAGTATTCTCACTCTGGTAGGTTTTTGAGACATAGCACCCTCTTCATTGTATCCTGGCAGCTTTGGTGGATGACCTCTACCTCTCAGTTTCTGCTGCTGTACTTGACTTGCTGGGAGCATACATAGATACACAAGCAATCACCATGTCTGTGCTTATTAACCTTTTCTTTCTGTGTTAGAGTCAGCTTAACCCTGAGCCTGGCTATGATTAAGCTCCAATGAAGCACTCTGTATCATAGGGAGAAGAGTGCCTGGAGAGAAGCTGTGTGGTTTAAGAGCAGAGGTGTTGCTCCTGCAGCTGGGTTCTGCTCCCCTGTCAATGGCTTGAACACTCTGCCACGCCCTTCTTTCCTCCCTTGTCTTGGCTGTATCTATCTGCCTCTGTTCTTTTTTTCCTCTTCTGCCTCAATGTCTTAGAAATTGAGCACAAGACCTTTCCTCCAAAGCTGCCCCTCAGACAGGTGATGCCCCAATGTTCCCTCCTGACTGCACTCAAGGTTTCAGGGCAGCCTTTCTCTCTGTTCGAGAACATAAGCCTCTTCATCAGACAGGTCATATCACCCATGTCTGTGTCTGCAGCTGGGCTTACTTTAGAATCTTTACCAAATTGCTCTTATGAATGGTAAAGAAGACAAAAAGTCACTCATATACACAGAAGAATCCCCTATCTTCCATGGGAGCCCTTGGCTTTTCTCATGGTCAAGGGCCTTTGCATCTTAGCTGGCAGGAACAATTTAATAAAGGGAGGGTTTATCTTAGCTGTATATAGAACCAGCAGAGAAAGAAGGGTATTGCCCCACCCCAAGTTTTAGACTGCTTGTGTAACAAGAGGACGCCACTTTTTTGAACACGGCTGCTCTAAATGGTCAACTCCCATTGCCCAGACGGCACTCTCAGCTCTGTCCTCACTACCTTTGGAGACTTATGACTTTATTTCTAGAATCATAAGGAATGTAGAAGAGGGCTAAGTGAATAGCTCAGTTGGTAGACTGCTAGCCTAGCATTCCCAGTACCCAGAGTTCCATTTCCAGAATAGCATAAAGCTGAGTGTTGTGCTGTATGTCAGTAATCACATCCCTGGAGGGTCAGAAGCAAAAGAAACAGGAGCTCAAGGTCATCTGTGCCTATAAAGTAAGTGCAAGGGCAGCCTGAGCTACCTAAGACCAATTTTTCAAAACAAACAAAGAAAGGGGCAAGAATCAAGGATGCAAATAGAATTGAAGGTAACTAATAGCTATCTGTTCTTTGTGGTTTAAATTAAGGTCTGGGAATTGCACAGTCAAGGAAATGAGCCGAAAGAAGGGAAGAGTTACGATAGACAAAGAGATTTGAAGAAGCATTCTGAAAGACAAAGAAGGGATAGATCTGTGATTATCCAGAGGGTGAGATGAAGAAGTCAGGGTAGCAGGAAAGCAGGAAGACATATTCTCCTCTTCTGAGATGATAGAGTTTCCATGTAGTGTGTGTGTGTGTGTGTGTGTGTGTGTGTGTGTGTGTGTGTGCGCGCGCGTGCGCGCGCTCTCTGTCTTGTTTCCATCCAGGACAGTTTCTCTTCAGCCTTATTTCTATCAGAACTCAGATTAGGATCCATTTTCAAGGATTACTTTCTTTTTCTTTTTTCTGTTTTTTTGGTTTTTGTTTTGTTTTGTTTGTTTGTTTGTTTGTTTGTTTGAGACATGGTTTCTCTGTGTAGCCCCAGCTTTCCTGGAACTCACTCTGTAGACCAGGCTGGCCTCGAACTCAGAAATTCACCTGCCTCTTCCTCTCAAGTGCTGGGACTAAAGGCATGTACCACCATGTCTGGCTCTTTTTCTTTTTTTATTTTATTTTTTTGTAGCAGCCCATTGTGCTGCAGGACACCCTCCTGCCGGTGAGCCTGAGCTACTGAGGAAGAGATGAGAGAAACTTATTCCAACTAAGTCTTCCATGAATGCCTGATGGATTTGGAAAGGGAAATACAAGTTGGCAGCATTGCCTGAAGAAAGCAGGGATCTTGTGGCTGTAGACACTACATAATTAAGTGCAAATTCCCCATGATTTTTCAGAGTCTGAAAATAATGTCTAATGAAGGTAGAGAAAGAAAATCTATTAAGCTTTTCTGAAGCATATTGATCAAATGTGCACACACTCAAGCTCTCCCTGGGGAAGCTTGGTGGCCAACAGGAATGCAGGATGGCATTTTAGTTTAGACTCTATTATTGGGTATATCCTCAGCTTGGTGTGAGTTGGTGTTCCTCCTTGTCAAAGAGAGAGATGCATTCTTGAATGGCATTCTTGCTTGCGTGTTGTTGCCCGGACCATCTTAAACTTCCTTTAAGCAAGAGGACATTGAGACCTGCTCCAATTTACCCTAGGGATAAGCAGAACCCTTAAGCTTACCAAATCTGTGACCAATGCATGACATCAGGCACACACACACACACACACACACACACACACACACACACACACACTTCCACCACCACCACTACCACCAGCAACAACAAAAACCAAAAGCAACAACAACAAAACAAATAAACAACAACAACAAAACAATTAAACAACAACAAAACCATATCTCCATTCATCAGCCCTCTTCCTCTTCTCTCCATTCCTTCCATTCCTTGTGTCTTTATCTGGAATTCTCCATTTTGTAGGTTGTATCTACAACTCCAGCTTTTCTATGGAGCTCACTGACTATACAGCCATTACTTCTAGACTCTAGCTAGCATGTACTTTCCTCATCACTGTTGATAAAATGCCAGACAGGAACAAGCTCAGGAATATCTTGGCTCAGAGTCTGTCACAGTGGGGAAGGCGAGGTGGCAGGAGTGTGAGGCTCCTGGTCTCACGGAATCTGCAGTCAGAAAGCAGAGTGATGAGTGCTGGGTCTCAGCTTAAGTACTCCTTTTCGTTCACTCCTGGATCCCAGCCCAGTGAATGTGGTCATCCTCACGTAGATGTCTTTCCACATATGTATCCTAATGCATGTAATCCCTCACAGGTAAGCCCAGAGGCATGTCTCTCTAGTGGTTCTAGGCCTTGTTACCTTGACAATGGATGATAACTATAATAACACCTGTTACCTGCCTGGCTCATCCTACGGCTGCAGTTCACTCTGCTCCCTGAAGTTTTCATATTCCCCTTCGGCATCGAGTGTCCATTGAAAGAAGACAGATGGCGAGCATGTGTGCCGGGTGCCTCAAAACCAGCCATTCAGATCGAGTACTAGCCAGGAAGGAATGAGGATCTGATGTAGGACAAAAGAGAGTTGGACACTCTTCCTGGGTACCAGAGATGCCGTTCCTCTCTTTGGCTTGCTTGGGTACAACTCACCCAGTTTCTTTTGAAGATCTCTGTCTTCCTCTATATTCAATGCTAAGATAGTATCTAGCTGACCACCATACTCCCCAGCACCTCCTTGTCTCTTACACTAAAAACTCTTTCCTTTTATTCATGTCATTTGGTAAAAGCTCCCACCTATAATAGTCCCAGTGTCCTTGCAGCGTCTGCACTGTCAGAGTCTGGAGAGTTTTGGTCTACTGTAATTTTAGTTTTCTTTAAACATCTATTTTTAATGATGGTTTTAAATACTTTAACCTTCTTTGTAGTCCACCACCAACCAGCAGTTGTAGAAAAGAAAAGATATGGGAGACCTGTTTAGAAATGGTTCTTTGGAGAAACTCCCATCTGTATTGTCTGAATGAAAATCGACAGTTTAGTTCATACATTACCAGTGGCAGCTTGATCCACTAGAAAACATTTAATGTCTATACCATCATTTTAGTTTGGTAGAGTCAACATTGCAAACATGAATCAACAGTCATGGTACTACCTAGTAGAGACAGCCAGACCTCAGCCTTGGCACAAGTCAGGAGGAGGAACCAGGGCCAATAAGAATACCAGGAGATATTCTCAGCTGTCCCTCTCTCAGCGAAGTGAAACTCAGTGATGATTAGAGACCAACAGCCATTGCACAGCTAGTTCTATAAGCAAGCCTGGCTCAGCCTCTGTCATTGTCTGTCAAGTCCTATTTATATCCCTGTAGACATTACGTGTCCTCCACAGATGGGTCTTTCCTCCTTACATGTCTTGTCTCAGCATGTGATTCTGTCTCAGCTGACATCACTTTGCCAATCAGCCCAAGTTCTCAGAAGTAGCAAGAAGTTACAGCACACCACCAGAAGGTTTTTGGTGTGTTTCTCTCTATGGAGTTCCCACAGATGCAGCTCAACGACACAATGTAAGGTGGACCAATACATGCTTGTTGTTGGCAAAGGATCTTTCATCATGTGTTCTTTTGTTTTCTTGCTTTAGCAGAACATTTTTTTTCAATTTTTATTAGATATTTTCTTCATTTACATTTCAAATGCTATCCAGAAAGTTCCCTATACCCTCCCCCATCCCCGCCCTGCTCCCCTACCCACCTATTCCCACATCTTGGCCCTGGCGTTCCCCTGTACTGGGGCATATAAAGTTTGCATGACCAAGGAGCCTCTCTTCCCAATGATGGCCAACTAGGCCATCTTCTTCTATATTTGCAGCTAGAGACGTGAGCTCTGGGGGTACTAGTTAGTTCATGTTATTTTTCCACCTATAGGGTTGAAGACCCCTTCAGCTCCTTGGGTACTTTCTCTAGCTCCTTCCTTGGGAGTCCTGTGTTCCATCTAATAGCTGACTGTGAGCATCCACTTCCGTGTTTGCCAGGCACTGTCATAGTCTCCCACGAGACAGCTATATCAGGGCCCTTTCAGCACTATCTTGCTGGCATATGCAATCGTGTCTATGTTTGGTGGCTGATTAAAGGATGGACTACCAGTGACTGCGGCTGCCGGGGATCCATCCCATAATCAGCCACCAAACATAGAACATCTTTTTATCTGTGTCTGCCTTAGCCCTTCACCTGTGCCCATTTCAGCTTAAAGTTCCTTCATGTGTTTGCCACGGCAAAACACCATCCAACCAACTTTCCAAAGAACCCTTAAGTTTCCACTTCAGTCTTCAGAGCCCAAAATGGGGTGGTTACTCAGAATTCCTTGAATAGGGAGAGCTTGTTTGCTGAGCAATCAGAAAATTCAAGGAGACATGTTTGCCCATGAAATAGTAGGCAGAGCATCTGCCCCTATCAGTCTTCTAGCAGATGCTCTGTCCCTATCAGTCTTTCAGCAGATTCTGAGATGCTGCATCTGAAAGACAGCTGAGCTGGATGAAGACGTATATCAATCACAGGGAAGGAAACAAATCGAAGGAATGTTTGGAAAACAGGTAGCATTTGGAAACCTCACAAGACCAAATGAGCTTCCCAACACCACGGTCTCTCCACTCCAGGCCATACTATGAGAGGTCCTTGTGGATGTCAGTGCTGACCTTTACAAAGCCACAGCCTTGACACTGACTGCCACCTTTACGTGGAGCTGATAGTATCAAGCCTCCACGAAGAGATTGGGTCAAGCATATTGACTAGATTTAGAGCTAGTAATCGCAGATGACAAAGTGTGGGTTCTGTTCCATTGCCACATGATAAGAATATATCCCATTGAATCAATCCCTTTCCATGGACCAAGTCATCTCTTGCTTCATTCATTTTTTTTCACATTTTTTATTAGATATTTTCTTCATTTACATTTCAAGTGTTATCCCATAAGTCCCCTATACCCTCCCCTCGCCCTGCTCCCCTACCCATCTACTCCCACTACTTGGCCCTGGCATTCCTCTGTACTGGGGAATATAAACATTGCTAGACTAAGGGCCTTTCTTCCCAATAATGGCCAACTAGGCCATCTTCTAATACATATGCAGCTAGAGACATGAGCTCTGGGGGTTCTGATTAGTTCATATTGTTGTTCCATCTATAGGGTTGCAGACCCCTACAGCTCTTGGGTACTCTCTCTAGCTCCTACATTGGGGACCCTGTGTTCTGCCCTATAGATGACTGTGAGCATCCACTTCTGTATTTGTCAGGGACTGTCAAAGCCTCACAGGTTGCTTCATTCTTTACTGTGTTTTCTCCCAAGATTTCCTTAACTTTGGGTTTTCTCCTCTATGCCTCTCCTTTAACCATGTCTTTCTGTGTGCTGTGCATGCTTTTGCCTTGTCTGGTCTCATTCTTGACAGTGTAGTCTGGAGGTTCTGGAAAGCTTTGCATCGCATGGATTCTTTATGTCATTGTACACAGTATTCTACAGGATCTCCCGTGTTCTTTCCATGAGATAATCCTGTGGTTTCATGAGATAGTAGGCATGAGGTGAATTCATTTCAGAAACAGAAGGAGGAAAAAAGGTGTTGAGATGAGGGAGCTATTTGGAGGCGTGATGGCCAAGGAGGGAAGATGCTTTAGTTTTATTTTCTGTTCTTTTGATAAAATATATTGTCAAAAGGAACTTAAGATAGAAAGAGTTTATTTGGCTCACAATTCTAGGTAATAGTCCGTCACTATGGGAATTCATATTGGCATGAACTTTAGGCATCTGCTCATGTACACACTCAAGAGAAGAGAACAGTAAATTAATGCATGCACGCTTGTGTTCATCTTATTCTTCCTGTGTTAGGATTTTGTCAACGTGACTCCATCTGGAGTCATCTGGGAGAAAGAATCCCAATTTGGAAAATGCCTCTATCAGACTTACCTGTGGACAAGTCTGTGTAGCAATTTCTTGATTAATGATTGATGTAAAAGTGTCCAGACCACTCTATGTGATACCTCTCTTAGAAAGATGGTCCTAGGAGTTTTTTTTATTTTAAAGCGAGGTAAAGAAGCCATAGAGAGCAAGTTAGTAGGTAGCATTAGTTTGTGGTTTCTGCTTTAGATTCTGCGTCAAGGTCCCAGCTTTTACTACTGCCATGATGTCTGTGTATGAGGGACTGTGATAGGTTGAATAAGCAAAATAAACCCTTTCCTCCTCAGGTAGCTTTTGTTGTTGATGTACTGAATTCAGCATGGCTTGGTTTTGGAAACTTGACTGAGGTGCCAGGGAAGGATGAAAGGAGCGCGCACGCGCGCACACACACACACACACACACACACACACACACACACACACACAGAGAGACAGAGAGAGACAGAGAGAGAGAGAGAGAAAGAGAAGCCGAGGTAAGCTGCATAGAGGACAACATCAGTGAACCTCAATGTGTTTGTTATGTACATCAGAGGAGGTGGAATTGGGTATTCTTAGAAGGTCTTTAGTTTAGCAGTGTCAGGTTGTAAATGTCTGGGAGGAGAAAGCTGCAGTTGCTAGTTTTTGCACACGCCACTCAATTGTTCATAAACAATCATGTTTGCACATACTGTTAGCATTCATACTCAGACCAGAGGGAACCTCTGGGGAAAAGGCTTTTCTAATTCTCCATGGATCTAAGGAATTGGTCCTTGAATGGCCATGCCTTTGTTAACAATACATGATCACACGGGACTTTACCTGCCTTTATGTATTCACTCAAGTATTCCTCTACTCCCCACAGCCAAAGGAAGCAAGCTAATACATTATCCCTTTCATTCAGCCAGAGATCATACACAGGGAATGGCCCTTTCTATACTAGACAAGTCCTCCCCTCTAAGTTATCATAATCAAGATACACTCCCTCCTAACATGCCCACAGACAACCCCTCATGAGACTCCTGTCTTAGGTGGTTCTAAAGTGAATCAAGTTGACAGTTAAAAGCAACCAGCAAAGAAGTAGAAGCATCATTCCCTTCCTCCATCCAGCAGCCTTCAGTGTGAAGAGTATTAGGAGTGATACACCACACCAGGAAGACAGTCTGAGCTATTTTAGCTGTAAGCTTTTATATCATTGCCAGGTTGACGCTCCATCATCCCATCCAGTAGCTGAGACCTTGAGACCCCTGGTGTGCCCTTGTAGGCTATTTCCCTTGTGTAGACTATCAGATTATGAATGGCTTGCACTGGATCTGACCTCTTAAATGCCAGCTTTCAGCTCTTGCAATTTTCCTAGTAGAAGCCAAGAAGAATATGCCAATAAAATCGCTCATGGGACAAAGAACTCTGGGCTATTTTGATTTACATTAATGTGCACTGTTGTTTGTCAAGTGTATGTTGAGCTTCTCTTCAAATATCAGGCTGTAAATAAGATGAGCATATTTGCCTAGAGAGTACCTGTCTCTGTACACCTACTCTGATAATTAGCCCAGTGAGATCAATATGGTAGAAACTGAAGGCCTGACAGAATGAGCAATGGTGTGGCTGGCCCTTTGATTTAACCTTGGTGAACAACAGCAAGGGTGTAGAGGTGGTTTGATGGCTAGTTGCAAATAGCTGATAGATTATTCTTTCAAAGTCAATACAGAGATGTCTGTTCTCTACTGCTCCAATTAGAATCAAATCATATTTTGTCACACTTGGGGGTAAATGAAAAAACTATCCACCATCGCCTCTTAAAACATTTAAGAACATTATTTTATATTCATATTAAATCTTCAATTTCCAGGTGCCCAATTTGAATTTTGTTTAGCTGTTTTGTTTTTTTCTTTTTTGAGGTAGAATGTCTCAGTTCACTAAGTTGGTCTTGAGTTTGCTATGTAGCCAGTGATGACCTTGAATTCCCGATCTCCCTGCCTCACCTCCTGGTGCTGGAATAATAAGCACTAGTTCCTGCCATGCCTGGCTCAGATACCAGGTATTGTGCAATTGTAATCATGGGGTCACAGATATTTTTGGCAAGAATCATGTTTTTAAATTTGAACTCAGATCTTTAGAGTAGAATCCTTCCTTAGGTCAAGTGTATAAATGATGCAGATTTGTACACAGCAGAGAATAAATTAATAACCTTCATCTCTAGATTAATAAGGCATAGATATACAGTCAGATATGAAAGTTATTTCCTGGTGATCATTTTCAGTCTTATGTTAAAAGTATAGTGTGATTTTTATAGACTAGAGCTTCATGTATGCGAAAATCTTTAAAATTGCATATAAAATTTTGCAAGAATTTCTGAATAATGCTGCTTCTTTATCCTCTCGCATAGAAAATGACTGTCGTTATACAAAGATTTTTCACTCAATCTCTTAACAAACCAAGCTGTGTTGCCTCCCACCATGTTGCAGTCATCAGTCTGCTTCTATTTGCCATTGGTCCAGGTAGATTCTATTGATAAGAAGCATCAACACTCTCCCAGTGCCTGTCTGAAGAACTCGATGTAATCTTACCATCACAGTGTGGCCAGGCCCTACGTTGATGGAATTCATTTGTTTGGAAGCTTTTACAGAGCAGCCCCACATTTTAAAACATCTGGCAAAAATAACTGACATCTTTTTTATGTTCTGCTTTGAGCTTGGCCAGTGTTCTCAGGACAATGAGTAGTAGTGGGGATTGCGTTGTTGATGGCTAGGAGGTTATCCACAGCTGTGGAGAGATGAGTGAGATCCAGGGCACAAACCTGGCCATCACGCAGCTGCAATGTGTACCGTTCACAGTATGAATTGTGCATCTCTTTATGAGTATGTGAACATGTGTGTTTGTGCGTCTACAGGTACACCCCAGGTACTATGCATCTGTTATACTTTTTAAGACAGTGTCTCACTATATAGCCCTGGTTGGCTTGGAACTCAATGTGTAAACCAGGCTATCCTTCTAGACATAGCTTGTATCTGCCTCCTGGATGATGGTATTAGAGGTAGAGGGTATTACACATGGTTACCTTTGTGATTTTGAGATAAAGTCTCTCACTAGCCTGGTGATCCTTAAATAAATTAGGCCGGCTGGACAGTGAGCCTCAGATTTACCTGTCTCTGCCTCCACTGATGTTAGATTACAGTTGTGTGCCACCATGCGTAGATTTTTTTTTTTTTTAATTTGGGTTTTTGTTATTGAGTACCCACCTAGAACTTGCACTCAACTTTCAATACCCACCTCACCAACTTCCACGAGATGGTTAATGCTGCTTGTTAATTTGTTGCTCGAGAAAGGAAGACAAACTCCTAATGTAGGCAGTGCGATTCCACAGGCTGGGGTCCTAGCCTGAATCGAATGGAGAATGTGAGCTGGGTGAAAGAATTTGTCCTTTGCTTCCCGACTGTGGATGCAATGTGACCAGCCATGCTGAGTTGGCTGCTATGCCTGCCCCACCACAATGTACTATATCCCCTAGAACTGTAAGTCAAAATACACCAGGAATTCCTATCCTATTCCTATTGCATGAACTCTGCAATCCTCTCCACCTTAATGGGCTGACACCTTCCAGAACAAGAAGCCACAATAAATTTCTCCTCTCCTAAATTTCAGTCAGGTATTTTGTCATGGTGATGAGAAAAGTAGCCTGGACTGCCTTCCTGTACATGGATACTAAATCCCTGGAGGGTTTAAAGAATAACAGATTTTTGTTTGTTTGTTTGTTTGTTTGTTATGTTTTATTAGATATTTTCTTTATTTACATTCCAAATGCTATCCGGAAAGTTCCCTGTACCTTCCCCCAGCCCTGCTTCCCTACCCACCCACTCCCACTTCTTGGCCCTGGCGTTCCTCTGTACTGGGGCATAATAGTTTTTAAAAGTCACTTCTAGGAAAGGGTACTCCTGTGGGAGAGGAGCGAGTAAGTAGAGCTTGGATAAGCATTGGGTCTTCAGTGTGAACATTTCCAAGTTCTCAGGTTCCAGAGAATTTCCTCTTTCTAAGCTCTAAACACAATGCACTGTCCTGAAGCTCATCTCCTTGAGGGTTTTCCTGTGTCAGAACACTCTCATGGTCAGAACACTGAGTTCTACTATTACTGCAGAGTACTGGGGTACACGGCCTTTTTTCTGTTTACTACTTGTGCCATAATAAATATGAGGTCATCACAAATGAAAACCAAAACATGTACCTGAGGGGGGTGTACTAAGTCTCTGCAGAGAACACACTATTCTGGGTTCTCCTTGGGTCTCCTCCTTTAGAGCCACACTTCCATTCGACATGAAGGGATGGCCAGCAGCAGACAGTTCTTGTGTGTGCTCATTTCCTTCCTGTAGTCCGACAGTCTGCCTCAGTTCAGTCAGTCCTCTGACAGGAGAAGAAGAAACTATTGGGAACTGCAGGAATCTGTACCCAGTGTGTTTGACAGAGACGAATGCTTCTCTGGAGGATGATGTCATTTCTGCCATTTATAATTTTACCAATTTAAGAAACAAAAGTTCAGAAACTTTCATTTGCCCAGAGCCACAGATCAGGAAATGGGGAAGTGACATTTAAACTCTGGCTGTCTTCATGACAGATCAGAGCCATTTTCCAGGGCTCTGAAAGGCTTTCCCATGCCCCACTTGTGGTTGGGTTTTAATAAAAGATAATATTTATGAAGCCTTTGCCATCTACACTCATTATATATTCTGTGCCTTCTCAATAATCCCATGGGGGAGGATTTTTCAGCTACCCTGCCATCTCATATTTTACAGACGAGAAGATTATATGACAGGAACAGTAAGGGACTCACTGAAAGGGATGCAGTTAATAAGAGGCAGAGTTAGAATTTTCAGTACGTATCCACCATGCCGCACACAATGCCCTGTTCCTTCCGGTTTTGACTCAAACCTGCTTAGTCTGGTCATAAGTCTCATCTTCGTTGATAAAGTAAGGCAAGTATCCCGAGTGTTTTTGCCCCAGATTTTCAATAATTCATGCACCCTGCTCCCTAATATGTTACTGAGGAGAACATATTTGCCACATGGAAAATGAAGGACTATCCATTCTTTTAAAATATGAGCAGCCATGAGCAAACCCTAAATCTTCTCTTCTTGTATTCATCTATGCAAGACCTGGGGGCGGTTAGGTCTTTATAAAACCTGTTTATAAACCCCATCTCTCCTCTTGGCTGGCAGTACCTTGGTTGAATCAAATTCCCAGACGAACCGTACTTCTTGTTCCCGGCCATTCCTCCGCTCACCTCCCTGATTGTCTGCAAGTCTCAAGTGGAAGGATCCTCATTCCGTATAATTTAGAGGCAGAGGCAGTGTGAATAGCTCGATGATTTAATTAAAGGATGTAAAAGCGGGTGTTTGGCTGACAGCTGATGGACACCTCTGCTATGGATCTTTGCTTGGTCTCCTGGGCTCATTTGCACAAATCTCAGGTGGAGATTTTGTTGTGACCACAGTAAACAGTCTTTGTTCTGACTGCTCTGGTCAATTAGCAGGTAATTTAGATGGAAACTTGTGTCAATACGACAAGATCTCTGTCTGTCCTTCCTTATTTTTTTCTTTCCCTACTCCTTTATTTTGTCTTTTAAGATATCTCCTTAGCAGGAATACTGAGATGGGGAGGGGTAGACAATCTTTTCTTTTATTGAATGTGGTCTCGGTAGGCAATTTCTAAAATAGCAGCCACGATGCACTTCTAAGCAGGGTAATACAACCCAGTGTGGCCTTCCAAGCAGAATCATTGGCAAATCAGAATGGGAAAAGCATTTCTAGAGACCTAACCAATGATGCTCAGAGCAACATCGTGTCCAGCAAGTTGAATACAAGATTGGAATTTCTTTCTGTCTCCACTCAGTCTCCCCCTGGGTGGGCATCTACAATGGAGGCAATGCTTAAAGGAAAGAGAAAGAATAACTCATCTTATTCCATCTAGAAACAACAGAAATGTCTCTCACCATCTACACCCTTTCCTAGGGCCTCTAATTCTGTTTATCTCATTAAGACCACACTGGACCTCAGGGCTACAGACAGTTCTCTATCACACTTGGTTGGCAATTTCAACTAAGGGATTCCTTGGCAGCAATTCCGTGTGGTTCTTTGGTGTGAAGAAGATACGGCTCTAAGAACAATTTATGTCAATGACCATGGAAATGGACCCCATGGCCCATGGGTCTAGATGTCACTAGCAACAAGGATAAGACACAGCAAAAGGACTTTTCAGTTAAGTTGTGATTAGTCAAAGGCAATTGTCCTTTGCCCATTATGTCTTCACCTTCGGGATGCACTGTGCAGCTGGCTGACCCATGCTTCTCTGCTTGCCTCTCTTCTGGCACCAACTAAAATGTAAAGTGTGGGCTCTCTCCTCTGCTTGGGGGCAAGATCTGCTGAAGCTGTCTTGCCATTTCAATACAGCATATAAAGTATTTTTCCCTGGTGGAAACTTATAATCCAGTGGTGAAAGAAAGAAACGTTAAGTGCCTATCAGGTGCTACACCAGGAGCTAAGATCCTTTGGGTATTATCATGTGTGTACAGAATTCTCTCTCTCTCTCTCTCTCTCTCTCTCTCTCTCTCTCTGTATCTGTGTGCACATTTACTGTTTTCTAAAATACTTAATTCTACTTTATGTGAGTATCTTGCTTGTGTGTGCATGTGCACTATGTTTGCCCTTGGAAGACAGAAGAGGGCTTAGGATCCTCTGTAACTGGAGTTATGGACAATTCTGAGCCACCATGTGGGCACTGGAAGACAGAAGGGTACTCTGCTAGAGCAACACATACTCTTAATCACCAGGCCATCTTTCTAACTCCACAACTTTTTTTTTTTTTGAGGCAAGCTGCCTAATGGAACCTGGAGCTCACTAATTGGCTAAGCTGATTGGTCAGAGAGCACTGGGCATCTCCCAGCCTCCGCTCCAGCATCAGGATTGCATTATATGAAACGGAGCTTGGATTTTATGTGTCTGAGATAATCTCAGACCCTTACGTGCCTGCAGCTGAGTCATTACCTATTGAGTCTTCTTTCAAGCCTCTGAGACTTGAATTCTAATTTGAATCTTAGTAGTTTAATCTTCCTGCCTAAATCCATAGTCTATTCTTAAACACCGTGACCAAACACTTCAATAATTAACACCGTTCTGATTGCCACTTTTGTTGGAGGTCCCAAGGCAAGTCCTTACTTGTGACCTGCTGTTAGGAATCCTGCATTTCCTAGGGTGTGGTAACAGTTATGCGTGCTTCCTACAGGTCAGTCACATCCCACTTTGCCTCCCACTCATCAAAATGGAAGCAAAGCAGCTTTGCCTCTTCTCACCCTGTTTAATTATCCTGGTTGAATATAAATGTGTTGTTAACGTTATACCTTCTCCTGGCTCATATTTCTCATCTTGATCCCCTCAGTTGGGCTTTTTCTGCCCCTAAGTAACTCTTACATACTTCAGTGCTTTAGAAATAGCCTTCTCCGAGCTAATGACATGAAAATAAGGAGTAATGCATACTCAATTGTACATAATAGGGCTGTAATTCCACGAGGGATGCCTGAGTGCTTTGCTAATGCCATGAGAAACTCCATGTGCAACTCCACATAGGGAGTGATGAGCTGGCCTTCCTGCAGGATGAAGCTAGCAAGGGGACTCTAGGGAAAGGTTCAGGAAGGGAAACAGGGGCCCAGAGAGGTCTGACTGCTCCTTTAGAAAGTCCTGTCCCTAACACAGTCTTGTCTTATTGTTATTATCTTCCCCCTTTAAGAAGAAATAAGGCTATAGGCAGGCCCAGGGAGATGGCTCAGTTAGCAAAGAGCCTGCTGCATAAGCAGGAAGACTTGAGCTTAACTCTCTAGTGCCTATCTATGGAAAAAAAAAAAGCTGGGAGCTCTGGTATGTGCTTGCCATCCAGGTGTTAGGAGGGCAGAGACAAGCAGATCCCTAAACCTCCCTGGCCAGCCAGCCTGCCAATTGGAGAAAACCACATTTAGCAAGAGCCCCTCTTCAAAGATAAGGTGCAGAATGCTAGAGCAGAACACACGGGATCAACTTCTGGTCTCCACATGCATGTGCACACACATGCACACGTTTACTACACATGGTTTTTTTTTTTTTTTTTAAAGAATGAGACCCTAGAAGCCATCCTCCAGCTGTGTCCAACTCTTTCATACCATGATACAAAAATTATCTACAAAGTTCAGGCTTGAGAACTCTGCAATCAGTTCCCTCCTCCCCCAAATTACAAAGATGTCCTTCATATGTTCAGTGAGTTTGGGATTTTATGTTGGGCTGTTGTCATAGCGATTCTGGGCTTAACATGACCCAACAGGCTGCTGGTTGGATGGCCCTGGAACTGCACTCAGTGGAAGATGGACATTTCTGCATCCTGGATGCACAGTGCTATTTGCAATAGCAGTTATTTGCCAGCGTTTGCATAATGACCAGAAGTCACGAGTGAGCATCACAGGGACCCATGAGAAGATCTTTCTCTAGTTATGACGTGCTCATGCTTTCCATAATTGTGTGCTTCCATGGGGGCAGTTGGGAGCAAGCTCCTGTATTGAGCTGCTGTGCAATCGAGCATTCCCCATAGGGCCAGGGATGCCACAGGGAGAACCCATGATGAATAGTCTGAAGATAAGTCAGCCTAGGTCTGTGGGTTCGAGGGCAAGGACAACACTGTGAGGTGACAAAGGTGACAGAGCCAGAGTCCTTGTCAAGAGGAGTAAAATGCTGCCAGAGCCACAGGTGACATTTGTTGGCAGGTCAGAGACAGAAACAATGGATAAGTAGCAAGGACTGAAGAGAAGGCTGAAATGGGGGGAGGGGGAATACCTTGATCTTGCAGGTAAAGTGGTTCAGGACTGTGGGTACACCTGTGGATTTTCTTTCCTGGGGGCAGGTAAACAACCTCCACTCCTTCCTTATAGAGCTCCTCCCACTGACAAACCAAACTTTGATTCCACCGAAGTTCAAAAAGATCAGTGGGTTTGTTGGTGTTATAGAGTATGGCAGGGGATTGCTGGTAGAAGATCCTAAAGGTGCCTGACTGGAAAGTCTTTATCATCCAGCACGGAGGGTGGCTTTCCCACAGCCGCTCTCAGTCAGCCTGCAGCAGAGCCTGTGTGTTCTAACACTTCCCAAGTCCCAAGGCCACAAACCATTAATATTGTCATAGAGTTGCATTCAAAGGCAATCCTGCCAGAAGCGTGAGAACCTTAGAAGAGGGTCTAACAGTTTTCCCCACCCACCCCTTTGATCAGGGCATGTCAATAGTCAATGGGCTTGTGTGTGATGGATTTCCCAGGCAGGTACAGCTGAGCTAGTAAAGATGGTTGCTGTTTTACCCAGAGGAGGATACCACTCTATAACAGGTGCTAAAAGTAAGAAAAATGCAGTTCTGTGCTGGGGAACCTACAAAGCAGTCACGGGAGGTTTGCCCTTGGAAGGTAAGGCCGTGGCTGATCACCTTTCCCGTACCATCTCCTCCACCCTTCCTGGCTCGGAGGGCCCAGGAATGCAGGCTGGTAGATCCTGAGGGGAGGAAGCAGAGGCAGGAAAAGCTGGAGTGATACAGGCCTCAGGCAGTGGGTGAGTGTGGGGAGAAATAGACTTCTTGGGAGGCAAGCTTCACTGAGCATCTCATTTAATTGGGGGAACAAAGGCTATTTAAACCTTTGGGGAATGGATAGAGACTTTGGGGTGAGTGTACATCATTATTGGCCGGATCTGAAGTTCTGGGAATGCCTCATTTGCACGAAGAGGAATTCCTGCTGCTTGCTGGACATGACCTTATAAGGAAAGGGGAAGTTTAACCTGGTTGCAACTATGAAAACTCCTCTGGTGGGGGTATAGGTAAGGGTTGTGGCCTATGTGTACAACTGGGATATGCAGGCCTAGGGTAGAGGAGGGAGTGGTTCTCACTCCTATTGCCCTAGACAAGAACTTCTGCTATGGACTGACACTAGTTCCACAGTACCCTGGCCCCATAGCTGATCCCATAAACTATCTATATTCTCCAATTTATAAAATTTTCAAGACAGACCATGAACATCTACATTGCCTTCAGTGGTAACACAGGCCATGAACACATCAACACAGCCCTTGGCTCTAGCAGGACCAAAGACCCAGACATGGCCTCTGGTGGCAGTCTAGACCACGAATATCAACATGGTCTCAGGTAGAAGCACAGGCCTCTCACTTCAACGTGGACCCCAATGGCACTGCTACCCACAGACACCATCATAGCTTCAGGTGGCAGCACAGATGAAGTATATCTGCATGGCCTTCAGCGGTAACACAGGTCACAGACATCAACAGGACAATGTTTGGGTCTGTGGTCTTACTCTAGCTGGAGTTATGTTGACCAAGTCCATGGCCCATGTTATCCCTGAAGGCCATGCAGATGTTCATGGTCTGTGCTGCCACCTGAGGCAATTATCATATTTTTGGCCTGTGATACCATCAAATACTATGATGGGATATTTGATGGTTTGTATATGCTCAGCCTAGGGAGAGGCACTATTAGAAGGTGTGGCCTTGTTGGAGTAGATGTGTCATTGTGGGTATGGGCTTAAAAACCCTCATCCTAGCTTTCTGGAAGTCAGTATTCTGCTAGTAGCATTCAGATGAAGATGTCGTAGTCTCAGCTCCTCCTGCACCATGTCTGCCTGGATGCTGCTGTACTCCCGCCTTGATGATAATGGACTGAACCTCTGAACCTGTAAGCCAGCTCAATTAAATGTTGTCCTTATAAGAATTGCCTTGGTCATGGTGTCTGTTCACAGCAGTAAATCCCTAAGAAAGCATCTGTGGCCTGTGCTGTGGCAGAGATTCATGTTGCTATCCATGGTCTGTACTGCCACCAGAGACCATGTTGAGGTCTGTGGCATATGCTAATGACAGAGACCTAGGGCAAGGAAGTTTTGCAGTGGTGTTGATGACTGCAGGTTCATAGTTGAGAAAGAGAGACAAAGAAGGTTTCTGCGATAACCCCTATTTCTACCTTACCCCATTCTTACAAAAGTAACAGCCTAGACAGAAATCCATCAAGGAGAATTCTAAAGAATTGTGATAAGGGTGCTGAAGTCTAGCTCTTCACAATGGATAACTTCTGGAAGGAGTGCAGGCGGGGAAGGACTCTGTTTTCTTTAAGGGTCTGGTCACTAGGAGTTCAGCCATGCTCCAGCTAGTACATGGGCAACACAAATTAGACTTCTTTTGTTTTCTTCTTTTGGGGGGGAGGTCCCAAGGATGGGAGGGCAGACCTTGGGGGGACTGGGAAGTGAGTGTGTTTGGTGTTCATGATGTGAAATTCTCAAATAGTCAATAAAAATAGTATGGAAAAATATATTTTCACCTCTATGTTTCTATGTGTTCTTATAAAAACCCACATGCTTTAGTAATAGCCCCTTGCAGCACAGACTCTGAACCAACACTTTCAACTTGGGTTCCAAGAACTTTTAGACTCCAGTAGGGCTTTAAGGAAGCCCCACTGTCCTGCAGTAGCTTAGGTTGTTGGTCCTAGGCCTCCCTGACTGGTATTCCTCAGTCTTTGAGGCCAGTGCCCTAGTACTTTTCTGATTGTGCCTAGATAGGTCATTTGAAAACTATCTTTTCATGTAAGTTACCCGTTCCTAGGCACATTTTTCCCCCCACAGGCTGTAGCTTTTATTCAGTTTTTGAAGTGGCACGGATCTTTCCTTCCCTGGTATCCTAAAAGCAATTATGGAGAAAGGGATTAGGTACCAAGATTCTCTAATCTGTCCCCAAGCATAGCACGTGGTCTGGTCAGGGTTCTTCTCATACCGTCTGGAATCACTGTCTCAGTTTATGCTGCCATGTGGGCTCATTCTCAAAGCTTTCGAGTCCACACCATGATGCTCCCCACGGGGAGCACAACATTTGTCTCTTTACCACTTTGCTGGTTGTGTTTGGAGTCTGTGAGGACAAGTTTTTCCTTCTGCAGTATGTTAACATTTCAAGGTGTGTCAACAAGTCCCTTGGACAGAAGTGTGAGCAGATGGAGCAGACAGAATAGGGTGGTGGTGGTGGTGGTGGTGTGTGTGTGTGTGTGTGTGTGTGTGTGTGTGTGTGTACATTCAGGAACCCACCTGTGAGGTAGAGAGCTCTTGTACCAACTTCTCCAATCTAATCTTGTGCAACTTTGACTAGGAGATTAAAGTCACTTTTCTTATATGTAAAATTAAAGTTAATACAAAAAAATCTACTGCCTTGAAGTAGGATCATAGAAGACTGGAGATGGACAAGCTTGAGTTTGGAGCTTCAGGCTGCTAAGCAGATGGCCTCTCATTGCCCCTTTATCTTGTCTCTTCCTGCACTCCTTGGTCCTTTCCTATTCATAAGGTCTCTGCAATTGATCTATGAAGCTGAGGGCTTAAATCAGTGCATCTTTTCATTTCGTTCTGATGTGAGTCTAAACCCACTCCTGAGTTGATATGCTAAATTCTTTGCATTTGTTATTTAAGAAAGCATTTCCCTTTGTTGACTTAACTCTGTTCACTTAACTGTTCATTCAGCAGATAGTTTATTACTCCTCCGTGTCTGTCCCTATTGCTCACACGGAAGGACAACCCAGTGCGCCTTTCCTCCATCTCCAATACCTCTCTCTTTTTTTGAGAAGGACTTTCCACTGGGACCTAAAGCTTTCCAGTTAGGCTGGATTGACCAGGCAAAGATTCCCGCTTCTCTCCATCATCCCATTACTGGGATTAAAAGCAAGCAACACCACCACATGTCTTTTACAAGGATGCTGAGGTTCAAATTCAGTATCTCATGAGTGCATAGCCCGCACTTGACTGACCGAGTCATCTTGTCAGCTAGGGACATTTCATTTGCTCAAATATGTGAAGAAAATGCTCAAGGACTGGCAAAGAAGGAGGAAGAGGAGGAAGAGGAGAGGAGAAGAAGAAATCTCAAGGCTACAAAGTAAGCGAGGCTGGGCAGGAAGACCCTTGACTCTGTGTCACTTTCTTTCCTCCAGATTTCTTGAATCTCTTCCTGAGTGGCAAGGCCTAGTGGGTCAGGAGAACATAGCAGCTATGTGCCCCCCTCCCACAAAGCTCCTGACTCCCAAGGAGTTCTTCTTTCATTAGAGTGACTTACAATGGGGTTTTCATTCTAAAACGTTGACAACCACTAAATGATGTTGGTAAAATGCCTAGCCCATGGGGATACCTTCTGCTCCAGTGAAGAAAGTGCCACAAATTGTTTCATTTTCTTTTCTAAATGGAAGGGTATGGTTTATGTTCTTAAGAAGTGTATAAGTGTACACTCACAGGAAAATGGACTTCCATTTAAAAAAAAATCTGACCCTAAAATGCAGTAGTTATAGAAGGTTACTAATTCTCTCTGTCCACGGGGAGTGAATGGAAGCCACTGCCCCAGGAGGCTAATTTAAGGAGCTTTTAAAACAGGTCCTGCTGGTGTCTGGGTGGATTGGAGGTGTGTGTGTGTGTGTGTGTGTGTGTGTGTGTGTGTGTGTGTGTGTGTGTGTGTTTTAGGTACATGTTGTGGAACTCCCTGTTGTACAACCAGAGACACCACACTGCTGTCAACCAAGGAACAGACTGAGATAGGAGAGCAAGCTTGGAGACCTTGGCACACATTATAAGAGATAAGGAACAAAGAAAAAAGTCCTCCCGTCTCAGTCTTCAGAATGTTTCAGTTGCTGCTACCCACTGGTGCTGCACATGAGGTCAGCCATAAGCATCCTTCCTGGTGGAGGAGGCCAGGAGGGTCAAGAAGACACATGAGGCCCATGAGGTCTAATATCCTCAGGACCCTTTCCTGTGTGACTCTTCAGTGGCATAGAGAACTTTTGGGTTCTGTTAACTGCCTTTGAATGCCCATGTTTCTGTAAGTAACCGCAATAAATCCACTGTTCACTAAGTGGGACTTTCTTTAATCTTGGTTCACTGTCTGGGGTAAATAAGTGTTTCCTTACATCTTCCCAGGGAAAAAATCATAGAACAGCCTATCTAGAATACATTTCATACAGAGATCAACTTAGAATTTGACAGTGGCCCACAGGTACAAATGGTGGTGTTATGGATGTATATGTGGGAAACAGGCTCCACTCATGATGCTTCAGTTTGATAAAGCTGGAAAGGGTTTAGAACAAACTGCTTTCTCGATGGAAATGTGCTGCTAATAACAGTCACTGAGTTAATCTCACTAGGGAGTTTCTGCCAGGGCATACCCATATCTTGACCTCTGAGATGCTGCTGATGTTGCTATGCCTGGGAAAGGGGTTAGCATGGTGCCAAAACCATCATTTTCCCCTTCCCACATGAATTTTAGGTGCACACAAAGAAGGCATAAGGCCAGGGAGATACCAGTGAGATGCCTGTCTGTCTAATCTCAGTCCTATAGGAAACCATGTCAGGCTCTCATAAGTGACCCATGTGGTGGCTGTGTGCTAGACACAAGTGGAGGAACTTAGCTATAACTGTAGCACTGCTATTCAAGAGTTATATTCTGTACTCTTAGCTAGCAGGCAATACTCATCCAAGTTATATACTGTATATTTGAGACTAGTATTACAGGAAGAGGCAGGCAGGGCAGTATTGTCCCTGGTCACTCTATAACCCCATTCCAAAGAGAACAGTGCTGGGCCAGGAGTTAGAGGGATATGAAGTGTGTGTGAGTGTGTGTGTGTGTACACATGTGCTCATGGGCTGTGCAAATATGTGTGTGAGTAGTGTGTGTATGTATACTCTGTATGTGTATTGTATATTTGTGGCATAGATATACATTTTGTACATGTTCTGTGTTCATCTAAATGTACGTTTTCTGTGTATATTACTTGCATGTGTGTACTATATGTAGTATTTTGTATGTTGTGTGTCTGAATATTATGTATATGTGTTTTGTTTATATATGCGTATTCTCTGTGTTATATGTATATACATGTGGGTATTGTGTATTTGTGTTTGTATATGTTTGCCTCTGTATGAGTTAATGAGGGACTACCCTAATACGCATCCTCCAACAGCCTCAATTTCTCAGTTCAAAAAGTGATTACTGAAGTAGCTATGTCAGAGCAAGTCAATGAGCTGGAACCTTCCTAAGAACAGCATCAGAGGAGAGAGGAAATGGGTGATTAAATATAGACTGTCTCAGGCACACCTTCTCTGCACCTTGTCGGAGTTCTTATGCCAGTCTGCAGGGGCTTCTGCTCTGTTCTGCTCTATTCTGTCAGTGTATGAGGAAGTGGAAATTAAGAGTCAGTCTAACTTCCCTGAGTATCCCCAGCCGTGCCTGCTGCCACGTGGGGTGATGCCAGACTGGCCAGCAGCCAGAAAAAACATCTGCTTCACTGGGTGGGGAAGCATGCACGCTGGGAGAGCCCTTGTCATGGCAGGTGCTGGAAGCAGCTGTTTCCGGGGGCTGCTGCCTCCTTGGCGCCCTCTTAGCAAACTCGGGGTTCTGCCTCCAACTCAAACCACCGCCAACAGTGGCCACCGAACTAGGGGTGGCAGCAAGAGTCAATTCCAGGGGAGTGTGTGTGTGTGTGTGTGTGTGAAGCCACCAGACAACTGCTTCTTGAGAATCAATCTCACCCCTTGTGCGATGATGGATAAGTGTGCCCAGCAGAACGCCAGCTGCTCACAGCAGGGAGGGGTTGGGAAGCTAGGCCTGGTGGTGCAGAGGGCTTTTATTTTGTTTGGATTTCCTGGTGCAAAGTTCTTTCCTGACAGGAGGTGTCAACTTGTGGCTTCTGCGTGCATTCTTCCTGGGGACTAAGAGCCGGACAGGCACCAGGCAGGAGAGTAGTGCTCAGTGATGTCATAATAGCCACAAACGCCGCCTAACTTTCTGTGGGATCCTTGACAGCTCAGGCGGTCTGAATTCATGTACAAGATGAGTTTCCTAAGGTTCGCTCATGAACTGGTGGAAAAGATGAACTGAAACGATGCTTTTTTAATGCACCTGCGTCAACACGGACAGATTTTCTGCTTTCTTGGCACAAAGCCGACTGACTCCCTTCCCATCCTTCAGTGCTCAGCTTGGATACCACTTTCTCTCATAATCCATTCCTGGCTCCTGGTGTCTGCCATGGGCTCTGGAATAAGTGGGAGATGCTTTTTAGCTGCAAGTGATGGGAGAGACAGGAAAGAAGTCGGTTCTTACAAACGAGCACACCTACCAATACAATACTGGGCACGAGACCGGCAGACCCTCGGGATGCATGGGGAAAGTGCACAAATCATATCATCCTGAACCCCTAAGCAATGACATAAAGATAGAAGCCTGATAAAAGCAGCACACGGTGACCCACGCCACACGATGAATGAACTAAGAGCTATAGAAACTGTGTCACATAACCCAGAGAAAGACCTGTGTTTCCCTTAGGGAAGTGGCATTAATACTGAGCAGTGAGGAGGTATGGGATGAGGGCCGAGCTGTGATATGAATATGAGTGTTCTTACAAGGTTCAAATGTTGAACCCTAAGCACCCAGAGTGATAGTATTAGGGGGTGGTGCCTCAGGTGAGAATTCATGCGGCTCCATCTCCAGTGGCAGGATTAGTGGCCTTAAAAGTGAGCTTCCCAAGGAACTTGCCCCCTAACTGCTACTGTGTAAGGATTTGTAGAAGGCATCTATGAAGACAGTCCTTTACCAGACAGCTGGTTTGCTGGTGTCTCAATTTTGAATTTCCTAGTCTCAAGAACCATGAGTAATTCTCTGCTCCGACATGTTTTTGTTGAAGAAATACTGACTGATGAAGATACTGGATGATCTGGAACAAACGGCAGGACATCTTAGCTGCAGATGGGTGTCTTCCGACACAGCGACGGGGCTAGGAGTCCTCCTGTGTATATGTGCATGTGTGTGTACACTTGTGTATTCCTAAGAGTGGATCATCATAGTGATGCTATGAACACTTACCTACCATCTCCGAGACATAAATTCACACATAGGCAAGCTCCAAGTTTGTAGTCTTCTAAAAATTTTCCCAAAGATACCAGCTTTATTGAAATAAATGTGAAAGCCAGAATAGGCATCCATCAGAGACCTTGAGCACACTTTGCACTCAGTCTTTAACTGGCTTCAGACAAGCCTCTGGAGAGAAGAATGCAGAGACCCCTGGCAAGAACATCTGTGGTTGCTCCACAATTCTTCCTGTGTCTTTGATGTCCCAGCGTAGCTTAACTTGTCGTCTCTTGTAAAGTGCACTTGTAGATTATTTTATCTACTATTCAACAGGTAAAAACATCCATCCCAAAGCATCTAAGCCATGGTACCAGTGTGTGTAGCTCTTTATGCTGTGCACAGAACTTTACAGTATGGACACCTATACCTTACAAAACTCCACCAAACTCAGTGAGTGTTCTCTACAAGTCTATTTTTATTAAACAAAACAAAACAAAACAATTAGCTAATTAGTTGCTGAAGCCTTTAAATTTCACATATGGCAGGTTATTTTAGAAAAGGTCATCTGGTGCGTACTTTAAATAACTTAGTACAGTACCCGGTTGTTTGCCTCTTCCTGCAGCAGGTGCAAATTCTTACCAATGGGTTGGTGAAACTCAAATGTTCCTGCATCCTTCTCACAGATAAGAAATACGCAGGTAACTTTCTGAAGAATTTGTAACTCCCCTGTCTCCACAAGCTACACAGGAAAGTTTGTCCAGAACCTAACAGGGCCTGTGAAGGAGACTATTTTCTTGTTTCTGGAATGTATTTCTCCTCTTGTGGTTTGGGGGCACGGGGGGCATTTGCAGTAGCTGACTCCATATCCTTCTTGGTGGTGGTTGTCTCTGTCATTCAATGAGGCTCAGAGACTGGGGCCACCTCCCTGCTCCCCAACAAAAGGGCAGAAGTAACAATTAGGTTATAGTAGAAGAACTGGCCCTCTCTCCAGGGTCTTGGCTTATCTTACTTTATCCTTTCTCAACCTATCTTGATCCTTCTTATCATCAGCACTCTGTCTGTGGAGACTCCCTTGATAAGGGTTAGTTCTCTAGCCCTTAGTAGCTTCTGCTACTCTGTTGGTGCCAGAGCTGTGCATACGTGAGTCTTCAGGGTGATGTTTGTGACAATCTTTACACTTGTGAGCCAAAGGCTGCATAGTCAGCGTGTCCTATGTATGAACTGCATGTCTGAAATCATGTCAAATCCATCTGTGAATACAAAGGAAAGTCAGGAATTGCCAAGGGAGGCAATTCTGGAGACCTAAATCCCAAGGAGCAATTAAATGTCAGGGGCCCCTAAGAGGACTTTTCTTAAACCTCCTTAAGTTTCATTTGGTATGTCTGTGAAAAGGGGAAGAGTTCTAAAGATGCCTGTTCCACAGAGTCCCTTGAAACCACTGAGAAGCAAGTGTGTACTGAGCACAGTGCCTGGCAGTGAGGGGATACTCAAAGCACCTCTTCACTGGAGTGGCTGTTATTGGGCTAGTGGTCATTATAGGGCTATCCTAGTTAGGGTTTCTGCTGCTGTGATGAAACACACAGCCAAAAGCAAATAGGGGAGGAAAGGGTTCATTTGGCCTATATTTCCGTATCTTAGTTGGTCTTTGAGGGAAGTCAGGGCAGGAACTCAAGCGAGGCAGGAACCTGAAGCCAGGATCTGATGCAGAAGCCTAGAAGGAGTGCTACTTCCTGGCTTACTACACATGACTTGCTCAGACTGCCTTCCCATTGAACCCAGAACCACCAGCTCAGGGATAGTAATACCCACAATGGACTGGAGTCTCCGCCATCCATCACTAATTAAGAAAATGGCTTACAGGGTTGCCTGCAGCCTGATTTTCAGAAAAGCCTTTTATTGATTCTTTGTCAATTTCACGTTACACACTTCAATCCCACTCGTCACCCCATCCCTCCAGATCCACACTCTGCCTTGCAATTTCTACCCCCCAAAACAAAAACAAAATAAAATAATAAATAAATAATATGAAAAATCCACCTCACAATGGAAATTCTGGTGTATCACAGTGTGCCGCACAGTACACCCTTTGCCCAATCAGCTTTCCTTGCAAATGTTCATTGCAGTGACTCTGTTTCAAGGGCTCTGGCTTCTGCTACTCTATCAACACTGGATCCTCACCAGGATTCCCCTTGGGAATCCTGTTGGTGCCCTGTGTCATAGAGATCCTGCAGCTTTAGTTCCAAATGACCTGCCCCGTCATGTGTTCCAGCAGCTCACAGGAAGGGTAGATGTTGAGCTGGACCAACGCAAAGTCCCGAGTTTCGGCCTGGGTGGTAGCTAAGTTCGTCAGCTCACCGGCTCTCCTGCTTTACCCAGGTGGGGGGCAGGGACAGCTCTCCTGCCTGCAGCGACTGACTCTCCTGCTCTCATGCCCTCAGGCTCCATCTCTGTGCCCACGGTAGCAGGGCCAGTTTTATTGTGTTGCCCAGGCAAGGTGCAGACCTTCCCTTCTGGGTGCTCCAGTCAGCAAGAGGCAACAGCCCCACCCTTTGAAAGCACTTTCTCTATTGAGGCCCAGTCTTCTCCCATGGCTCTAACGTGCGTGTAACCTTAACATAAGGCTACCCAGCACAAATGACCCCTTGAAAACTTCAACCATCACTGTTAATACAGCCTTTTTCTCCCTTGTTCATCCCCAAGATCGCACATTAATAAAGGCATCACAATATAAAACGTTTTATAAACTTAAAAGCCCCACAGCCTTTATAAATTCAAATAACTAAAATCTCGGTGTCTTTTTAAAAATATCCAGTATCTTTCAACTGTTGGCTCCTATAAAATAAAAAGTGACTTAAACACTTTCTTATTTTAAGGGGCAGGAGCCAGGGCGCAGTCAATAAGATCAAACTGAAGCAAAACTGGACAGTGTAAATAGCTCACTGTTCAATATCTAGGGTTGGCTTACAAATTTTGAGGCTCTTCCAAAGGGCTTGGGTCACTCTGCAAGCTCAAGCATCTGTAAAACACATAACTTGTCTTTCAGGCTCTGGCAGCCTACACTCCACCACTGATGCTGTTCTTGGGGACCATCCCATGGTACTGGCATCTCCCAAAAGCTGGAGCTGCTGCTGCAACTGGGCTGTACTTTCACGGGTAGCCTCTCCTAGACTCTCTTTATGGTGACAAGCCTCAAATTCTTTCCACAACCCGTTCAATTCTGGGGTTTCCACTGCTGTTGAGGCTGCAGCTCCACCAGTGGCCTATCCTGGCCACTTACAGTGCTAATCCTCAGCTGCTCTCCATGTCCACTCCATGATTTGAAACCAGTACCCCCCTAGGTGACTCTCACCCTACCAAGTTCAGTTGCCTGTGTGAGGTACAATCTTGGCTGCTTCTGGAACACAGCCTTTGTGTGCCGATTCCGTGGAAACACTTCCCAGAAGATTTTACATCAATGAGGCTGGTCTCTTGTTAATTTCTAAACTCCGGTTGAGCAAGGCAAAGGTTTTCCACGAGTGCTTCTGACTGATTGTTAATCAGAGCTGATTCTTCAGCCCAAGCTAACCAGAACCACACATTCTCAACTCAATAGCAAATGGCCCTGATAGAGTTTTTAAGTGACTCTCAGAACTGTCCTCTGGAACTTCAGAAGCTAGACACTCTAGCTTGGTTGACCCTTAGCTTACCAGAGACGCCCTGAGTGAACAACTTGGAGTCAGGGATCGATCGATGCAAAAGCAAGAGGGATGTTATTGTCCCAGCGTGCTAAGGGTCACCCTACACAAAGAAGAGCGAACAACTCTGTGCAGCATGTTTGGCAAATTTTTGTATACTTTTCAGAGCAGCTGCCATTAGGCACAATGTGATTGGCAGAACAGTGTGACTTTTAAACCGATTGATCTTTAGGAAATGAGGTGGCAAGGACTTCCTTTGTCTGTAGGTGGCCAATGGTCATGGAATGTGTCTATGTGCTCTGAGCCTCCCCCACACTCAGGTGGCTGATGGTCGGTTCCCCCCAAACCCCCACGTGGTATGATAAATGTAATTAAGCCTCTCCTTTCCAGAGAGGAGGAGTGCCTAAGTGCTCCATGACCTTTCTCTTCCAGGAGGGGAGGGGGTCTGGTGGGCTTTTCCAAATGCCCTGAGCTGACCTCTTCACACTGTTTTCAACATCTGTATCTCCCAAGCTCCCACAGAAGAGCTCACCAAACTTTTTAACCTAGAGTGCCAAACTCCATCCATGATCCTCCCACAAAACAACAGAATTAGGTATGTCACAGCAATATGCCACATCTAGTACCAACTTCTGTCTTAGTTTGAGTTATTGTTACTATGATGAAACAAAGCCAGTTGGGGAGAAACGGGTTTATTTGGCTTATGATTCCGTAGCCATAGTCCATGTCTACAGGAAGTCAGGACAGGAACTCAAATAGGCAAGAACCGGCTGGCAGGAACTAATACAGAGGCTATACAGGAGGCACTACTTACTGGCTTGCTCCATACGAATTGCTCAGACTCCTTTCTTATAAGGAGCCCAGGACCAGCATGCCACAATGGGCTGGGCCCTCTCCCATCAATCAGCAATTAAGAAAATGCCCTACAGCTGGATCTTATGAAGGTAGTTTCTCTCTCTCTCTCTCTCTCTCTCTCTCTCTCTCTCTCTCTCTCTCTCTCTCTGATTCTAGTTTGTGTGAAGCTGACCTAAAACTAGCCAGGACATGGCCCTGGTCCCTTCAGAAGTTCACAGTTTCTCTCAGAATTTCTTCAGCATAAAAATGGCACAAGGTGGCACACCACAGCGGCTCTCAATCTCAGAATACAAAGCCCTGAAAACCTAGAGGGCAAGACATACATGGGCAGGCTGCTCACTATAAGGTCCTTTCCATTTGTTCGAGTTTGCTATCCTGTTGCTATGACAAACACCATGACCAAAGGTCGTGGACCAAAGTCCACTATTGAGGAAGCCAAGCCGGAAACTCAAGGCAGGAACTGAGAGCCAGGGGAAGCACTGCTTGCTTGGCGAGTGTGCCCTCTGCCTAGCTTCCTTTTCTCTATACCACAGGACTACCTTCCCAGGGTCATTGTCATTCATAGGGAGCTGGGATTGGGAAGAGAGGCACTTTGGTCTTGTAGACTTTATATGCCCCAGTACAGGGGAACACCAGGGCCAAGAAGAGGGAGTGAGTGGGTATGGGAGTGGGGTGGGGGGTATAGGGGACTTTCGGGATAGCATTTGAAATATAAATGAAGAAAATACCTAATAAAAAATTGGAAAAAGAAAAAAAAACCTGCCCACACAGACTTGCCTATAGGCCACCTGATGGAGTTAGTTCATCAACTGAGAGTCTTTTGAGGTGTGTGACGGTAGTAAGCAAAGTCAGTCATTGCAGTGGGTGGGGATGAGAAAGACAATGACTTGATGACTTTAATGATCTGGAGAGGCATATTTTAGGTCATATTTCATATTGTTTCAGAGTTGATGATTCTCAGCTCCTCCCCTCACGATGAATTTTATATTAAGTTATTTAAAGTATGCAACAAATGATGTTTTCTACAACAGGATGCCATATGCAGTATGTAAAGGCTCCAGCAATGGACTGGTTAAAATAAGCATTAACCTTCCTTTGCTTTTGTTTATGTATGATCAGTCCACTCTGTACTGCAGATGACTCAGAAAGAGGCAGGCATTGGCTGGACAACGGACTGCACTACTTGTAGGACGCTTTCTGCCTTCCAACCCAGGTGCATGCGAGTTTGGAAACCAATGGATTCACCAGGAGTTTTTAATGTAACGTGTAATGTGCTCACCAACATTCATGAGCAGTGAGGGGAAAAGGCTCCAGGAGGGGGAGGAGGGCTGAATCCTGTGTGGGGACAAAGGGGAATACCCAAGGACAGAGGTGAGGGAGGTTTCAAGATCATCTGCGGAGTCAGAGCCAAGCTGAGGCATAGGGTAAGTCACCATTGGCTGTCACGTCAGCTTCCTCCTGGGTGACTCAAGACTGCAGATGGGAAACGGAAACCCACCAGTTTATCAAGTGAGTGAGATCTATCTATGTACAGGCAAGACTTTGACCTCACTGCCTAACTCCAAATATATTTCAGCCATTTCCCCTCAATACTGAGGTTAATAAGAGCATGGTCTAATGGAATTTATGTTTCAACTAAACACTGAGACTGTAACTGTACAAACATCTGCACACACACACACATCTGTATATACACATATTTATTTGAACTGATTAAAAAATTAAGTATGATTTAAAAGTATATTTAATTTTATTTTTCCTTTGACATGACTCCCCCCCCCCCAAGTAGCTGCTAGGGGTGGACCCCCAACATAACGAAAAGCATTCCTCAATGTTCTGTGCACAGTACCTTTTATGGGCATGCTCAGGTTTCCAAGGCAAGGTGGCTTTGAATCAGTTGCAGGCCTCCTTTCATGTAGAAAACTGCTTAAAGATGTGATATTAGGGCCTAGGGTCTCCAGACTGCAGAGAGAAGGGACAGTTATTTGCCAGTGCTGACCACTGGGTGGCACTGTTGCTCCACAGAGTGTCTCCATGGAGGGTCCCCAAGGACCAGGGCCAGGACCCACACAAAGGTAGGGAAGGTGTGTACAGTGAAGGGTTTCTTAATAAATTTACCTCCTCTGCGCAGCAGTTTTGCGCATCTCCCCAGCCTGAGATCGTTCGTGGGCTCTCTGGACTGAGTGCCTGATTTGTTGTGGACCAAACTGCTTTAGACAACAGCCAAGAAGGGCAGAGACTTCACGTGTGCACAGGCTGCAGTCCCGACATCACTTAGAAGATTAAAAATAAATTGAAGCACATGTCACTTCAAAGGGGGCACAAAAAGGACATCGGCATGATTGGGCGCAGTAATGAGAAAGAGCTGTGGGTCCTTAGTTTGAACTGTACGGAAAAAAGGGATTTTGAAGCCTATTCCCTACCCCCTACTCTTTACTTGAGAGTTACTATATTTTGATATTTAAGGTGCATTCGACACCTTATATATATAAGTCCAATCTCTCTGTTTGGATTTGGACTCTGCCATCGATCAGGGAGCCACCTCAAGGAGCCAGAGAGGCAGAAGAGTTCATCAGGGAAAGCCTGGGCCACACTGACCTACAGGCACAGAGCCCCGCATCTGCAGAACAAACCCTTCAGGTCTAGAAGGCTTTGTTGCCCACCTATCTATAATATCCATTCGGCTTGGTCTTTTGTCTCTAAGACCAGTCCCTGCAGCCTGGCCCCGCTCAGCCTGAGGTCCATGCTCACACCCTCACTTCAGGCATGGCTTGACTAATGGCGGCTGAGGCCCAATGACTCTCGTTTTTCATGAGATGTCAGGAGTCTGAACACAGGGAGGGAGGGAGGCAGGGAGGGAGGGAGAGAGAGAGGGAGGGAGAAGAGGGAGGAGAAGGGGGAGGAGAGAGAAAAGGAAGGGGAGGGAGGAAGGGGGAGACATAGAAAAGAGAGAGGTGGAGGGAGGAGGGGAGGGGAGGGAGGAGGGGAGGAGAGAGAGAGAAAAAGACAGGAGGGAGAGGAAGGAAGGAAAGGAGAAAGGGTTAGAGGTGAGAATGAAACCGGAGTGGGGGCGGGGAGAAGGATAAAGGAGAGAGAGGAGGGGGAGGAGAGAGTGAGAAAGGAGAGAAGAGAGAACACAGAGAAGGAGGAGGTGCGGAGAGAGAGAGAGATGGAGATAGAGAGCGGTACTCAGAGGGAGAGGAGCATGGGCAGATGTCCTCATGAAAAATTTACAAGGAATAATCAGAGGTCCGTTCATTCCCTTTGGCGGGGAGGCCCCTAGGCTGTTTGCCCGGGCCACTGGGAGAAGGTGGGAAGAGCCCCCTCATTCTGAGGCAATCTGGCTCCGGTAGGGAAATGCCCCCATGCTCGGTGCACTTGGCCGATCCTCCAGAGACTGGCTTGTAAATGCAGTTCAGGCAAAATTGATGAAGTGTCAGTCATCTGAGGCTGGCAGTTTAGAGAGGTCACAGCTGCAAGGGGCTGCAGGGTCTCACAGAGATGGGACTGAGAAGAGTTAAAGAGAGAGTACACCCAGCAAGCAGGAAGCATTTATCTTCTCCTGACGGGCATTCTTCAAACATTTCTGTGCAGCTCTGACCTCCACCAGCTCTGGCCAGCCAGTGTGAGACTTCTGACTCCAGTTGTGCACTCTTACATTTTCCATCGAAGGAGTCCAGACCCATCTCCTCACGTTACCCTCTACTTAGGAAGGAAAGGGGGAACACTGCTACTCCTAATTAAAACAAGCAGGCAGATCCCGATCGGTAATGTGGATTTCCCACTTTAATTGGCTCAGTGAGTCATGTCTCCTCATTCCCACACTTCCTGAGGCAGGGCGGTTTCCCTAGGTGAGCAGCGTCAAGGCTGCAGGGGATGGACCTGGAGAGCTACATAGAGATATCCGGACGGACGGACGTGGTAGCTGCTCTCTGTTTTTTTGTTTGTTTGTTTGTTTTTGTTTTGTTTTGTTTTGTTTTGTTTTTTTGTTTTTTGAGACAGGGTTTCTCTGTATAGCCCCGGCTGTCCTGGAACTCACTTTGTAGACCAGGCTGGCCTCGAACTCAGAAATCCGCCTGCCTCTGCCTCCCGAGTGCTGGGATTAAAGGCGTGTGTCACCACTCCCAGGTAGCTGCTCTCTGGAAGCCACAAGGACAGATGCAAATTTGGGCTTATTTTAGGATATCTTCTGGGTGGGATCTGAGGCCACCGGACAGATGGCTGAATTGGCTCTATCAATATGCCTTTTTAATTTGTGTTGCTTTAAAATCAGAATCACAAGTAATTTGGTTGTGTGGGACACCAAACAACTAGAGCTTTGCAGGTTGTTTGTCCCATGTTTGGATCCTGGCTTCCCTAAGCCTCCATGAGGACTCCTAGCCCTGTTGCCATCTGTTCATGAGAGAATGGGATGAGAAGGACTAGGGACTCTTTGAGGTGAAGGTTGGGGGTGGGGAACAGCTGGCCTCCTAACCCTGTCCTTCACACCCCCTCCCCCTCCTCCTTTAATGGCAGTGAAAGTAGAACAGGGTTTGCTTGCCTGTCATGTCCAAAGACCCGACTTCTGTCCCAGTGTGGGAAAGAAAGGATCTAAAAAAGCAGGCACGGGAGCAGGAGGCCTAATTTACTCAGTCATGCACACTTATCCCCCGTGTACTTTGCCATTGTGAGCAGGGCTGTCGCTGTGTTCTTTCTAAAAGAAAAGGAAATGAAGGCTTGGCAGACAGATTTGTAGCCCATCCTTCTGTTTCAGAGGGCGGAGTCTTCTGTTTCAGGGGACGGAGCCTTCTGTCTCGGGAGGTGGAGCCTTCTGTCTCGGGAGGTGGGGCCTTCTGTCTCGGGAGGTGGGGCCTCCTGTCTCGGGAGGTGGAGCCTCCTGTCTCGGGAGGTGGGGCCTTCTGTCTCGGGAGGTGGGGCCTTCTGTCTCGGGAGGTGGGGCCTTCTGTCTCGGGAGGTGGGGCCTTTTCCTGGAGTGGGGGGTGGGAACAGTTCACTGCAGAAATGTCTGATTTTCAGAGCAAAAAACCCAAAACTGTGAATGAAATTGTCACCAGGTTGAAATTGCTATAAGTTGTCAGTAGGAAAAGGTGTGTCTATCTCCAGGAAAGGGGGTGGGGTGGAGAAAGCCAGGGTCTTTTATCCACAATTTCATAAAGTGTGTAACCACACAAGGCCCATTCTAGAAAGGGGTGATCTCTCTGGAGTAGGAAGTCTTGATTAAGACTCCTCAGAGCAGTCAGTCAGGGGTGTCACAGGCTCCTCTCTGCTGGCTGGTCTTCTCTTCTCACTTCCAGTGGCTGTACTATCCAGATAGAATGGAACCCAGAGAGACTTTGTCTATCCTGACACAGGTCGTTTTCTGTCTCAGGTTCTGGAAGTGCCTGGGCTCAATATTTCACCCCCCCCCAGCTGTGGGCAGAGGCTCCCTGTCCACTCCTGTCTGTTCAGCTCCAGCAGGAAGGCTTAGCAGTCACAGATTCCACACGGCTAGTAGCTTCAGTCAGATCCACGTGACACACAGGGCATCCCATACTACACATATGAGAGCACGGACAGGTACAGGCAGTTCACACATCACAATACATAGCACACAGATACCACAATCACGGCATTACACGTGCACATGTATTCACATGTACATGTGCCATCTTTTTACATGCACACCACTTACACCACACACATGAACACTTTTACATGCACATGACCCAACCACACTATATACAAACCACACATGACACAGGAACACTTACAGATAGCACTAACACATAGTACCAACAAGCCACACCCATCCTGGTCTATACATACACACACCACTCATTCATAAACATACTCATATGCCATTGCACACATCACAACATACACCATGCAGAGATACTTGCCTACCACCACATATCCACCCTTTCCTTTATGGAAGGACGCAACCTGCCAAATGTATACCAGTACCCCACAACATACATGTACGTCATGCCTTATTCCACATCCACACTCGCCCACAACAAGAGCATTCAGAATGCCAACGAGACACATACACACCATATCTCTCACAACGAAGCATGCACAAAGCAGATCTATACTATTAACATTCCACTCATGTCATTTTCATAAATTATCTTTTACAAATTAAGACATGTTTTGAGATGTTAGTGCTCAGTTCCCAAGGGAGGTTGAGAATGAACAGATCCTCTGGCTACGAGAGAGGGAGAACATTAGGTATAAACAAACTGTAGGATATATGGAGATCTAAGTGGATAATAATTTAAATGGAGGCATAGGAGCTTCACTGTAAAGACTGGGTAAGTATGTGCACGCGCACACAGGTGTGTATGTGTGTGTGTGTGTGAGAGAGAGACACAGAGAGACAGAGACAGAGAGACATAGGGAGGGTTGCAGGGAGAGAGAGAGAGAGAGAGAGAGAGAGAGAGAGAGCTGCCACGAGATGAGAAGACTGGTAGTAGGAAGGCCAGATGAGCCTCCTTTGAGAGCAGCTGCCTTCATCTCTGGCATCTCTGGACCAAATCCCCAAGCCAGCTCCCTGAGCAGTCTGGAACAGTCCCCAGAACAAAGAAAAGATCTGGCTTTTATTACCTTCCAGGGGTGATGGGAAATTTTACATCACATGATTTAGTTTCACATACTGCACATGGCCGGGAGCATGGAGGAATCAGGTACCACAAATTGAGAGCTGTCAAGTCACAACACAGACTGCTTCCCAACTCTCTCTGTCTCAGAGAGACCTGTGGAGAGGCACAGCCTGATTCAGGCCTATGTTCTAAGAGTTATGTCTGCTAGCTCACATTTGTTAAAGGATGGCCTTAAAGTCCAAATGGCTCTGAACTTGGGTGCTTTTGCATCTTGTCAGATATGTGACAGATATGTGTGAATTGTAATTTGCTTCTCACTTCTAGGAAGAACCCTAGTACAGGGGCTGATACACAGCTGGGCATGTGCACTGCTTTACCATGCTGTCCATCAGTATCCCAGGAGCTGTGCTGACTTGGAAGGACGACAGTGAAGAGGCTCTGAGCTTCTCATATCACCCCTTCAACCCTAACATCATTATGGGAAGAAAGGAGACTATCAGAGTAAGCAGAGAGCCCCAGTGCCATGTTCCCATGTTCTCTTTAGTGTCACATGAATCTGTATGTGTGTGGTGATATAGGGATCTATATGTGTGTGGTGACATAGAACCAGGCTGGGTCCTTGCCATTCTCCTCAACCAGCAGTATGAAAAGTTGGAAGCCTGGTGGCACTGACATAAACAGGAAGTTCTATACTCTCCCTGCTGGTACAAAATATCTGGAAAAAAATCCATCAGGAAGATGGGGTTATTTCATTTCGTGGGTTGAGGGAACAGCCCACCATTTTGCAGAGATGAGGTGGCAGGGGTGGCAGGGGTGGCAGGGGTGGCAGAGGAAAGGTCTGGCTTTTATTACCTTTCAGGGGTGATGGGAAATTTTACATCACATGATTTAGTTTCACATACTGCACATGGCGGGGAGCATGGAGGAATCGGGTACCACAAATTTTGTCACTTTGATTTTGCAGAGGTGGCAGGGGTGTGGAGATACTGGTTGCGTCTGCAATCAGGAAGCAGAGAGGGAGGCGGATGCTGGTGCTCTGCTGGTGCTCTGCTGGCTTGCTTCTTTTATTCAGTCGATACCTAGGCTGTGAAATGGCCACATTTAGACAGTGTCTTCTCATCTCACTTAACCTAATCTAGAAGCTCCTCTTGGAGACATGCAAAGGAGGTTCCTCCCCCACCCCCAATATTTGCAAACCATATGCTGGCACATAACAAAAAGAGCACTCACCATGATCAAGTTAGCTTTATCTCAGAGATGTAGGAAGGGTGTAGCACACATAAATAAATGAATGTAATAAATTGTATAAATGGACTTAAAGACAAAAACATCATGATCCTCTCAATAGATGCAGAAAAAAGTCTTTGACAAAATCAAATTCCTTCAGAATAGAGTAGGGACAGGAGGAAAGATACCTCAACATAATAAAGGCTGTACATGACCATAGCCAGTGTCACATAAAGGAGAAGAAAACTCAAAGAAATCCCATGAAAATCAGGAATGAGGCAAGGTTGCACGCGATCCCCGCTTCTTTTCAGTAACGTTCTTGTAGCATTAGCTGGAGCAATAAAGCAGAGAAGGAAATTAAAGGGATACAACTAGGAAAAAAAAGAAAGAAATCCCCATTCACAGATGATACGTTGTTATACAATAGACATCTCAAAATTCCACCAAAAAAACTTCTAGAAATTATCAATTAGATCATCAAAGTGACAAAACCAACTCACAAAAATGGATAGTCTTTCTATACTCCAGCAACACACATACCAAGGGATCATGTCCACAGTTCCACTTACAGTAGTCTCCATAAATATCTAAGAATAAACATAATCAAAGAAGTTCAAGACTCTTGCAATGAAAACATAAATTTTCTGAAGGAAGAAAATGAGGAATACTAGAAAAAAAACTAGGCTCACGAATCGATATTATGAAAATAAGCTTTCTACGAAAAGAAATTTACAGATTCAATGCAATCTCAATCAGAAATCCCCATCTCATTCTTTAAACACATGGAAACAAAATCCAAGAATTTATATGAAGCCACTGTAGAGAGAATCTCTTGTGTAATGTGTGGAAGCATCACCTGTCAATGAAATTCTGTTGGCTTCATCGCTTAGACAGGAAATAGGGAGGTGGAAGTTCAGGTACAGAGGGGGATTTCTGGGAGAGAGCCCGGCAGGGAGAGAGAGGGGTTTGCCCTGAACTCTGGAGGAGGTGGTTGCATAAACCAGGGAGAGGTAACTAACCCTGTGGCAGTCCACAGAATAGAATAACTGGGTTAATTAAGTCACAAGCTAGCAGGAATGAGCCAAAGTATATGGCCCAAGCCTTTATTCATAATAATTCAGTCTCTGAGTCATTATTTTGTGAAGTTGGGTGTGGGTGGAAAAGCTTGAGGTTACAAACCACAAAAGATCCCAGACAGCCAAAGCAGTCCTGAAGAAACAGAGGCATAAGGAATACTGTCACACATCTTAAGGTATATTTCAGAGCTACAGTAATTAAAAAATAAGTAAAAAAAAAAAAACAAAAACAAAACAAAACAAAAAAACCAGAACAAAACAAAACAACAATAACAACAAAACCAACCAAACAACCAAACAACAAGAAATCTAAAACACAACTGGTTTTGTACTGGCTCCAAATCAGACATGTACACCAGTGGAACAAAATAGAAGGCCCAAAGAGAAGTGCATTTAACCACAGCCAACTAAACTGACAATCAAGATTCACTCTCACAGAGGAAGGAGGCTTAGGAAGAACTGAGAGTGGAGGAGGTAAGTAAGTGGCTGCTGAGGCTTGACCATCCTGCCAATCAAAGGCTCACCAGCTTCCTTCTCTCTTGAGTACACCACTTGCAGGATGGCCTTGTACACATTGGAAGACCAGTGGGGAAACAGAGGCTCTTCTCAGCCCATGTACCTCCTAACACCATAATTGCATCACAAAATCCATTTTCTTTAAGCACATTGAGTTTTAAGAAAGCAAAAATAAGATGTGTAAATGAGGACCAAGCTAGTCTCTATATGTTCATGCCAGAAGGCATAGCTATGGCCTTTTGGATAAATCATGTTATAAACCAACAGGATAGTTGTCAGGGTCGGCTAAAGAACTGATGGCCAAACTGGACGATAGAAACAAATTCCCTGTCTGGGTGGAGAGAAGCTGCCCAGAGGGTCCCCACTAGCATCTCATAGGATGTAGCCTGAGGGCTCATACCTGCTCCAGGGCATCCAAGTGACTGTATATACTTGTAGTGGTACTCTGAAGAAGAAGGAGGTGAGCAGAGTTCATGAGAAATGGTCATAGGTATGTTCACCAGCCTTACAGTTCCTTCCAGGAGATGCCCTGTGGAGGATGAAGCCAATACACATTCCCAGAGAGTCCTCCTGGCTCTCTTCAGCTACATCAAGACTCTGAGATAGGTTGAGTCTTTGAGTTAGGGTTTCAATTGCTGAGAAGAGACACTATGACCAAGGCAACTCTTCTAAGGGACATCTAACTGGGGCTGGCTTACAGGTTCAAAGATTCAGTCCATTATCATCATGGCAGGAAGTATGGCAGTTTCCAGGCAGAAACAGTGCTAAGGAAGAAGCCAAGAGTTCTATATTTTCATCTGACTGCATCCAGGAGAAACTTTCTCATGGGCAGCTAGGAGATGAGTCTCAAAGCCCATTCCCACAGTTACTTCCTCCAACAAGGCCACACCTTCTAATAGTGCTACTCCCTGGCCAAACATTTTCAAACCACACACTGAGCTATACCACCAAGATCTCATGTACTCTGCCTGCCTAATGTGGCTTTTAGAACAGTATTAGTGGACATGCTGGTTAATCTTGACTGTTAACTTGATGAGACCTGCAATTATCCATGAGGCGCACTCCAGCATGCACATGCACTTTACTTGTGCATTGAGAAACTACCAGGTTCTCAGCCTTTCCAGTCTGAGACAGTCATTATTGGGCTACTCTGACCATATCATGTAGACAATCTAACAGCTCTTATTTTGATACTTGTTCATTGTATTGGTTCAGTTCTTCTGGAGAACACTGACTCTCCCTCCTTCCCATCATGTCAAGCCACAAATCCAAATCCAGTCCTTCCTTCCTTCCTTCCTTCCTTCCTTCCTTCCTTCCTTCCTTCCTTCCTTCCTCCCTCCCTCCCTCCCTCCCTCCCTTCCTCCCTCCCTCCTCCCTTTTGTTTTTATACAAGCATATAGTTGAGAATTCAGTGAAACTCAGAAGTCAGCCTTAGGTCTTCAGCACCCTGCAGTTATACATATATACTGTCATATATACTGTCTGGAACCTAGGGTTTTTTTTTTTCTTCCTAAATCAGTGCAATAATCTGCTAACACCATGGAAGACTTTTTAGAATATCTGAAGTGTCCCAACTTTACTCGTTCTATGAAGACCAGGAGACTGAGTTTGTCATCATAAATGATCTAAACATGAGGTCTAAACAGAAGCCATCGAGTCTCAGTGATCCTAGAAAGAAATAACACTAGAATATTCTGGATAGAGAATCCACTGGGTCAAGTTGCTAGCCCTCCCTCTGGCATTCATGGACTTTGCCTCTGAGTATAGACTCTGGACCTGTAAATGTGGCTGCCTTTCAAAGAAGATGAATAACTTCAAAATACAGTTTGCATGAGAATCAACCTGGTAAGTGCCTTCCCCTACTTGGCCTCCTTGTGTTTGCACACAACCATTTCAGGGAGTAAATTTTTAACATCTGTTCGAGGGTGATAAGAAGAATGCCTCTTCCCTGACTCCTCTGTGCAGAGACTGACAGACAGGAGAGTCAAGCACTGACATGGAGATCAGGCCCACAGCAAATGGGCTTCATCTTTAGCTCATTTACATGTCAATGACAAGCCCTGGATGCTTCCTGACTTTGTCCTGTCTCAGCTCCCAGAGCAAAAAAAGGAGCTCTGTGGGTCTTACAAATATGCACCTGAAGATATGTCTTGACAGATGACAACAGGAGCATGGTGGAGCTCTGTGGCTCTGTTTTGACAGGATGGGGGTACTTTACTCCCCAGTAACTGTTGATTGTCTGCTGTCCAGTAACAATGTGAACTGACTAACAAAATCCTGCCTTCATTGGATCTTGGTGGCAGATCTTATGTTTTACTTTCCCATTCAGCTTCTCAGGCCAAAATATCGCTCTCTCTCTCTCTCTCTCTCTCTCTCTCTCTCTCTCTCTCTCTCATGCGTGTGTGTGTGTGTGTGTGTGTGTGTGTGTGTGTGTGTGTGTGTGTAGTGTGTATGAGAGGGTGGAAGGGGAGAAGAAGAAAGAGAGGAAGAGAGACTATGAGATCAGAGGGATGGAGGTGGGTTGGCCAGAGAGCAGCTGCCTTCATCTCTGGCATCTTTGTACCAAATCCCCATCTCCCTGAGGAATCTGGACCAGTCTGCAGAACAAAGCAAAGGCCTGGCTTTCAGGAGTGAGAGGGAATTTTACATCACATGATTTAGTTTCATATACTGTACTTGGCAGGGAGCATGGAGGAATCAGGTACCACAAATTGAGAGCTGTCAAGTCACAGAAGAACTCTGTCTCAGAGACCTATGGAGAGGCATAGCCTGATTCAGGCCTGTGTTCTAAGAGTTATGTCTGCCAGCTCATTATTTGTTAAAGGCTAGTTTCTATGGCTTTGAACTTGAATGCCTTTGTCCCTTGGCAGGTATTTGACAGAATATGAATTTTAATTTGTTTCTCACTTCTGGGAGGGACCATAGCACAGGGCCTGATATAGCCTTCCCATTGAGGCTGTTTCACAGCTGAGCATACACGCTGCTTTTCCACGCTATCCTTCCCTACCCCAGGAGCTATGCTGACTTACAATGTCAACACTGAAGAGACTCTGAACTGCTCACATCATCCTGTATGCATGCACAGGGCCAGAGGTGGACCATGGATATTGATCTTGAGCCTAGTCCTGTTGGGTAATAGGCTCAGGTCTTAAGGAATTGAGCCAGGGTAAAGAATAGCATCAACTCAGCCTGACTGGTCTATTCTACCTACAGAAACAATAAACAATATGTATGGGTACTGAGAACAACCTACCCTGCTCTTAGTCACACCACAAAAGAATAGATGAAACTCCTAGTAGCTACCTATGTGCATGACCCCAGTCCCCAGCCTCTCTGAATGCACTCACACTTCATCTCACAGAATGATTAGGGACTTCTTGTTCTTCCAATACAGTAATATTACTTTATCCCTCAAGGGAAAAATATACTTATTCAATATACCTTCCTTTCCTCTTACCCCCCTCCTCACCGGTGCCTCACCTTTACCCTCTTCTTCGTCATTGTTGTTGTCATTGTCATCGTCGTCCTTGTCCTTCTCCTCCTCTTGCTCCTCCTCCTCCCCCTTCCTTTCTATTGATTCTAATTTGTGTAGCCCATATCCTTATATACTCATGGTTGTGTGGTCATCTTCTGGAATACTGTTGACCTACCATGAGCCACACCCTTCAAAAAAATACACACTCTCTCTCCTAAAAGTTATCAACTGTCAATTGCTTTTCAGTTAAGGGTGTAGGCTTTCAAAAACCCTCTGTATCCATGCTAGAATATTGAATAGCTAGATCTTAACTGAATACACACACACACACACACACACACACACACACATGCAATTTGTATTGGATTTATCAAGGCCTACTCCCATCTGAAATTGAGGAGCGTCTGAACAGGGGGGGTTGAGAGAGAAGTTCTCAGCAAGAAAGGGAGAATTAAAATCCTACTTGCCCCATTTCCTTCTTCTTGGCTGTGTTTCTCACTCTTGCCCACTCTTGGCCCTTTTCCTCTCTATCTCACTGGAGTGTGAGAAGCCACTGCAGTCCTAGCCCCGTCATTGGCATCCCATGCATTCATGGGATGAGAAGGTGCCTTGCAGTGGCTTAGAGACCATTGTACCTGACCCACACTCAGTCCATTTTAGGTTCCCATGCAGCACATAGGTGGCTCTGAAAGCCATGATTGTTACCACGTCAGTGCTATTCTGCCCCAACAAACTTTAAAGTTCCCCACAGCCAGATGGCAGTCCTTGCCCCTCCTTTATATCCTTTATATCCCATTTGTGTGCTTTAGTCTCTCCTGACATTTGTTGACTTAACAAATGGTTTTCTGTATAGCTTTTACTTTTAGTGAATCATCTCTTCTCCCATGTAAGTGAACTCAAGTCTTGCCTGTGTTGTTCACTGTTGAATCTGGAAACCTGTAGGAGGAAAAGCAGGCCTCACTGACAAGGTGGTGGCTGCTTCAGCATGAACATCTGTAAACAGTGAGTGAGGCCAAGCAGCCGTAGGGGCAACTTCTGGATGAGGGCCACGCTGAAGCCTGCCTGAGAGTCTAGAGATTGATGACATGATGACAGTCACTTGGGAACTGCCACTTGGAGGACACATTTGCTTGGGACCAATGGGACACAGGTAGACGGTATAAACAGCGCTCCCCAAGGATTGATAAATGAGCTTGCTGCTGCATTCTCCCAGAGTCTGAGCCATTGATTCCATGCCTGCTTACCAACTGGCCCCAAAGGGGACACCAGGCAGGATGGAGGACTCAAGCAAAAGGAACTCTATGTGGATTAAGGCTAGTTTCCACATATGTGGGAGAATGAATGAATAAAAAGAGGGGAGTGAGGTCTTGATTTTGATGCTATCCAACGCCTATGAGATTTATAGCATGTGTACAATTCTTCCACATCACATCAGTCAAGTGTGTACATATGTAAACATGCCCTACATAACTACATTCGCACACCAGATATCTCTACACACTCATATACATGCCTTACATAACTATATAAACAGAAAAGCTGTACATTTTGCACACACATATGTACACATATAGTGTACACCCTATAGTTCTGTATAATCACAAACATAAAGAATTCCAGTACCTAACTGGAACATGTCATGCAAACCATATCCAGACATCCCAGGATAGGTCCCCTAAATAACTGTGAAGATGCATATAAATGAAAATGCCACCTACCTGTATACTCATCCCACACATAGCCACCCTACTTAACTATACACATGCACATTCTAATATCTCTATAGACACACCCCATATCCTGATATGTATGAACTAAATCAACACATACAACATAAACCAACAACATCCCATGTATACACCTACCACACAACTCATATATATTGTTATATATATCTCCTATCAACACTATGCATAGACATATGTGCACATACCTTACATATACTCTGTCACTCCACATGCATGAGCCCCATGAAACCATGTTCAAATGCACATATCTCAATACCTCTACACTCATATTCTATACAGCTGCTGATGCATATATTACATCAATACCCACATATGAACAGCACAATACCTCACATACACAAGGACTGCATTTAGCCACAAACACAAACATGCACATAATCACATGCATACACCATACCCATGCCTTCTTCCTTCTCAAAATGCATACTACGAACCATGTGCATATCCCCCATAACCTCTCACCAACCATATATACATATGCACAGCTCTATAAACCGCATGCACACCTGCCACAACGCCACATAACTGTGCAAACACAGCTGTCATCTCATCACGTCACCAAGAAGAGAATCCATGTCTTTACAGTTTGCACAGTTTCCTTTCACATCTCTGGTGGCACACTCCCCACTTTCAGATCGTGGGGCCCGAGTGTTGCAGAAGGCTGTCGACAGTTAAGAGGAGACTTAGAGAGGAATTCTTGGTGACAGGCCAAAGAGATGGATTCGTGAGCCAAATTACACATGCGAAATCTACCCAGCTCACCTGGAACACTGTGCTACCGAGGCCGGGGGACACCCTGAAGAACCTCGAAAACCAATGGAGCAGAGGTATCTTGTTAGCTGTGTGTGTGGATTAGTAGTTGGATGACAGAGGTTGAGTGGAACCTTGGGGTCTACTGGCTCAGGGCACGCCAGGAAGGAACTCAGAAGTTCTTTATTGCTGGATGGGAAACACGACCAACGGAATGCTTCCAGCATTTCTCCTTTCCCAGATAGAATCCACATTCTGAAAATCTTTGAAAGAGAGGAAGAACGCTCTGGAAAATGTCATCACTTTTTATGTTCACACTAATTCCTTATCACTCGTGTGGCTCAAATTCAAGTTTGCATGAGTTTCAAATTTGGCAAAGAAGGTTACGAGTTCAGATTAAATACAGTTCTTCAGAGAACAAATTATAAGCGCTTGATTTCTCCCATTCTGTGCCTTTCAGAGCTGCCAGAGACTGCCCACACCCCTTGGCTCCTGGGACATTCTTCATTTTCAAAGCCAGTCATATTTCCTCTAGCTGCTCTCTTTTATGATGAAGGAACAGATGGTCACAAGGGGTTCATCTTCCTCATCCACAGCATCCTCTGTCACTCTACTTTTTCTGTTATGTGACTTGATACAGACTCATAGATTGGCTTGTGGGCAACTTTGAGAGGCTTGGTTCTGCAGATGCATGTGGCAAGAAGCTATGGGTGTTGGAGAGACAGAGACAGAATTGGGCTCTGCATGAGCTTCTATTTCTGGATTCCAGGACTCTCCTCCTCTAGCACCAATGTCCCGCTCACACCCGACTGACTCTATATCTCTGTCATTTCCTCAGGGCTCAGCATAGCTCATCCCACTTTGTCTCTCCCATTCAGTTCATGAAACAGAAACAAACACAGATTACAAAAGACAAATGGTGAGGGTGCTATCTCAGCAGCCAGGGGCCCAACATGTTCAAAAGTCATGTGTCCTGGGTCCAAGTTTCTGTCTGAGAAACAGCGGAGCCACTACCATCCAGGGCAAGCAGGGAGGGTGAATTTTTGGATTCCTTAGGCAACAGTGCCTGTGCCATAAGCTGCTTGCAAGCACAGCTGCTTTCTGGGTAGGGCGCATGGAGCCCAAGAGGTTTTTCTGAGAAGGAACTGAGAAGACAAAACCTTGTATCATCCCCTTACACAAAACTCAGCTGCCAAGTACAGGCAGAACCAAAGCTTCTCTGGGATGGAGCAGAGTTGGCAGAAGCAGCGGATCAGAAAGGAAGCATCCAGCCCACACCCTGAATTTAGGAAGTGAATTCATTTGCTGACATTAAATAGCCATAAGTGATGAGGTTGGAAAGGGGACATAGGCTTAACTCTACAGCCCGTTTGCCATCATTTGTATCTGGAATATCCCCTAAAGGACCACACGCTGACAGCTGGGTCTCTAGCCTGTGCCAAATTTGATGGTGGGACTTTTAGGAAATAGCGCTTCAGCAAAGGAAGTTGGGTCAAAAACATTCTATGGAGGCTCAGAAAGTAAGAAAAAGGTACTAGCCTCAGGAAGTTCCTGGAACCTGTAAGGTTCACAGTCCTCTCCCAAATGCAGTAGTTGTAGATGTAATAATGCTTGCTTGGGAGAGGAGAGTGTGCAAGGGACTGAGAGTAATGAGAGTCTTGCAGGAGGCTCCAGTGGTGCAGATTTTGTGAGTTGGCACCCTGCTGTAGTGAGCTTTCTAGTGTTGTAGAGTAGCCCATGCTTACCCCCATGAGGAAGTCTCTACTCACATACCCTTGAGTAACACCAGTAAACCCACCCGCTTACTAAGCTAGAGGGGATGGAATTGTTTCTTTAGATTGTTGTTGGTGCCTTATTGGGTGGATCTGTCTAGGGAAAGTGACACAATGGGGGGCATGCATGGTATTTGTGCTGGCTAGTTTTATGTCAGGTTGACACAAGCTAGAGTCATTCCAGAGGAGGAAGCACTCATTAATTGAGAAAATTGCTTCCACAAGATCCAGCTGTAAGGCACTTTTAAAATTAATGATTGATGTAAGAGGGCCCTGGGCTGGTGGTCCTGGGTGCTATGAGAAAGAAGACTGAGCAATCCATGGGGAGCAAGCCAGTGAGCAGCATTCATCCATGGCCTCTGCATCAAGTCCTGTCTCCAGGTTCTTGCCCTGCTTGAGTTCCTGTCATCGATGATAGACTACAATGTGAAAGTGTAAGCCAAATAAACCATTTCCTCCGTAAGTTGTTTCTTGCCATGGTGTTTCATCACCATTCTAACAGTCCTAACTAAGATACCATTGAAGGCTGTATTGGGAATTTATCTGCTTGCCTACTCTGGTTTTCAGCAGCCGAGATGTGAATAGACCTCCCCCACCATATACTAAAGCTTCTAGAATCACATTCCACATGCTGAGAGACAGGCAGAAAATAGTGAAAGTTGTAGGAGAAATGAGTCCTGGGGTTTGTGTGGTGGCCCACAGGCTAAATGCCAGTTTAAGAGTTTTGCTGCTCTACACCAGTGATTATACCAGGGCAGAGAGTGGGGCCAGGAGAGCTGGACCTTGATGAGTGGGTCCTAAAACAGACAGTAATTCTCCCAAAAGAGGTCCCAGTAGTGTGGCTGACTCTCCTGAGACAGGGCGTGAGAGTAGCCATGAGTGTCCATAAGCAGATTTAAACTTCTCAGCCAGGCCCATTGGCCACACTCAGCATTAATGTGATTTTATCCTGATGACAGTCTGAAGATGGGTTTTGACTGAAAATCTGGAATGATCTGCTTGGATGTTTATAGGCAAATATCACTTTTTACCCCTAGACACCCTCCTCCGCTGTGTGTGTGTGTGTGTGTGTGTGGTTATGAATATGGACATATGGGCACATGTATGTGCTTGCCCATGTTAGACTTATGTAGGTTAATGTGATATCTTCCTCAATTGCTTTCCTTTAGTGTTTTGGAAACAAGGTATCTCACAGAATCTTGCCATTTTGCCTAGACTGGCTGGTCCTCGAGCCCTCTGGGAACTACCTTTCTCTGCTTCTGTTCGCTATGCTGGGCAAGGTGGCCACATCTAGCCTTTTATGTGAGGGCCAGGCATCAGAACTCAAGTCCTCATGTGAGCATAGCAGGAAACTCACCAATGGAACAGCTGTCCTTGCCACTCAACTCCTGGAACATCTTGGTAAAATCAAGACTTGGTTTTTATAGACCTTATACTTCTGTGGATGTCAAACAAGCAAACAAACAAACAAACACACAAACAAACAAACAAACAAAGCATGTCTAGCAACCACATCTGCGACATGGCTTGAAGCTCTGAGGAGGTATTTTCCTCTCCTAGCTCCTTCATGAGCAGACATACCCAGTGAAAGGCAGCCCTGCTCCTGTGGGGACAGCCATATCTCAGCGATTTTTTTAAAATTGAGACCGTTTGTTTAGATTGAAGATGTTTTTAATGATCCGTGTTTGGCAGGAATATTAAGTGGGTCCACCCAGCTTATTCTCTGCCTTTCAGTTCTACATATGTGCTCTGTAAGCGTTGAATAAAGCAGTGAGCGTCTTTCCTAGATGAATCAATAGAATAATGCCTAAAATAGTAGCAGGAATCACAGAAATGCCTTCCTTAAGCCACCGAGGACAGGTGACGTTTCTTATAGAGAGAGAATATTCCTCAAAACAGATTTCATTAATTTTAGGCAGCAAATGTGTTTCTTAGAAGGAAAAAAAAAACCATGATAGCACCTATGCAATTTAATACCACAAACATGTAGGTCATTCGTAAAACCATATATCTACTTAGTGTAAGGAAGAGGGCGAGCATGCGTGGCATGATTGCTCTGTAAGTTATAGAGGGCGCATGAGCTTGCATGCAGGAGCATTGCCCGAGACAAGATGCATGGTGGCTGTTTCCTCTCATAAGAAACAAATTCAATACATTTTGAAATTTCAACAGAGAGGGGAAAAGGGAAAACAAAGACGGCTCATATTTCAAGGTGAAAGCCCTCTGGTGACTGAAGAGGTTTCCATTTTTACTGCAATTATGCTTGCTGCTCTTTTTATTTTTGCAAATTTTTCCTATCTTGAGATGGTACAGGGTATATTTATAGCTGGGTTTCATTTAGCCACGCTCATTTGTACTGATCGGTGACAGATTTATGGGATCCTAGATTCCTGGTGTCACTATTGTATTATTTATATTTCTATAAATTAAAGCTATTATTATCAACGATGGCCTCTGACAATAGGATGCAGAGGTTGGAAATAGCGTTTAATATTTTCTCAGCCCTGATGAATCCTCTATGGATTACATCCTGATGTAGACTAAGAAATCATTGTCTTTGCTGGTGGGGGAGTGGGAGGGCTACAGTAATAATAATAATAAGTCACTAATGAAAGACAAAAATTTCAGGACTATTTGTAGGCACTGGGTTTTTAATCTTCCTAATGATAGCCCTGACAATAAATAGATGAAGGAGCTAATAGGAGGCTGAGAACACCAACAGACTGCTCTTCCCCCTCCCTCCATCCTCGATTAGCCTCCAGGACAGATTCACATCATGACTTTTAAATCTCCCTTTTATCTCCACGTTGGACTAGGATGTCTCTACTGAGCGATAGATTTTTAAGCAAGGCCTTTATGACAGATGGGGTACGGGAGAGCCTTTATCTCCTTGAACCAAATAAAACAATCACACTTAATTGGTAACTTCAGCACCTAACAGTTTATTTGTGACTCTAGGATGCTGCAAATTAATAACCAGGCTTGGAGGACAAATGCAGAGAGGATGGAAGGGAGATGGTTGTCTGAGACTGCATTTAAAAAAGCTCTCAGCAGATACAATGTCGTGTAAGCTCTGGGCAGCCAAGGGCTTAAACACAGCTTGCTTATTGCCGGGCTGTGTAACCTCAATCAAGCTGTAAAACTGTAGTGAGCTTCAGATTTTCTGTCAGTAAAATTGAGACACTTTAGTCGCAGAATGTGAGGATCTTAAGCGTGTTAAATTAAACTAATGAGGAGTAAAGCAAGGTGACTGAAATACATAAACCTGCCTCTTGTCCCCCCAGAGCTCACTGCAGCACCAAAGGCCCTGATGCTTGAGAGGCTAAGCTATTTGTCAGCGAAGTACTGGGGATGTGTCACCAGAAGATTCATTCTGAGTTTGCTCTGGACCACTCACTAGCCAAGGCAGGAGTCTCCATCCTATCTCTGTGAGACTCTTCTCTTTGCAAGTTACATCAAGGCAGCGATAGTTTATGAAGTTAATAACATTATCTGCTATGAAAGTTGAAATGAATAGTAATTCAGCTCTAAAAGGAATATAAGATCACAATATTTGCAGGAAAATAGATAGATTTCCACTGCCTAAAGTTAAGTTAGGTGACAAAATCTCAGAAAGAGGCCATGTGTACTCAGATCCTAGCCTATAGTATATGTATGTATGCAAACAAATACATGTGGGTGTGGGTGCAATATAATGTGTAAGAAGGAGATGAGGGAATGGAACACTAGCAGAGGGGAAGGATGGGATGCAATAGTTGTGTGAGTGATCAGAAAGATAGAAAGCTAGTTGATTTTCTAATTTTAAAATTATTATGACCTCCCTTCTTCTATCCCCTTCCTTCCTTCCTTCCTTCCTTCCTTCCTTCCTTCCTTCCTTCCTTCCTTCCTTCCTATGGTGGATAAGTACATTAAAAATAAATTTGGCAGTGAAGTGTAGAATCTAATGGAAATTCCATAGCTTTAGAACATGTCTTCTGACTATACAGAAGGCTGTAAAGATGTGGCGGCTTTGGGGCTGGCTGATCTCAATGTGTGTGATGGTTTTGTATTTTGCTCCTTACAGTAAAGTGATAAGAAAGCTGAGAACATCTCAGCTTCACAAAGTGGGACAAAATCAGGTGCTATCAATGGATTTGAGGTGTAAGATAGAGTCAACATTTGGCTCCCCATGCCTCAGTTTCCCTATGTGTCCAGGAAGAACTATGATGCGTGTTAATGCTATTTGAGGTCACCTACACAGTGCCAGGTTAGGAAGGGCCTGATCTCCCTGGGTTCCCTGGCCTGTACCTCTAGCTAGTGCGAAAACTTATGGAATACCAAAACAAACAAACAAACAAATAAACAAAACCAACAAAAACAAAACAAAACAAAACAAAACAAAAAACCACCTGAACACCCTATGATGGAAGCCACCAAGAGGGGTAGGAGGTCCAGTGCCACAAGGGTATCATTCGTCAGTGTGCATCCGATCTTCGCCTGTCATCCATCCAGCCCCGGACCCTACCATCTGTGGTACATAGTGAGGGGAATGAAGAGAGTTTGGAGTCTCTGAAGGGAACAAGAGAGAAAATGGAAAGTGGGATATTCATACCATAGAGGGGTAGAGCTGTCTGAAAACACTTCATTCTGACACAGTACTGGAAGATATGGAGAGATGTCCTGATGGCCCGAGACATCAGTGTCTCCCACAGTGGCTCTTCTGTCAAGTTGTAGGAATTTACTGATAACTTACCTGCCCTAAGCCACGGAGGAAGACTTTTCATTCAGCTATGTATGGAGTGAAAGATGTCTTGGGATATTTTCCTAGGGGTATTGCTTCTCTATTTTTTTTTTTCAAAATTAGATCTAAGACCTCCCTTCCTAGCATGCTGTGGGTCACGTTCCACTGGAATTTAGCCCTCTAGAGAGTAAGCTGGTATTTAGACAGTAAACTCAGTAAAGATGTATATAAATGAGTATAGAACATGTACTGGAGAACATGGCAAATCACACACATACATGCATGGACATTCATACACACATATGCATACATACCTACCTATGTATGTAACATTCCTGTTTGGCCCAGGACCCTGCTTTTTTTGTAGCTCCAGCCCTGACTGGACCTCGAACTTCTATTCCTGTATGTACTTTGTTTTTCTTACATTCTCTGTGTTGTGTGCCTTGCTTTTCTCCCTCAGAGACTGCACTGCTGGGATTAGACCTCATGACTTTTGCTTGTCAGGTAAATGAGTTACATCCCCAGCCTGTTGTATAATGTTTTTGCATGAGGATTTGTTTGCACGACCTGGGGTAGAATCTGCCTTACAAAAAGTATGCAGGACTTTGTGGATACTCGAGAGTTAAGTGGGATTGCAAAAGCATCTAGTTAGTGTAGCCCTGGGGCAAACCATCTGGCTTGTACCTATCTTGGTTAAATGTATGATCTTGCAAAAATTATGCATACTAGGCCACTGAGGAAAAAGTCCTGAGATCCAGCATATGGTAGGAGGATAATGTTAGGGAGCATATTGCATCACAACCTCACCTCACATTTAAAATCTTCATGACTAGGTATTTTTGAGGGCCCACCCAAGTACTGACCAGATTGCTCTACTCTACAGTAAGTTTGGGTTTCTTAGGGATTTTTTTGCAGAGACCAGAGAGTTCTCCCTGTTCTCTTTTTCTTTCTGGTGTCTCCATGTCATCTGTCTGATTCAGGATTCTAATGCCTACATCTACCCACACTGGACTTGGAACCTTTATTTTTGTCAGTGTTGTGGCCTTTTCCTTCAGCCTGTGTGTGCTGCTAAAACAAAACCCTGATATTGGTACTCTATGAAGAGCAGATCTCTCCCTTATAGTTCTGGAAACCATAGTTCAAAGGTAGACTTATTCAGGATCTGGTAAAGGTTCCATTTCTGTTTCTAAGCTACATCTTTTTTTTTCCTTAGATATTTTCTTCATTTACATTTCAAATGCTATCCCCTTTCCTAGTTTCCTCTCTGAATGTCCCCTATACCTTCCCCCCACCCTGCTCCCCAACCCAAGCTACATCTTGAGCACTGTACCCTCTCATGGCAAAAGTCAGAAAGGCACAAAAAAGCTTGACACTACACAAAATATTAATTAGGAGCTTGGTTCACAGTGAGTCATGACATCATAATGACATAATCATACTACTGCACCACACAACATGTGTCGATGTGAATTTCAGAGGAGACTCTGGGAGTAGATCATGAAGTTGGACAATTAAATTCTGGCTTTCTTTATTCTTTTACTAATTAATATCTTGTAATTCCTCAGGATCCTTGTAATCCTAACCCCTGCTCTTCATCCTATACCCTGGAACAGGATGGACCCTGGAGACTTCACACAGGGAACCAATGAAAAGGGAATCTAGTCTCTTCCTGCATCTTTCAATAAAGGCAGCTGTCCTGTTATCTAAGCAGGCTTTACAAGTGGAGTCCTCTGAGCCTTCAGGGTTCTCTGCTTCTAGAAGCCAACAATGTAGGAGAATAGGAAGGCAAGTACACTTTATGAAATCACAGATTTGTCCGTACCTGCTCACCTGTCTTGGTTTTTCACAAAGAATTATTCTACCATTTTCCATATCTAGGTTATATAGATCTCACTGATGAAGGAAAGGAAACATGATATTTACAAAGTGAGTCCGGTGCACAGTTCCATCGGTACTGAGCTTTTAGACATATTTTATATCAAGTTTTTATTTTAAAAACAATAGTCTTCTGAGTGAACCATCAAATAAAATATAGCAGGAAGTTTCTTTTTAGGGAGAATATTCTAAACGTGGACCCTGAGAGAATCTTAGAATTATCATTCACTGACCTCATCCAAAGAGTTCTATTGTGGAGCACACGGCCCCTAGGAGAACTTTCTAGTTGCCTCTAAGATGCCCAAGAGTTAGACTGTATGAATGAATGTAGTCTATCCTGGGCTTCTTTTGCCCTTCAGTGTAATTTGAAAAACCATCAAGTGTCAACCATGAAGCTAATGTGTTAGGCTTGTGATGGGTGAGAGTTTTGAATCCAGAAAACTCAAAGTCAAGTGAATTAATGTCACAGCGGATACAGGGTTTGAGCATTGACTCCTGACCTATAAGATGCCACTAACACAAAAATGAGTGCTCTAGCTCCAGACCTTGAAGGCTAGAATAATCTGAGACCAACTTTTCTGCTTCATCTGGGAGATGACAGCAGATTCAGGAAAAGTTCCCTGTTTCCTTGTGATTGAGGCCAAGTAGAATAACACCATCATTAAAGAGTTGTGAGATAGACAAAGAACAAAAAGCAAAGCAAAACAGAACAAAACAAAACAAGAAACAATGATCTAGAACAACGGTTCTCAATCATGTTGTTCATGATCCCTTAGTGGAGTCCAAAGACCCTTTCACAGGGATTACCTAAGACCACCAGAAAACACAGATATTTACATTACGGTTGATTCATAACAGCAGCAAAGTTACAGTCATGCAGTAGCAGTGAAATGATTTTCTGGCCCAGGAGTCACTACGACATGAGGAACTGTATTAAAGGGTGGCCGCATTAGGAAGGCTGAGAGTCACTGCTCTAGAAGGAAATTTTAGAAATCACCACATTGATTTGCAAACCTGTGCAGCATTGGGTAAACTGAGGCTCACATAGCAACCCAATGAAGCCCTTGTACATGCTAGCTCCTAAGCCGCTAACCTCTGCAGCCATCTCTTAGCCTCCTTCCCATTTATACGGTCTGCTGGTGCTTCCTAGAGCCCTGGTCTTGCTTCATTAAGGAGGACAGGGGAGTCTGGCATGGAACACTCTTTAACGTGTGTTTTCCCTTTTTGTCTCATTGACTCAACATGCAGAGATCTCTGCCAGAAATGTCCAAATGCACCTTGGTTGAAGAAGGTTTTTATATTGATCTTAATCTAATTAGCTAGTTTGAACTATGGTCTGTGTCATGATTCCCATCTTGATCTAATTAGCTACTGGAATGGAAGCAGGGAGGTTGTGAAATCCTCATGGGTAGGGGAGTGCAGTGCTTCTCCTACTAGGATTTGCCTGTTTGGAAAGAGATGTCTAAACACAGAAAACTGTCCACAGCTTAAACCATGTCTGCAAAAGGCAGCTCTTAAGTCTTTTAGCAGCATCTTTGGATGCCCAGACAGAAACACCCAGAGCTCAAACCTCAGCTCAGTCATGCCTAGCTAAGTCCACAGGCAAGTGCCTTCATCTTCCTAAACCTGTTTTCCTTATCTGAAGGGTAGACAGAGGATTATATGGGGAGAGACAGCTGGCTGGGAGCCCCCTCCCCACACAGAGCCCTAGCTTAGTTCCTGGCACAGTGTGAGCAAACCTCCGATGGCCTTCTCTTTCTGCATTCTGTTGTAAGTGTGACTCAAAAAAAACAGGCTCACTCCCCTGTACTGTTTTCCACTAAGACCTGGAGGATTTCCCTCCCTCTTTTCTCCCCCCCCTACTCTTTCCTTCTTTCTCCCCTCTCCCCCTTTGTTTCTGGATTTCTTCCAGGATTCCTTGAGGTATATTTCCCAATCACCACAGGGTTCCACCTATGGTAACACTCTCAAGGAAGGCAGAAGGGGTTGCATACAAGTCCAAACCCGGGCAAAAGCAAGCTGGGAAACTTCCCAAAGCCTGGAATTGAGGAAAGAGGAGAAAGTACAACCCCAAGGCTAAGTGAGGTTGTGCAGAGGGAGCCGTCTGTGGAGTGTGAGGAGGACTCCGTGGTTGGGTGAGGCAGGTCAAGGGTTTCCCAGCACCATCCCCAAGGCAAGATGTCCCTGTGGAGAGTTTGAGTGAGTTTTCTGGCTGGATGGCGATTCCTTATCAGTTATTATTCCCTGTGAGCATCTGGCCCCAAGTCATTTTCTTTCTGTGTCTGCTGACTGCTGCTGTCACAGCCCTACAGCCGAGATTTAATTACCTGGTGTTCTCCCCTTTGAGGTTCCCATCAGCTTCCCAGCTGGCCACCTCCGTGAGAAATAGCACCCTCTCTCTTTCTCTTTCTTCCTCCCTTTCCCACCTCTACTGCCTCATTATTAGGTCCTGAAAGTAGCAAGTGAATGGGCATTTGTTTTCTAGTTTTAAAGCTTACTTCGGAGCTGTTGCTGGCTTTGCCATAGAAGTCTGAATGTTTCCTGTATGTGGAAAAAAAAAAAAAGCAAAGGTGCACAGTTGCAGAAATGCTTTTCTGAACTTGACAAGTTCCTTTATAAGAGCCCTTGGCTTTGAACTGGCCAGAGAAACATCCACACAGAGAGAATGGGCTCATCTGCTTCTGGGGATAGGAAAATAAATGAATGGATTTTGAGGGAAGAGAGGGCTTATAGCTCATGATTTTATAAGACAATGCTATAAAGCTTGCTTATCTTTCCCCATCCTTGCATACAGATAACAAGAGTCCACTGTAGTGTTACACTCAGATAACCTAGCACCCTGTTAACACAATCAGAGATGTAAGCTAGTAAGTACAACCATAAGTCATGAATGCCTTCACCATATTGTGACCTTCAGCTTTGTATTAAGGATAGAAGTGTCCATGAGTCCCCATTTCACTTATCCCAAGAAAATGATGACTGACTGTTTATGGTTGCTAGAGGAAGGACATCATTTTCACTAAGTCCTGTAGTCACTGGGGGACTAGGTCAGAAGAATAGGAAGTTGAGATGGAAGAGAAGGGCGTAACAGACAGAAGAGGGAGACTGAATCTAATCACAATACAGTATTATGTATGTATGTATGTATGTATGTATGTATGTATGTATGTATGTGTATGTGTGTATATATAACATATATCTATATCAATATCTATATCTATACCTAAGAACCTAAGAAAATATACCCATTTGGATTCAGGTTTGACTGACTTCCAAACTCTTTGGATATAGACAGTTGTGGAGCACCCTGAAGGGAAGGTGACAGCTGGCTGGCCTATCTTGTCTCTAGAAACTGTCACAAGGCACTTTCCCCACAACACCTGCACAAGTCCACACAGCTTCTGAGAAGCCTTATTTATTTCAAATTGAGGTAGAAAATTAACTTCTAGGAGTGGCCCAATTATTTCCCAGTGACCACATTAATGTCCTACTTTGTGTTAATGTATCACCTCTGAAAGGACAGTCCTATCAATGCATTAAAACCCCCTCCAAATTAGTAATAAGGTCAAGATGTCAGAATTAGCTTACACCCCATTCCTGTACACACTAAACATTGTGAAGTGACATAAATGTAAATGATTAAATACAACCTAAATACCAACACTGATAAATATGACAGGATGATTATTAAATGTGAATTTCCTAAAAAGTCTGAAGAACTCTACCTGTGACACAGAGAGGACTGGATGTACCAAACAGCAGAACCATTTGTCCCACAGCCAATGCTGTCTGTGTGAGCGCCATTGCGCTTTGATCCTCTAAGCAGGGCATGTGCTCTGCCCACCCATGAGTCCCCTTCAGTTTATGAACCTCACTGGGTGCCTGACAGGGGACAGTACAGTGCTTGAGGACTAGAAGTGAATAAATACCTCTCCAAAGATTTAACCAACGCCCCTCTTTGTGCCACACAGTATACTTTTTTCTTAGACACTCACTGAATAATGCATTTCTCCTACATTCAGCACACCCACCAAAATGATTGGCTGTTGTAATACTGGATAGAATCAGACCAAACACCAAAGAGTTAGTATAATGCAGTGTTCCACTTACAAAGAGTAAGGCTCAAGATCTCCTTGAAACAGAAATCGGTTACGTCCATTTTACAAAGCAATCTGCTGTAGTCTCCCATTCCACACATCTCAGTTACCTTTTCAGAATATATGGCTGCGTCTAAGAGGTAACCAACTCCCACTGCTGCTTAGTTAAGAGAAACAGAATTTAACTGCTACCAAAGGAAGGCAGTCTGGCTTTCTCTGGCGAAAGGACAGAAGTTCCATAGAGCATTCCGGTGTCAAGGCAATTCCAGGTCCAATCTACAGAGGAGCATTCACATGTGTGTGGGTCTAACTCTCAGCAGCTTCATGGTAGATGATATGTTCCCCTGCAGGACATGTGGGAACCATCTAAGATTCTGTTCTCTCTGAGTAGCCACTAAACCACCATCTGTCCCATTTTCTTCTTTGCAACCATCTTGGCTCAGCTTCTAAAATTTCTAAAATTCCAATAGGGCTTAAAAATCTTATGATGCCCTCTAGTGCTCTCAATTCAAGACTCTGGCTCTGGATTTATTGCTTGCTGTGGTCCTTGGTTTTTACACTGGATTCTGGAGACATCACATTCACATACAGGCACACAAATGGATGTAAACATCCACACAGACATGTACACATATATGCACATGCAACACATACATTTATCACCACACACATGGACATACATATGCACACAAGCATAGACACATATGTGCATAAAGTACACACACAAAAACACAGGTGCACACACACAAAACTCATACACATACCCCTACACATACACACATGGACATACATTTACATACAAGCAGAGACACACTTACACATACAGTAAACACACAGAAACACAGGCACATACTCATGTACACATATACACACATGCACACACATACATGCACAAATACATGCACGTACTTACACTAGAAGTATGCATACTCAAAGCTATGTTTTTAAAGTAATGACATCAAATTTTAAAGGTGAAAGCAGATTCTTCCTGTAGATAGCTGAATCTGGAGTAGTCTGAGGAATATGCACTATAATACTAAAATACTTCAATACTAAAACTGTCTTATAGCTCAAGCATTATCCCATGTTGTATTCTTCTCCAGTATCCTGTCCCTCTTGACTCCTGTGTAGGAAACACACCCCAGCGACCTTGTGGTGGATGGGGCCGCATAGACTTGAGGGCATTCATCTGCTCCAGCTCTGGCCTGCCATGACGTCCCAAGAGAGCTAAGTGTCGAACGATCAAGAATAAAAGATGAAGTCACCCGAAGGGCCATCTGGCACTTCCCCAAGCCTGTCACTCAGCTACAGTGCATGTTCTTAACTTCTTTGTCCGGTGAACTCATGCAAGTCACCCTCAGAGGAAGGTCTGGGAGGCTGGTATAGAGGCTGCTAGCACGTAAGTGGCAAATTACAGGGTTAGGAAGAAGGAAGGCAGGTAGAGAGGCTCCTTCTAGCTGTCGGTCAGCCTGTGTCATGGATCAAGTGCCTTCTGGCCTCCCTGGTGATGTCTGGTACTGAATGTGTATCCAGCCTTTCCCCATTGCCTTCTGATGCTGAGCTTCTCTGGAGGGATCCTGTGTGGTGCTTCAGGAGGCCACTGTAAGGACCTTCAGAGCTATGCTATGGCTGGACATTGGCTACTCCCCACTGCTCTGGGGACTGGAGCTGTCCTTTGGGAAGGCTGGTTATTAAAGTCTTTTTCTTTAAAAGTGCTGATGGACTGATCTCTCTCTCTCTCTCTCTCTCTCTCTCTCTCTCTCTCTCTCTCTCTCTCTCTCCACTGGGTTGCCCTAGTAAAACACTACCAAAGATAAAAGCTTTGGGGGCTATAAAGGTAAAGTCTTTGGGAGTCTCTCTGTTCCTGACCTGTGAAAACCCACCATTACCCTGTGCTGTCATGTAGCTTTCTGTCTGTGTGTCTTTCCTGATCTTCTTCTTGTGGTAGTAGTCATATCATAAGGCCCCACCCTATGACTTCATTTTCCTTAGTCAGCTCTATAGAAGCTCATTTCCAAGCACAGCCATGTGCCAAGTCACTGAGGGTTGTAGCATAGGCATCTACCCCAGGCTTGCTGCCACTCAACATTCAGAACTTCAGAGAGACCAGTTCTTTTGGCCATGGAAGCTGATTTCAGGCCATGTCTTACATATAATATATGTATGTATAAATTTAGACAATGCCATATGCACATAATTGTAAATAGAATATTATTTATTTTCTACAATGGAAAACTCATTGGTTTTATAGAAGAACCTTAAAGTCCCCCTATTAGGGAGGAGAGGAGTCAAGAGGGACAGGATACTGGAGAAGAATGCAAGATTGGATAATGCTTGAGCTATAAGACAGTTTTAGTATTGAAGTGTTGAATGGAAAATATTGTAGAGCTAGAATTTTTAGTCATGGTATACAACTGGTACACCTACTTCTCTATATACCCAGTCCAGTGCTTCTGAAAGCCCTTTGATGAAAACCCTTGATACTCTTAGCAACTTCAGTCAATGGGCTGAGGGATCCGGATACATGACAGAAGCTGAATTGATCACAATGGCTTGACTACCTTAAGTTTACAGTCATGTGTAGAATTGAAAACAAACTTAATTTTGTGACACATGCAACCATTCGGAGGAACGCTTCACTCTGGTACAGTCATTTGAAACATTTATTGAAAATGACATTTATGACATACTGAAAATTCAGCTCTTTTTGTTTAGACAAAGGAGAAGAGATCTAGTTTTTAGGAATTATTGGCTTAGTGGTTCAGTGCCTCATGTGTTTTGACTGAGGTGCTGCAGAAATTTTTTAATAAATGGTAATATTAAAAAAGCATTTTATATGACTACAATTCTCTCATTAAACCAACACAGGCAAAAAGGAAAACATGCTTCAGAATTAATCTCTACATCAAAGTTATGCAGCAAAGATAGAAGAGAGTAAATTAAAACAGTCAGTTTTTCCTTCCAATGATAAAATGCTTATCATGGATTTGACCCTTGTTTATCTACATATGTATTATCTTTAGGATCATCTTTGGCTCATTAGCAACAGTGACGAATACATATTAGACACCAACTTCAGACTGAAGAGAGAGATCTCAGTGAGCAAAGTGATTTCCCCACAGGTGTGAGAACCCATGTTCGAATCCTCAGAAACCAGGTAGAAGACGAACATGGTGGCTGTGTGTCTGATGTCCCAGAACTCCTGTGGCAAGGTATGAAGCACAGAAAGAGTCCCCAAAAGTTCCTGGGCAGGTATTTGTCATATACAGCAGAAAATAAGAGACCATATTTCAAACAAGGAAAACAAGGACAGATACCTGCTCTCCACTTACGAGCTGTGGCATATGCACACACCACAGTCTCACATACAGATCTTTAAAAAGATGCCATACCAACTGTATGCATCTCTGGGTTTGAGCTCAGACAACCCTGTTGCCAAAAGTCTCAGACAAGCATGGTTCTAAAAATAGTCTGTTCTGCTTGCTAAGCTGGGTTTCCATAGTCTTCCCCAAATATCACTGGTCTGCTTTTGTAGCATTTGTTTCACGGTATGGCAAGTGACAGACACATTTGTCTACCTGTGTATGAGATACTTTTCTTTTTTCCTTTTTTTTCAATTTTTTTATTAGATATTTTCTTAATTTACATTTCAAATGCTGTCCTGAACGTTCCCTCCCCCTCCCCCGCCCTGCTCCCCTGCCCACCCATTTCCACTTCTTGGCCCTGGTGTTACCCTGTATTGGGGCATATAAAGATTGCAATACCAAGGGGCCTCTCCTCCCAATGATGGCCGACTAGGCCATCTTCTGCTACATATGGAGCTAGAGACACGAGTTCTGGGGGTTCTGGTTAGTTCATATTGTTGTTCCTTTTCTAGGGTTGCAGACCCCTTCAACCCCTGGGGTTCTATCTCTAGCTTCTCCATTGTGGGCCCTGTGTTCCATCATATAGATGACTGTGAGTATCCACTTCTGTACAAGACAGCTATATCAGGGTCCCTTCAGTAAACACTTGCTGTCCTATGCAATAGTGTCTGAGTTTAGTGACTGATTATGGGATGGATCCCCCAGTGGGGTAGTCTATGTATGGTCCATCCTTTTGTCTTAGCTCTAAACTTTGTCTCTGTAACTCCTTTCATGGGTATTTTGTTTCCTATTCAAAGGAGGAATGAAGTATCCACGCGCTGGTCTGGTCTTCCTTCTTGATTTTCTTGTGTTTTGCAAATTGTATCTTGGGTATTCTAAGTTTCTGGGCTAATATCCATTTATCAGTGAGCACATATCCAATGACTTCTTTTGTGGTTGGGTTACCTCACTAAGGATGATATCCTCCAGATACATCCATTTGCCTAAGAATTTCATAAATTCATTTTTAAATAGCAGAATAGTACCCCATTGTGTAAATGTACCACATTTTCTGTATCCATTCCTCTGTTGAGGGACATCTGGGTTCTTTCTAGCTTCTGGCTATTATAAATAAGGCTGCTATGAACATAGTGGAGCATGTGTCCTTTTTACCAGTTGGAACATCTTCAGGGTATATGCCCAGGAGAGGTATTGCTGGATCCTCTGGTAGTACTATGTCCAATTTTCTGAGAAAACGCCAGACTGACTTCCAGAGTAGTTGTACAAGCTTGCAATCCCACCAGCAATGGAGGAGTGTTCCTCTTTCTTCACATCCTCGCCAGCATCTGCTGTCACCTGAATTTTTGATCTTAGCCATTCTGACTGCTGTGAGGTGGAATCTCAGTGTTGTTTTGATTTGCATTTCCCTGATGATTAAGGATGTTGAACATTTTTTCAGATGTTTCTCAGCCATTCAGAATTCCTCAGTTGAGAATTCTTTGTTTAGCTCTGTACCCCATTTTTAATGGGGTTGTTCATTTTTCTGGAGTCCAGCTTCTTTAGCTCTTTGTAGATGTTGGATATTAGTCCCCTATCAGATTTAGGATTGGTAAAAATCCTTTTCCAATCTGTTGGTGGCCTTTTTGTCTTGCTGACCGTCTTTTGCCTTACAGAAGCTTTGCAATTTTATAAGCTCCCATTTGTCAATTCTTGATCTTACCGCACAAGCCATTGCTGTTCTGTTTAGGAATTTTCCCCTGTGCTCATATCTTCTTGGGATTTCCCCACTTTCTCCTCTATAAATTTCAGTGTCTCTGGTTTTATGTGGAGGTCTTTGATCCACTTAGACTTAAGCTTTGTACAAGGAGATAAGAATGGATCAATTTGCATTCTTCTACATGATAACAGCCAGTGTGAGTGAGCAAAGGGCTGAGCAGCTCATCTTTTGTGACACACCCCACTTTGGGCTCTAGACATCCGGGCACACCCCCCACCCCCCCCCCCCAGCTGGAGATACTTTTCTATTGCTCTGGTATAGCACCATGACTGAAAGTAACTTTAGAAAGGATTTATTTTGGCTTATGGATAAAAGAACATCATGGCAAAGTGGAGACATAGTAACATGCTTCAGGCATTTCTGAAGCCAGAAGCTGAGAGGTCACATTGTAAACCACAAACATGAAGCAGAGACAATGAACTGGAAATGAGGCAAGGCTGTGGACTCTCAAAGCCAGCCTTCAGACACATACTTCCTTTAGCAAAGCCAAACTTCCCAAGCTTCCCCAAAATAGCACCACCAACTAGGACCAAGTGTCCCACACCTTTGGGAGACATTCTCATGCAAACCATCATAGCCTGTGTCAATATGAGCAAGAGATCAGGGTTCTAGCAGAGATCAGCTCACAGTGACATCCAGTGGATGGGTTCACACAACCAAGAGACTGTTCAGCCCAGGCTCTGTGAAGTACAAGATCCTTAGAATATTCCTGAATTTGGCTCTTCTCATCTACAGCACAAGGAACAGCCATGTTCAGCCATGTTGTTGTATTGAATATGGAGATTATCACTTACGTTAATTCTGTGTCCTGAATGCTGTGTTTGTAATGCTAAGGAATGTTTTCACTGGTCCTGTTTCTAAGCTTGACTTTGGTCTTTAATAAACATAAGGCTTTCTGAGCCTAAAGATTTTTATTTTAAATGTTTTCTTTTAAACAGCATACATAAAAGCCCATCAGTAGCACTGAAGGTCATTCTATACATTGGGAAGGGCTATTATATTCTTTAAGATGAAGCAATTTCTGAGATGAAGTTGTAAGAAGAGATGAAATGCAGAGATGAACGGATGTCAGGACTAACTGGCAGTCATGGTTCCTGTGTCTCTTGTCAGGACCCTATAGATGGAGGCTATAAAATTTTTCTCAAAATCCTGCTCAAAGTTTTGCTTTTATATGTAAACCCATATTCTTTGAGTGTAATGAGGGTTGAAATTTTGTTTTAAAAGCTGGAAAAACTCTCCTGTTTTTTTTTTTTTTTTTTTTAATCATGTCAGAATAGCTAAAGAGCCCTGGGATTCCTGGATAATCTCCATGGTCATCTTCCTATTTCCATGGAAGTCCCAGTTTGAGTCATTTGGGCCATACATACCTTTTGGGCATGTTGCCTTCTAGGAAAATGGTTACCTTCCTACTGCAGCAACCCTTTAATACAGTTTTTCATGTTGTGGTGACCCCCAACCATAAACTTATCTTCTTTGCTATTTCAGCACTATAATTTTGCTACTATTATGAATGATAATATAAATACTTATTTTCTGATGGTCTGTAAGAAGGTTGTTTAGCTCCCCAAAGAGAACCACTGTTCTAGGCAACTGAAGTACTAATATCTGAGAGATGAATTTTAAAAAGATATGTGTTAAATTCTGTGACTGAGTCCTCAAGTGCATAAGTATAATGTATGTACTGGATGCTCAAGAATACACTTTGAGTTAGCTAGTGAAATGGGCTCATTTAGAACAGTTCAGAATTATGTATTACAGATTTGTCAAGAGACATATGCCTCAAAATAATCTATGTGCTTACCCCCCAAATATATAAATATTTAAAGATGGTCATCACCAAAAGGCCTTTGATATAAAGAACTTTCTACTATAAAAATTCCCAGTAAAAAATTATATTGGGTTTCCAATTGCTACCTCAGGCCATGACTGAACAATCTCTACCCCACAGACTTGAGTGGTAGATTCCTCAGATGCTGGGAGAAGAGAAATTTCTGCATCAACAAGAAATGTAAAAATGAGACCTGGATCTGGGGTGTACAGTCTGGGCTGAGTTTCAGATTAAATTTCCATAGCAACCTGATTTATTTGTTATTATCTGGACTTAACAAAGGATTCAAACTTAGTGGTCAACAACAGTTCATATTAACCCAGAAATAAAGTACCAGGGAGCATAGTAAGAACGTTGCTTCTTCAATTTGGAATGCTTAGGGTGGTGAAGGATGGACATAGGCCTGGTAGTTATAGTGACCATTAAGAAGCTTGCACTTTTAACAAAAGAGTCTCTGAGAACAAACTTGACATTTTTCCCTCCCTGGATCATTGATTGCTGCAGCGGGTATGGGGCATGCATGGCTGTATACACCTAACTTTCCACTCATCAGACTTCTCTAGTTGCCTGACAAACACTGTATTTTTCTCAGCAACCAGGGTATCTATTGTAGAATATACAAATCAAAGAAACTTATCCACAAAGGCTCAAGCCGACTTTGGTTTTCATGACAGTGTTTTGTATTATCTGCTTGCCAAGACAGTCCCTAGTGTGCCATGCACTGTGCCTCCTAGGTTGCTGGACATGAAGGACTCTGGTTAAGATCATATGCTAGTAAATATTGAGTTATGACCACATGAAGTGTCCCTATAGAGATCCCCTGCTCCTGGGGGCTTCATTCTGGTAAGGACTGCTAAGTCTTGTGATGACCACTGGCATTTCTGTGAGTAGAATACTGACACTTCAGTCCACTCCACCCCACTTACTGTCTAATCACGTAGCTTCCACAGCTAAGAAAGCACTCCTGTGAAGTTGGCATAAAGCCCTTAAAACAACAGAGAAACATTAAACTCTGTTGACCACACCCTTTAGAGAGTGGCTCTCTAAGTTTTCTCACTTCTTTTTCTGCCCTGGTTTGTTTGGTCCTCTGGCTTCAGTTCTTCCTATGTCTTTTCTCAGATCTACCAAGGGAAGAATTTTAAGATTAAAATGTAGTCTCTTCAGTAATATGTTATTACCCAGCCTCTGATGACTTAAAAATTAAATAAAACATGATTATTTCCAGAAGACTAAAAGTCAAACAAAACAAACAAAACCCAGAATGCCAAAAATCCAAAAACCAAGGTGCGGCAGGATTCATGTCTTCAGAGGCCTGGAAGATGTTTATTATGCCCCTAGTTTCTAGAAGTCAATGGCTATTGTAGGCATTTCCTTATTTCTTTCTACATGTGTCTTGGTTACTTAAAATCTTTTTTTTTTTTTTTTTTTTTTTTTTAGTTTTTTGAGATAGGGTTTCTCTGTATAGCCCTGGCTGTCCTGGAACTCACTTTGTAGACCAGGCTGGCCTAGAACTCAGAAATCCGCCTGCCTCTGCCTCCCGAGTTCTGGGATTAAAGGTGTGTGCCACCACGCCCGGCTTAAAATCTTTACATTACCTAAAGGCCATACAAATAATTTTCCAAATGAAAGACTTACCTTCAACATCCCACAGATAAGTTTTACAGTGATTTCTTTTAAAATGGCTAATTTTAATATAATGCTCCCATATCTGTACCCGGGAAGATTACATAAGCATAGCATGACTGTCAGGAAGCCATCAGGAATGTTAGCAAAGGCTTGGAAAATGGTGCCATGAGGTCTGTGCAGATGCCAACAGCATGCAGTGCTGGTGCGACTTGCCATTCTGTGCTATCAGGGATCTGTGGAAGCAAGGCTAAAAGTTCCAACTAAGGAGATGTCTGAAGCCTAGTGATGGCGAACACTTTCTCTGAGGTCATGCATTGAATTGATGGATTTAGGTTTTCTAATTGCATGATGGGTTTAGGTTCTCCGGAGTCATGGGGATCTAGGCTCCACAGCTAAGCTCTCTTGGTTCCTATTCCACTGAATGAAGAGTGTAGTTCATGTGAACCTCCAGGAGCACTGAAGACATTAAACAAGATGAGGATGTAGCTCACAGGTAGAGTACTTGCCACAGACGTGCAAGGGCCCTGGTCTGTCTGCACCCTGCCCCTCCCCACCCAAAATGACAAGTACGGAGACACGTGATTGCACTGACTCTACCTCTCGACAGTGACCTGTGAAGGCTCACATCCACCTAGCCTGTTGTGAGCACCAAGACTCATCTTTCCAAGCAAAGCGTCAAGAGTCCAAGAGCTCTGAGGTAAAGGGTCAGGCCCTCTGCTTGCTCAAGAGTTTTAGGAATGTGCTACTCCTGTCCTTCATCATTGTCAGGAAGATGATTGTCAGCACAGTGTTGTCACCACAGTCACCAGTCTGACAGGCACAACTGCAATAGGGCATTTAGTCTGCACAGTAAAGAGCTACTGCAAAACGACCGTCTCCATCTGAGAACGTTGATAATGGAAGATGGCAAGGTGAAGGCTCTTTAGCTAGCAGTTAGTCACCTGGCACTCATACCTGTCCAGCACTAGCAAAGTGAGGAGCTTAAACCAAGGTGGATGAGTGTGGGGGCTATGAGCTTCTGAACATGCTCTACCACACAGGCAACTGAAACTAAAAACACAATGAGCCATTGAGCCACATGTATTGGCACATACCTGTAATCCTAGTATTTGGGACACTGAGGCAGGAGGGGAGTGAGCTCTGGCCTAGCATGGAATATTTAATGACTATGTGTGGGCTAACCTTATCTCAAACGAAACCAACCTCTGCTCACTCTTCCTCCCAAAAGCAATCCAAACAAACAAACAAACAAACAAACAAACAAACAAAACAGGACTAGAGAATAGCTCTCATTCATACAGGCCAAGCCTTAGATTTAATTAAAATAAAAATAGTAGCCCTGTGCTTTAGCATGCTTCGCTTTCTATTGGTCCAAGCAAGCACGTTTATTTCTCCATCTTCCTTCGACAGGGGCTTTATTATTCCCACTCTAGAGGTTGAGAACAGCACAAACCAGGTAGGAGGATGGTGGAGTTCATGCATGAACCTTACTCCACACTCTGCTTCTGTTTCTAAAGGGTTCAAGGTCCACAGGCAGTTATTTATCACCTGCTAGATCTGAGAGGCCTTGGGCCCAAACTGCGTGGAAGCACAAAGATGAGTCATACAGCAAAAATGCTAAAAAAGTGAAAAGTGTCCCTACCCTTTCAGTTTATTACTGCAGCCAAGCGAGCTGACGGGAGTACCCCGTGCTAAGTACTGTGATAGCAATAAATGGCGGTGAGGAAACTTATGCAGAATGTTAAGTGTGCTTTGAATTGATTACTCAGAATTTAAATATGGAGTGATTGGCTATAGGCAGTGCAAGCTGGAGAGGCACACAAGGACAGGGGGATGTGGTCGAGTCAGAACTAAAGTTCTGTTGTGTCATAGGTGCACACAAGTCTCCATCCCATCTTTTGGAATTGTTTTAGTAATTCAGATACTTCTTATCTGTGGTCCAACCCAGAACAGGAAAGCCAGATCACCTACTGAAAACTACAAAAACAGATGGTGGTTCTGGTGGTTTTAGGGAAGTCTCTTGTGTTTCATTTGAGGGTCTTGAAGCCCAGAGCTCACCCTCAGTTTCAAGTGGTGAACTCAAGAGCTGACCCCACCTGTTATCTGAGAGTCCCTCCTTATGTGTGCCAGTTCTTACCTGGACACTGGAGGCAAGGAACTCGAGAGGGATGGAGGCAGTAGAATGTGTGTCCTGTATGTCTAAGAAGTCCTGTTTATAATACATCAGGACTTATTATATTGGCTTATATGATAAGTGATAGATGTTTTAGCAATGACTGTGTATATTGTTATAAACAGGATTTATTATATTGGCTTATATTGTAAGTGGTAGATGTTCCAACAATGGCCATTTGCATGCTGGGGAGCCTGAGATTCCAGGAACTGCTCACTCTGCTCATATGGAAGCCTCAATAATCTTATCTTTGGCCCTGTGCATGCTGACTGTGTATACACGAGCACTCGTGTGCACTCACGCGAGCACACACACACACACACACACACACACACACACACACACACCACAGGTTAACAGAGAGCTCAGTGACAGGTGTGGGTTAACACTTTTGGAGTTGTTGGCCAGTGCTCCCAGACATTAAAGGCTACTATCAATGTTCTTGGATGCCCTCCAGAATTTGACAGTAAGACCCACTTACTTAAGTAATAAGAAGTTATGCAATCAAGCTAGTACTCACTCAGAAGCTTCATTCTTACTGGCTAGCTTTCATAATGCTAGAAGATGTTATTTATGCCTACTCTTCAGTGAATAAAAAAATAGGCATCGGTCTTAGCAGCTGCAAATACTTTGAGCTACACTAACTGTCCTGTAAAGAAAATGTTAAAGTGCTTTAAATTAAACTGTCAACACCCTTCACACAATTATTAGTCCTTTCAAGGGAGGGTCCGAGGAGCAGGATATAGAGATGAATGTCACTGAGTAACTCCCATACATCTAGGGCAATATGTTACCCGAATTCTGTAATCTTACAACCTCATCTTAAGGAATTGAAACCAAGGCAGGGAACATTTATGAGCTTGTATGTGGCACTTGACCATGAGTTTTACAGAACTCAAGATCTCTTTAAATTTTAAATGGAAAAAAAATTAGTTCAAAATTCTTCTTTTTCTTTTGTATTTTAGGAAGAAATGACATGTAAATTAAATGTCAACCTGTTTTCTCTTTCCAAATTAAATGGAAGTCATTAATGGCCAAAGATTAGAGACAGACTGATATGTAAGCATTCATTTTTCTTCTATTTGCAAAAAGAAAAACAAAGTATCTATTTGGTGAGACATGAGGGGAGGACTATGGAATTGGTTACCACAGTGAGAAAAGCAGAAACCTCTGGGTCATCAGAAGTGACAAACTTTAGAGTTCAAGACACCACATTAACTTGCAGAGGGAGGAAGACAATCTATGCAGGAAGCTTCCTAGTCTATCTGTAGCAGCAAACTTTAAGTAATTCTGAAGGGTGAGTTCAAAGAAATGGAACCCTCTGGCACATGCTCTATCTGGAGGGTTAAACACAACCTCATCCCAAGCCCTGTGGCCCCACCTGCACCGACACAGTCATAGCAGAATTCCTTCTCTTCTTCTCTTCTCTTCTCTTCTCTTCTCTTCTCTTCTCTTCTCTTCTCTTCTCTTCTCTTCTCTTCTCTTCTCTTCTCTTCTCTTCTCTTCTCTTCTCTCCTCTCCTCTCCTCTCCTCTCCTCTCCTCTCCTCTCCTCTCCTCTCCTCTCCTCTCTCTCTTCTCTCTCCTCTCTCTCTCTTCAGAACTGACACTAGGAAAGCACTGCTCAGGGCCAGACTTCCTGGGTTTAAGTTTTGTCTTGTTAATTATTAAATGTGGGAAGTTGCTGGAGAAGACATTTAATTCTTTTTAAGTGAGACATGGGGGCTACTCTTTTGTCAAGATTTCCAGTGCAAATGTGCATGCAAGTGAGTACACACACACACACACACACCACTCATCTACAAGCCTGTCACACACACACACACACACGCACACACACACAAACACACACACAAACACACACACACAAACACACACACAAACACACACACACTCTGTCCACCTACGATCTTGTCACACACACACACACACACACACACACACACACACACACACACACCATCTACAAGCTTGTTTCGACAGGCAGCCAAGGTCCAGATCTTGCACCTTAAGATTTAACATTTACCACCACACAGATGGTTGAATTTCTCCAAGCATGCCCAGTAGTTCTCCTTCTGTAATTCTTTCACTTCCTCCTGTCTCCACAAAGTGTACTGGAACTGGCTAAAAGAATGTTGTTTCAGGGCCTCATTCTTGTTCTTGGTGATTATTCTCATCAGTTCCCCTAACTCACCAAGGGAATTTCTCTGTGCTTGTGTCTCCAGCAAACATCTATTACATTTCAGCTCATCTATCATGTCCTATTTTATACATAGTGCACCTACCCACAAATTTATATGCTACTTGATGTCAGGGATGAAGTCAAGCCATTCTTCCACACCTACAGCCCCTGGTGTGTGGTAGATGCTCTGTGCAGGCACATCACATCGTGTGAATTAATCTTCCTCTGTCAAGATCCTCTGCTAGTTGAGAGTTTGTATCATGCAGGGTGAGGGTTGTTTAAATTCTCCTTGACTCTGCTGTGGCAGCAATGCTTCAGTGAAATGTTTCAAATACTCTTAACTTCTTGTTATTTAGCAATTTTCTCTGAGATGAAGCATTCTATCATGGAGGAAAGCTCATTAGAACTGAGGAAGTAACTACCACTACAGATTCAGGAAGTCCCTGAAACTCACCAATTCAATATAGCCCTCCCTCTCCAAGCTGTGAGGATTGCTGAGAGATGGGGTCATACTAACTAGGCTTCTGGGAGGAGCCAGAGAGCGGCTGGTCTACCTGCAAGAGACACTCTGAGCTGTTGAGCTGCCTCCTAGTTCTACAGTGATGTCTAGAGGTCTGGCTTTCATGACCTGTTGTCCAATTTGGGATGAGCATTTGGGGATGCTGCTATCTTGAGTAATGCCTGATACTGAAAGTGACCCTTCACTCATAGTCCTCTTGGTTACCCTTAAACCGCTCAACTCAAAGTTAGACTTTGGTGTTCTGTTATTGATTCTCTGTCTAGGGTGAGTGGCCATTAGTTTCCATCTCCTTGGGAATAGTGTCATACAAATCCTATAGGGAAAAGATATATATATATATATATATATATATATATATATATATATATATATATATATATATACTTAAAATTACAACGTGCAAATCAAATTTAAAATCCTCATGGTACTTCTGGATACCTCAAGGCTTATTAAACTTAGAATTTGCTATTTTCTACTCTATACTGTCTTCAACTATGAATGTAAACTCTTTATGAAAACTAATAATTGACTCCAACTGTGTTCTTTAGGGCCTTGATGTAAATTTACCTTCAATGTCTTTTATCTTTGTCCCTTGAGGGAGAAACTGCATGCTCAAGAAGAAATCAACTTAAAAATGTGCTTCTGAGGTTCAGCGTGCAATTCTTTGGGCTACATTTTCAAAGAATGCCCTTTAAACTTCAAGAACATGTGTTAATACTCTGAAATACTGCTGGAGGAATTTCAAAGATCTGTCTGTGTAAGGAGAGTAGAGAGAAGTGTCTTTCTTTGGTCTTCCGTTTAACAAAGCGGTGTTTACACAGTCTCACTTGGTCTCTTCCAGTTTGCTATGTTGACTCTGCATTCTGGGTGTGGTTCAGTTTCTGTGGGGGGCCTGAGGTGAATGGAGCATGGAGTCTTCTAGAGGAAGAGGAGCTCTGGGACCCCAGCCCTGGGAATGCAGCTCAGGCAGCTTTGACAGAACAGTCTGAATTAAAGCAGGAATGCAGACACAGAGAGTCCAGAGAGGCCTCTGGTGGGAGCTGTGGGTTCTTTGAATCAGGAGCATGATAAGGACATTAGCTATGAGTGGTGCCTACCTTGCTTCTATTGATAAGAGGTAGAAAATCAGATAACTTTTCTCTCAGCTCCCAGAATAAATGGTTCACTTATTCCCTAATCAGCAGAGATCTTTCCCTGCTTCCTGTGGAAGGACACTATCCAATTTAATTCAGAAATTCAGCTCCAAGTGTGAACACCTTGGTGATGACAAAGGAGGAAAAAAAAAACCAAACCAAACCAAACCTAAGAACAAACAAACAAAAAGAAACCAAAAAACAGAAACCCTGAGCTGAGTCCCTGTGGAAAGCACCAGGCTACTCGTAAATGGTCCTCACAAGAAGGGCTACACAAGCTTGGAAACAAGGCTCAGCACACATCAGGAGGGCAGGAAACATGCAGGCTTTGTGTTTGTGCTTGGCTGCATGATGGAGTCCAGTGGGATGCCCAGTGCTTTAGTGGTGTTATCTTGGGAAGGAGAAAGTGGTTCTTGCCATGCAGGTCTGATCTTAGTGGTAATACAATGTTCTAAATTTTGCCACAGACACTGTTGCCTTGTTCCTCAAAAAAAAAAAAAAAAAAAAAGTTTAGAGCCTATCACAGCCCATGTGTCATAGCATGGTAGGAACAATACAACTGTCTGCTTCCTGTGCCAATTTTAATTATACATAAGTATGCTCATGACCACAAGCACTTGAAGCATCTACAGAGGGTTTCAGATCCCCCAGAGATGGAGTTCCAGTTATGAGAGTCTGATGTGGGTGTTGGGGTTTGAATTCAGATCCTATGGTTAACTGTAAAGGCTCTTAATCACTGACCTAGTTCCTTTTCCCTAACCCTGTACCATTGTTCACCCTTATCACAGAAGCATGTGGCATATGGAATGGGTGTGGATGTGGAGTTGGTATGTCTGTCTTTGTTGGAATGGGTTTCAGCATGACAAATGTGACCATGTTCACCCAGGAGTCAAAAGCCTCCTCTGAAATCTCCAGCCTTAGTCAAAGCTCTGTCTTGATATTTTTACTTTTTAAACCTTTCAAATTATGGTTTAGTGTTTGTATGTATGTAACAGAGTGTTTTATCTATGAGCCATGGCTCTAGTTTAGATGTCAAAGGACAATCTGTGGGAGTCGGGGCTCTCCATAATGTTGGCACTGGAGGTCAAACTCAGGTCATCGTGTTTAGCAGCAAGCACCTTTATCCTCTGAGCTGTCTGGGTGGCCCTCTTCTTGCTTGTAAATGATATAAGAGTTTTGTGCATGAGAGGAAAGAGTTTAGTTCAAGCAGCTTGTGTTAATGAGCAGAAAAGAGAAGCCTCCAGGTAAAGTGTGTAAAATTATTTGACATTTCCTTCTACCAGAAATCTTGCCACTTATCAAGTGCAGGAAATACCTTTGTGGATGAGAGAGCCAGTACTTAATTCTCCCCCATGAAATGTGTGGCTTCTCCTGGACAGTGTTGGAGAGGCAGGGACTCCACAGTGCTCCATGCATACTTAAGATGTTTCTGTTGGCAATTCTCATGTTCATTCCTGCAATGAGAATAAATTACGGATTAGATCACTGAGGCATCTCTTGCTGCAACCCAGCCTGAAGGTATTTCTGGGTTTTCTGGGGTTTGTCCTTTAATTAATTTACCATCTGTTTTAAATGCTATTTATAGTTTGTTTCAATGGAGCTCTTAAATGAATTTTTCATCTCTCTCTCTCTCTCTCTTTCTCTCTCCCTCCCTCCCTCTCTCTCTCTCCCTTTTTTCCTCCTTCTCTGCCCCTCTCCTCTTTCTTCTTTCTCTCCTCTCTTCTCTTCTCTTTCTCCTCTCTCCTCTCCCAATCTCCTCTCCCTTATTCTCTCTGATTTTTTGGAGATAGATTCT